>OX392540.1:17276172-17665709 GCA_947623455.1 Mimachlamys varia
AGGAGGCAGGGAGGAGTTAGTGAAGAAAGGAGTGAGGAAGGGAGGGAGGGAGGTAGTGAGTGAGGGAGGGAGTGAGGAGTTAGTGAGGAGTTAGTGAAGAAAGGAGTGAGGCAGGGAATGAGGGAGGGAGGGAGGGAGGGAGTGAGGAGTTAGTGAGGAGTTAGTTAGGAAGGGAGGGAGGGAGGGAGTGAGGGAGGGAGGAGTTAGTGAGGAGTTAGTGAAGAAGGGAGTGAGGAAGGGAATTAGGGAGGGAGGGAGGGAGTGAGTGAGGGAGGGAGTGAGGAGTTAGTGAAGGGAGTGAGGGAGGGAGTGAGGAAGGGAGTGAGGGAGGGAGTGAGGGCGGGAATGAGGGAGGGAATGAGGGAGGGAGTGAGGAATGGAGTGAGGGAGGGAGTGAGGGAGGGAGGGAGGCGTTAGTGAGAAGTTAGTGAAGAAGGGACTGAGGAAGGGAGAGAAGGATGGAGTGAGGGAGTGAGTGAGGGAGGAATAAGGAAGGGAATGAGGTAGGGAGGGAGGGAGGGAGTGAGTGAGGGAGGGAGTGAGGAGTTAGTGAGGAGTTAGAGAAGAAGGGAGTGAGGGAGTGAGGGACAGGGGAGGTAGTGAGGGAGGGAATGAGGGAGGGAGTGAGGAGCTAGTGAGGAGTTAGTGAAGGGAGTGAGCAAGGAAATGAGGGAGGGAGTGAGGGAGGAAGTGAGGGAGGGAGGGAGGGAGGGAGTGAGGAGTTAGTGAGGAGTTAGTGAGGGAGGGAGTGAGGAGGGAGTGAGGAGTTAGGGAAGAAGGGAGTGAGAAAGGGAGTGAGGGAGGCAGTGAGGGAGGCAGTGAGGAGTTAGTGAGGAGTTAGTGAAGAAGGGAGTGAGGAAGGGAATTAGGGAGGGAGGGAGGGAGTGAGTGAGGGAGGGAGTGAGGAGTTAGTGAGGAGTTAGTGAAGGGAGTGAGGGAGGGAGTAAGGAAGGGAGTTAGGGAGGGAGTGAGGAAGGGAGTGAGGAAGGGAGTGAGGTAAGGAGTGAGGAATGGAGTGAGGGAGGGATTGAGGAAGGGAGTGAGGGAGGGAGTGAGGAGTTAGTGAGGAGTTAGTGAAGAAGGGAGTGAGGAAGGGAGGGAGGGAGGGATTAAGTGTGGGAGGGAGTGAGGAGTTAGTGAGGAGTTAGTGAAAAAGGGAGTGAGGCAGGGAATGAGGGAGGGAAGGATGGAGGGAGGAGTTAGTGTAAAAGGGAGTGAAGAAGGGAGTGAGGGAGGGAGGGGGTGTGGGAGGGAGTGAGGGAGGTAATGAGGGAGGGAGTGAGGGAGGGAGTGAGTGAGGGAGTGAGGAGTTAGTGAGGAGTTAGTGAGGAGTTAGGGAAGAAGGGAGTGAGAAAGGGAGGGAAGGAGGGAGGGAGTGAGGGAGGAAGTGAGGGAGGGAATGAGGAAGGGAGTGAGAAAGGGAGGGAGGGAGGGAGTGAGGGATGGATGGAGGGAGGGAGGGAGGAGTTAGTGAGGAGGGAGGGAGGCGTTAGTGAAGAAGGGAGTGAGGAAGGGAGTGAGGGAGGGAGTGAATGAGGGAGGGAGGAGGTGAGTGAGGGAGGGAGTGAGGAGTTAGTGAAGAAGGGAGTGAGGCAGGGAGGGAGGGAGGGAGTTAGTGAAGAAGGGAGTGAAGAAGGAGTGACGGAGGGAGGGAGGGAGTGACGGAGGGAGGGAGGGAGTGAGGGAGGGAGTGAGGGAGGTAATGAGGGAGGGAGTGAGGGTGGGAGTGAGTGAGGGAATGAGTGAGGGAGTGAGGAGTTAGTGAGGAGTTAGTGAGGAGTTAGGGAAGAAAGGAGTGAGAAAGGGAGGGAAGGAGGGAGTGAGGGAGGAAGTGAGGGAGGGAATGAGGAAGGGAGTGAGAAAGGGAGGGAGGGAGGGAGTGAGGGATGGATGGAGGGAGGGAGGAGTTAGTGAGGAGGCAGGGAGGAGTTAGTGAGGAGGCAGGGAGGAGTTAGTGAAGAAAGGAGTGAGGAAGGGAGGGAGGGAGGTAGTGAGTGAGGGAGGGAGTGAGGAGTTAGTGAGGAGTTAGTGAAGAAAGGAGTGAGGCAGGGAATGAGGGAGGGAGGGAGGGAGGGAGTGAGGAGTTAGTGAGGAGTTAGTTAGGAAGGGAGGGAGGGAGGGAGTGAGGGAGGGAGGAGTTAGTGAGGAGTTAGTGAAGAAGGGAGTGAGGAAGGGAATTAGGGAGGGAGGGAGGGAGTGAGTGAGGGAGGGAGTGAGGAGTTAGTGAAGGGAGTGAGGGAGGGAGTGAGGAAGGGAGTGAGGGAGGGAGTGAGGGCGGGAATGAGGGAGGGAATGAGGGAGGGAGTGAGGAATGGAGTGAGGGAGGGAGTGAGGGAGGGAGGGAGGCGTTAGTGAGAAGTTAGTGAAGAAGGGACTGAGGAAGGGAGAGAAGGATGGAGTGAGGGAGTGAGTGAGGGAGGAATAAGGAAGGGAATGAGGTAGGGAGGGAGGGAGGGAGTGAGTGAGGGAGGGAGTGAGGAGTTAGTGAGGAGTTAGAGAAGAAGGGAGTGAGGGAGTGAGGGACAGGGGAGGTAGTGAGGGAGGGAATGAGGGAGGGAGTGAGGAGCTAGTGAGGAGTTAGTGAAGGGAGTGAGCAAGGAAATGAGGGAGGGAGTGAGGGAGGAAGTGAGGGAGGGAGGGAGGGAGTGAGGAGTTAGTGAGGAGTTAGTGAGGGAGGGAGTGAGGAGGGAGTGAGGAGTTAGGGAAGAAGGGAGTGAGAAAGGGAGTGAGGGAGGCAGTGAGGGAGGCAGTGAGGAGTTAGTGAGGAGTTAGTGAAGAAGGGAGTGAGGAAGGGAATTAGGGAGGGAGGGAGGGAGTGAGTGAGGGAGGGAGTGAGGAGTTAGTGAGGAGTTAGTGAAGGGAGTGAGGGAGGGAGTAAGGAAGGGAGTGAGGGAGGGAGTGAGGAAGGGAGTGAGGAAGGGAGTGAGGTAAGGAGTGAGGAATGGAGTGAGGGAGGGATTGAGGAAGGGAGTGAGGGAGGGAGTGAGGAGTTAGTGAGGAGTTAGTGAAGAAGGGAGTGAGGAAGGGAGGGAGGGAGGGATTGAGTGTGGGAGGGAGTGAGGAGTTAGTGAGGAGTTAGTGAAAAAGGGAGTGAGGCAGGGAATGAGGGAGGGAAGGATGGAGGGAGGAGTTAGTGTAAAAGGGAGTGAAGAAGGGAGTGAGGGAGGGAGGGGGTGTGGGAGGGAGTGAGGGAGGTAATGAGGGAGGGAGTGAGGGAGGGAGTGAGTGAGGGAGTGAGGAGTTAGTGAGGAGTTAGTGAGGAGTTAGGGAAGAAGGGAGTGAGAAAGGGAGGGAAGGAGGGAGGGAGTGAGGGAGGAAGTGAGGGAGGGAATGAGGAAGGGAGTGAGAAAGGGAGGGAGGGAGGGAGGGAGTGAGGGATGGATGGAGGGAGGGAGGGAGGAGTTAGTGAGGAGGGAGGGAGGCGTTAGTGAAGAAGGGAGTGAGGAAGGGAGTGAGGGAGGGAGTGAATGAGGGAGGGAGGGAGTGAGTGAGGGAGGGAGTGAGGAGTTAGTGAGGAGTTAGTGAAGAAGGGAGTGAGGCAGGGAGGGAGGGAGGGAGTGAGTGAGGGAGGGAGTGAGGAGATAGTGAGGAGTTAGTGAGGAGTTAGGGAAGAAGGGAGTGAGGAAGGGAGGGAAGGAGGGAGTGAGGGAGGAAGTGAGGGAGGGAATGAGGGAGGAAGTGAGAAAGGGAGTGAGGGAGGCAGTGAGGGAGGCAGTGAGGAGTTAGTGAGGAGTTAGTGAAGAATGGAGTGAGGAAGGGAATTAGGGAGGGAGGGAGGGAGGGAGGGAGTCAGTGAGGGAGGGAGTGAGGAGTTAGTGAGGAGTTAGTAAAGGGAGTGAGGGAGGGAGTGAGGAAGGGAGTGAGGGAGGGAGTGAGGGAGGGAATGAGGGAGGGAGTGAGAAAGGGAGTGAGGGAGGCAGTGAGGAGTTAGTGGGGAGTTAATGAAGAAGGGAGGGAGGGAGGGAGGGAGGGAGGGAGGGAGGGAGGGAGGGAGGGAGGGAGGGAGGGAGGGAGGGAGGGAGGGAGGGAGGGAGGGAGGGAGGGAGGGAGGGAGGAGTTAGTGAAGGGAGTGAGGGAGGGAGTGAGGAAGGGAGTGAGGGAGGGAGTGAGGGAGGGAATGAGGGAGGGAATGAGGGAGGGAGTGAGGAATGGAGTGAGGGAGGGAGTGAGGGAGGGAGGAAGGAGTTAGTGAGGAGTTAGTGAAGAAGGGACTGAGGAAGGGAGAGAAGGATGGAGTGAGGGAGGGAGTGAGGGAGTGAGTGAGGGAGGAATGAGGAAGGGAGTGAGGGAGGGAGTGAGTGAGGGAGTGAGGAGTTAGTGAGGAGTTAGGGAAGAAGGGAGTGAGAAAGGGAGGGAAGGAGGGAGTGAGGGAGGAAGTGAGGGAGGGAATGAGGAAGGGAGTGAGAAAGGGAGGGAGGGAGGGAGTGAGGGATGGATGGAGGGAGGGAGGGAGGGAGGAGTTAGTGAGGAGGGAGGGAGGAGTTAGTGAGGAGGGAGGGAGGAGTTAGTGAAAAAGGGAGTGAGGAAGGGAGTGAATGAGGGAGGGAGGGAGGGAGTGAGGAGTAAGTGAGGAGTTGATGAAGAAGGGAGTGAGGCAGGGAGGGAGGGAGGGAGTGAGTGAGGGAGTGAGTGAGGGAGGGAGTGAGGAGTTAGTGAGAAGTTAGTGAAGAAGGGAGTGAGGCAGGGAATGAGGGAGGGAGGGAGGGAGGAGTTAGTGAAGAAGGGAGTGAAGAAGGGAGGGAGGGAGGGAGGGAGGGAGGGAGGGAGGGAGGGAGGGAGGGAGGGAGGGAGGGAGGGAGGTAATGAGGGAGGGAGTGAGGGAGGGAGTGAGTGAGTGAGGGAGTGAGTGAGGGAGTGAGTGAGGGAGTGAGGAGTTAGTGAGGAGTTAGGGAAGAAGGGAGTGAGAAAGGGAGGGAAGGAGGGAGTGAGGGAGGAAGTGAGGGGGGAATGAGGAAGGGAGTGAGAAAGGGAGGGAGGGAGGGAGTGAGGGATGGATGGAGGGAGGGAGGGAGGAGTAAATGAGGAGGGAGGGAGGAGTTAGTGAGGAGGGAGGGAGGAGTTAGTGAAGAAGGGAGTGAGGAAGGGAGTGAGGGAGGGAGTGAATGAGGGAGGGATTGTGTGAGTGTGTGAGGGAGGGAGTGAGGAGATAGTGAGGAGTTAGTGAGGAGTTAGGGAAGAAGGGAGTGAGGAAGGGAGGGAAGGAGGGAGTGAGGGAGGAAGTGAGGGAGGAAATGAGGGAGGGAGTGAGAAAGGGAGTGAGGGAGGCAGTGAGGGAGGCAGTGAGGAGTTAGTGAGAAGTTAGTGAAGAATGGAGTGAGGAAGGGAATTAGGGAGGGAGGGAGGGAGGGAGGGAGGGAGGGAGGGAGTGAGTGAGGGAAGGAGTGAGGAGTTGGTAAAGGGAGTGAGGGAGGGAGTGAGGAAGGGAGTGAGGGAGGGAGGGAATGAGGGAGGGAATGAGGGAGGAAGTGAGGGAGGGAGTGAGGGAGTGAGGAAGGGAGTGGGGAAGGGAGTGAGGAAGGGAGTGAGGGAGGAAGTGAGGAAGGGAGTGATGAATGGAGTGAGGGAGGGAGGGAGTGAGGGCAGGGAGTGAGGTCAGGGAGTGAGGAAGGGAGTGAGGGAGGAAGTGAGGAAGGGAGTGGGGAAGGGAGTGAGGAAGGGAGTGAGGACGGTTAGTAAGGAAGGTTAGTGAAGAAAGTTAGTGAGGATGGTTAGTGAGGAGTTTTAGTGAGGAAGTTTAGTGAAAAATGTTAGTGAGGAAGGTTAGTGAGGATGGTTAGTGAGGAAGGTTAGTGAGGAGTGTTAGTGAGGAAGGTTAGTGAGGAATGTTAGTGAGGAAGGTTAGTGAGAAATGTTAGCGAGAAATGTTAGTGAAGAGTGTTAGTGAGGAAGGTAACATACTCCAATGTGTATCTAAATTAAGATACAAACTTAGTTTATAAAACATTTCATTAAGTAATAATATGACACAGAAGTTGTACGTATACAAAAGTTTCCCTTTTCGGAGGTCAATTTTCCGGACATTCTGGACATCGTTTTTGTGGAAAATAATAAGAAACAAAGAATGCTCTCAAACATTTTAATGACTGATAACACATAATGGCAATTTTATTGTATATACAACAAAACACAACAAAACGTCTTTCCAACTGCCAATACATATCAACAGAATTACAGATTTCATTTGCTTAGTATTCTAGACAACAATCATTCACCCAACTTTAGACAGGTTGGCAAAGACCCAAAAGTAAGGGGTGGGCTTATTACCAGATATGCCCCCAGTGCATAGGGGAAGGCAGAAATGGGGGTGGGCTTATTACCGAATATGGGCTTATTGCCGGAGAAATACGGTAACACGAACACACAGAGTAATGAGGTGAGTAACAAATTGGTTAATGACAGTTAACAAAAAAAACTTACCCTGTTCCAGGAACGCCATATCTGTGACAGCAGCAGTAGTGGATCGGTTCAATCATGGAAGGATGCATTCAGCATTGACAAAACTGGAACATGTACAGTGTCCATTACCCAGGGGAGACAAGCGTGCCGAGGTCCTGAAACAAATGAGCATGGAACTTGAATACAATGTTTCACATGACAAGAAAGTGTCCACGAAAACATGGCAGTGTTTCAATAAAAAAAAATTACTTAAATTCGCTTATAGTTTTCCAAATACAAGAAAAATTCTAGAGTAAGGCCAGATTACCTTAAAGGCCAGTTGGATAAGAAACCAAAATTGAAAATGTAAGTGTAAGTGATCCATAATTTAGTAAAAACTTACGGTCTGTTTACATGTACATTAAACATTTTGGTTCAGTGAGCCGTGGTTGTGTGAGGATTCAAATAGGAAACTTTGTCCAATCCATAACCATTGTCATATTAAATTTATTAATTGATTTTTTTTTAGTTATGGTCATTACGTGTACAGTAAAACCCCACTTACTCGAACTTGTGGCGACCTGACCAATTAGTTTGAGGAATACATGTTATTCAAGTAATCTGTGGTTTGTTGAATATGTATGAACTTGGTCGCTACCAAACAAATTGTTTGACCAATGAGGGGTATTCAAATAGACCATGTTCGAGTAAGTGGGGTTTTACTGTATTTCTATTTGTTAAACTCGTAAGAGCAATCACCATACATAACACTGATTAAGATTTGCATCAGCTACATATGATTATTGCTCTTCATACACAATTCAGTCCATGAGGCCATTTCTGAAAAATTTGCTTTAAAAAATATTTTAAAATTTGTGGTATATATAATTTCAAAATCAATTAAAATCAATTGAATTTAATTGAAATTTTAATTTTTAATTATTCACAAATGGCCTGCATAATACGAATTGCAGCTGTATAAGACATAAGACAAGATATTGACATTATATTGACTGCGTGGCCAGTAAGGTCAAGAAACATGCACAGACAAAGACATTTCATGAATTATCTGAATAATATGGCAGCCATTAGGATTTTATTACCATTATTGCAAACAAAAGTCTATTAATCATACTAGCAAAACTGTTAAATACAAAATGCAAAATCAATTAAATGCTTAATATTTATGTTCAACAAATTTTCAATGTCACAAAATATGGAATGAAAAAAACAAAATAACTGCCAAGGGAGATAACTCATGTCTGACATGTTGAATGCGGTTTATTGTGAAGTCTATGATATACTCACTTATTCTGCTCCATGTCGTTGTCACAATTCAATACATAATGACAAGTCAAACAAAGAGTACCACACTGTAGGGGGGTATATCTCTCGACAATATGATGGACGGACGTATGGACGGACGGACAAGCACAATGCAGTAATATATGGTCCGTCAATTTTGAGGGGCGTATATAAAAATAGATAAATAAAACAGAAATAATAAGAACGTAAGAGATATTAGATGTGTGAGATTTCAACTGAAGAGGTAAAAAAACAAAAAAAATACCAGAACTGAGACCGACTCAAGGAAGGGAGGGGCGGGGGCAGGGGGGAGGGGAAGAGGATGGTTACTCCTAATTTCAAAATGGCCACCAGGGGAGATAACTGTCAGGTTGAAATGTAGAAACACTGGAAATATTGTTCCTGACCAACGCACAAATGGGTGGGAGGGTGGTAAACAAGTAAAGAGGAGGGGGACAAAGGAAGGGGCTGACAAGGGGAGATAACTGTTATATTTCAGATGTTATAGCAATTAGGGAAACATTAGGCAATATGGCTACATGTAGCAAATCCTATTGAGGTAGGCGCATGAATTGGGTATGAATTAAATATCCCATGGGGAACCCCATTTTCCCTCTGGTACCCCTTAGCAGTTGATTCATATTGAATTGAACTTAATCATAAAATTATTTAAATCCACAAAATAAATGTGGTCATCTGTACGTTATTGTCAGTTGTAGGACAGATACATACAAATATAGTTTGTAAGAAATGATATAGGCATAATGCTTTATAAAACATTAGGCATAAGTAACTCAGTTGTACAGACAATTAAGATAGCTAGTCTACAGGACAGTTCATCTGACTAGCTGTGGACACAGGGACCTGAGAATTTGTTACAGCTAAATAGGACCTAAAATAGGGTGTTGAAATAGAGTATTTTTACACTTTTGGGGGATTAATAAGATAAATTTTCGATAAAAATGCCTCCCCCCCCCCCTCCCCAATGGTCACCAAAGCTATTATGACCATTGAGGGGGGACATTTTTATCGAAAATTTATCTTATTAAAAGTGTTTTAAAAAAACCCAACTCTAAACACCCTATATTAGGTCCAAAACTAGCTGTAACCAATTCTCAGGTCCCTGTGTCTGTGACAACTGATTCTATACTAATTTCCGATGCAGTTGTTAAGCTGACAAGGCTTTTTGTTTACTAACAGACAGTTTTACCTGACGAAGGTAGCTATATATAGACTGTGTGCCTGTCCACTCGGGCAAGAGAAAAAGCACGTGCTACAGGTAAACTTTCATTACCAACAGGTAGCTATATATAGGAGTGACACTCACTAAAACAAGTTTTGTCAGTTCAATCATGGCCACCATATTGAAAATTATACCCCTGCACTGGACCGGATTATTGTGTGAAGAAGGGAGTGAGGCAGGGAATGAGGGAGGGAGGGAGGGAGGGAGGAGTTAGTGAAGAAGGGAGTGAAGAAGGGAGTGAGGGAGGGAGGGAGGGAGTGAGGGAGGGAGTGAGGGGGGTAATGAGGGAGGGAGTGAGGGAGGGAGTGAGGGAGGGAGTGAGGGAGGGAGTGAGGAGTTAGTGAGGAGTTAGGGAAGAAGGGAGTGAGAAAGGGAGGGAAGGAGGGAGTGAGGGAGGAAGTGAGGGGGGAATGAGGAAGGGAGTGAGAAAGGGAGGGAGGGAGGGAGTGAGGGATGGATGGAGGGAGGGAGGGAGGGAGGAGTTAATGAGGAGGGAGGGAGGAGTTAGTGAGGAGGGAGGGAGGAGTTAGTGAAGAAGGGAGTGGGGAAGGGAGTGAGGGAGGGAGTGAATGAGGGAGGGATTGTGTGAGAGTGTGAGGGAGGGAGTGAGGAGATGGTGAGGAGTTAGTGAGGAGTTAGGGAAGAAGAGAGTGAGAAAGGGAGGGAAGGAGGGAGTGAGGGAGGAAGTGAGGGGGAATGAGGAAGGGAGTGAGAAAGGGAGGGAGGGAGGAAGTGAGGGAGGGAGTGAGGGATGGATGGAGGGAGGGAGGGAGGAGTTAATGAGGAGGGAGGGAGGAGTTAGTGAGGAGGGAGGGAGGAGTTAGTGAAGAAGGGAGTGAGGAAGGGAGTGAGGGAGGTAGTGAATGAGGGAGGGATTGTGTGAGAGTGTGAGGGAGGGAGTGAGGAGATAGTGAGGAGTTAGTGAGGAGTTAGGGAAGAAGGGAGTGAGGAAGGGAGGGAAGGAGGGAGTGAGGGAGGAAGTGAGGGAGGGAATGAGGGAGGGAGTGAGAAAGGGAGTGAGGGAGGCAGTGAGGGAGGCAGTGAGGAGTTAGTGAGAAGTTAGTGAAGAATGGAGTGAGGAAGGGAATTAGGGAGGGAGGGAGGGAGTGAGTGAGGGAAGGAGTGAGGAGTTAGTGAGGAGTTGGTAAAGGGAGTGAGGGAGGGAGTGAGGAAGGGAGTGAGGGAATGAGGGAGGGAGTGAGGAATGGAGTGAGGGAGGGAGTGAGGGAGGGAGTGAGGGAGTGAGGAAGGGAGTGGGGAAGGGAGTGAGGAAGGGAGTGAGGGAGGAAGTGAGGAAGGGAGTGAGGAATGGAGTGAGGGAGGGAGGGAGTGAGGGCAGGGAGTGAGGTCAGGGAGTGAGGAAGGGAGTGAGGGAGGAAGTGAGGAAGGGAGTGGGAAAGGGAGTGAGGAAGGGAGTGAGGACGGTTAGTAAGGAAGGTTAGTGAAGAAAGTTAGTGAGGATGGTTAGTGAGGAGTTTTAGTGAGGAAGTTTAGTGAGAAATGTTAGTGAGGAAGGTTAGTGAGGATGGTTAGTGAGGAAGGTTAGTGAGGAGTGTTAGTGAGGAAGGTTAGTGAGTAATGTTAGTGAGGAAGGTTAGTGAGAAATGTTAGCGAGAAATGTTAGTGAAGAGTGTTAGTGAGGAAGGTAACATACTCCAATGTGCATCTAAATTAAGATACAAACTTAGTTTATAAAACATTTAATTAAGTAATAATATGACACAGAAGTTGTACGTATACAAAAGTTTCCCTTTTCGGAGGTCAATTTTCCGGACATTCTGGACATCGTTTTTGTGGAAAATAATAAGAAACAAAGAATGCTCTCAAACATTTTAATGACTGATAACACATAATGGCAATTTTATTGTATATACAACAAAACACAACAAAACGTCTTTCCAACTGCCAATACATATCAACAGAATTACAGATTTCATTTGCTTAGTATTCTAGACAACAATCATTCACCCAACTTTAGACAGGTTGGCAAAGACCCAAAAGTAAGGGGTGGGCTTATTACCAGATATGCCCCCAGTGCATAGGGGAAGGCAGAAATGGGGGTGGGCTTATTTAAGGATTAAAGTTTCTTTCTGGTGGTTTTATCAAAGGATAAAGTTCAGTAGGATATCGATAGTTGGAATGGAACGCGAAGCATTCCATTAAACAACTATCGATATCCTACTGAACATTATCCTTTGATAAAACCACCAGAAAGAAACTTTAATCCTTATATTTACTGTCCAGACCTTATATTCCCACATATAATTATTTCTTTAATCAGATATTATGATACTTACTGCGATGAAATCAAACAGTATCGTTTGGTTTCGGTAGACTGTTGAAACAGCCGCCTTATGAGGTGACGAACTCCCGCGAAATTTCAGTCAACAAGTAAACAAAAAAGTTCCAAAAGATTGCATCTTTGTATTGTTATTTTTTACATAAGTTCATATATACACAAACCATACTGTCTTTGTTACTGTTATTGTATTTAAAAAAACCCATTAAAATGCTTCTTTTTTATTTCTTAAATAAATTAACACATACTTCGCGGCAGGATATTGATCGAGTCTGGTAAGTAGTGACGCGGCCTCGTGTTTAAATCGTAACGGAGTGTATTACTGCGCGCTGCGCCAATAGTCGCGTGATCCACTGATTTTATCGGAAAATAAAGTTCAGTAGGCATTCGCAGAAATGTATAGGCAATATACTATCAATTCCAAACAGACTGTAAATATTACTGAATATGGGCTTATTGCCGGAGAAATACGGTAACACGAACACACAGAGTAATGAAGTGAGTAACAAATTGGTTAATGACAGTTAACAAAAAAAACTTACCCCGTTCCAGGAACGCCATATCTGTGACAGCAGCAGCAGTTCATTGGTTCAATCATGGAAGGATGCATTCAGCATTGACAAAACTGGAACATGTCAAGTGTCCATTACCCAGGGGGACAAGCGTGCCGAGGTCCTGAAACAAACGAGCATGGAACTTGATTACAAGGTTTCACATGACAAGAAAGTGTCCACGAAAACATGGCAGTGTTTCAATAAAAAAAATTACTTAAATTCGCTTATAGTTTTCCAAATACAAGAAAAATTCTAAAGTAAGGCCAGATTACCCTAAAGGCCAGTTGGATAAGAAACCAAAATTGATAATGTAAGTGTAAGTGATCCATAATTTAGTAAAAACTTCGGTCTATTTACATGTACATTATAAATTTTGATTCAGTGAACCTGGAGTCATCGTGGTTGTGTCTCAGGATTCAATTAGGAAACTTTGTCAAATCCATAACCATAGTCGTATTAAATTTGTTAATTGATTTTTTTTGAGTTATGGTCATTACGTGTACAGTAAAACCCCACTTACTCGAACTTGTGGCGACCTGACCAATTAGTTTGAGGAAGACATGTTATTCAAGTAATCCGTGGTTTGTTGAATATGTATGAACTCTGTCTGTACCAAACAAATTGTTTGACCAATGAGGGGTATTCAAATAGACCATGTTCGAGTAAGTGGGGTTTTACTGTATTTCTATTTGTTAAACTCGTAAGAGCAATCACCATACATAACAAGGATTAAGATTTGCATCAGCTACATATGATTATTGCTCTTCATACACAATTCAGTCCATGAGGCCATTTCTGAAAAATTTGCTTTAAAAAATATTTTAAAATTTGTGGTATATATAATTTCAAAATCAATTAAAATCAATTGAATTTAATTGAAATTTTAATTTTTAATTATTCACAAATGGCCTGCATAATACAAATTGCAGCTGTATAAGACATAAGACAAGATATTGACATTATATTGACTGCGTGGCCAGTAAGGTCAAGAAACATGCACAGACAAAGACATTTCATGAATTATCTGAATAATATGGCAGCCATTAGGATTTTATTACCATTATTGCAAACAAAAGCCTATTAATCATACTAGCAGAACTGTATTTAGAAAAAATGCAAAATCAATTAAATGCTTAATATTTATGTTCAACAAATTTTCAATGTCACAAAATATGGAATGAAAAAAACAAAATAACTGCCAAGGGAGATAACTCATGTCTGACATATTGACTGTGGTTTATTGTGAAGTCTATGATATACTCACTTATTCTGCTCCATGTTGTTATCACAAATCAATACACAATGACAAGTCAAACAAAGAGTACCACACTGTAGGGGGATATGTCTCGACAATATGATGGACGGACGTATGGACGAACAAGCACAATGCAGTAATATATGGTCCGTCAATTTTGACAGGCGTATATAAAAATAGATAAATAAAACAGAAATAATTAGAACGTAAGAAATATTAGATGTGAGATTTCAACTGAAGAGGTAAAAAAAAACAAAAAAAAATACCTGAACTGACCAACTCAAGGAAGGGAGGGGGGAGGGGGAGGAGGGGAGGAGTGGGAGGGGGAGAGGAGGGTGTGGGGGAGGGGAAGGACAGGGGAGGAGGGTTACTCGAAATTTCAAAATGGCCACAAGAGGGAGATAACTCTGTCAGGTTGAAAAGTAGAAAAACTGGAAATTTTATACCTGACCTAAGCACAAGTGGGTGGGATGGTGAACATGTAAAGAGGAAGGGGTCAATGAGGAGGGGGTGACAAGGGGAGATAACTCTTAGATCTCAGATGTAATAGCAATTAAGGAAACAAGACAATATGGCTACATGTAGCAAATCCTATGGAGGTTTAAGTGTATTGGGTATAAATTAAATGTCCCAAGGGGAACCCCATTTCCCCTCTGGTATCCCCTTAGCAGTTGATTCATATTGAAGTTGAATGCCTTAGTTTAATGAATAAATTGTAAAATTATTAAGTCCACAAAATAAATATGGTCATCTGTACATTATTGTCAGTTTTAGTAGCACAGATATATACGACCATTGAGAGGGGCATTTTTATTGAAAATTTATCTCAACCATCCAGAAGTGTAAAATACTATAAACACCCTATTTTAGGTCCAAAACTAGCTGTAACAAATTCTCAGGTCCCTGTGTCTTTGACGACTGATTCTGTACTAATCCTGTACCACTAGTAGTCCACTGCTGCAGTCAGTTAGGGCCTGGGTAATTTAATGCTAGATAAATTTAACAAGATACCATACATACGGTTTCAAATAAAGTGATATCCTCTTCGTTTCCCTTGAGCTAGGAATGAAAACCTACTTTGAACAATTAAAATCGTCTATTTCTCCAGTTCAATATTTTGCTGGTAAATTTTCCGATGCAGTTGTAAAGCTAACAAGGCTTTTTGTTTACTAAGAGACAGTTTTACCTGACCAATGTAGCTATATATAGACTGTGTGCCTGTCCACTCGGGCAAGAGAAAAAGCACGTGCTACAGGTAAACTTTCATTACCAACAGGTAGCTATATATAGGAGTGACACTCACTAAAAACAAGTTTGGTCAGTTCAATCATTGCCACCATATTGGACATAAAATATAGTATATCCCTGCACTGGACTTAATTATTGTGTGAAACAGGACGACAATTCTAATTCTAAGGTACATGTAGGTAACGCATGAACATGATGAAGTTCATGTTAATTTTAATAATTTTAAATAAATAAAGTTGTGTCTCTGTAGTTCTAATGCCTGACAAAAATGTCAATATTTCAGCAACAAGGTATTTTTTTAGTGCAATACACGAATTTAACACTATAACATCATTTGTATATACCCTTATGCCATAAAAACATCAAAGGGTTTGTAAAATTGGAGTTTTTTAAAGTTCTGTTAGCAAACGAATTGTGGACGAAATGCCTTTGCAATGCCCCTAACTGTTCTAACTCTAGACCCTCAACTTGAAGTTCGCAACATTTTGTTTCTCGATGACCAATCATAAATGCTCAATATAACAATATAATAAGGATGATAATGAAAGGTATGGAAAATTAACTTACCGCCTGTGATCTTCCATTGGTACACTTCAGTACTCGCGCCAAAATGTACAGGGGGGGGGGGGCTATTTCCTGTTCGGCACCAACTTTGATTGGCTGGACATGTTTATTAGCAATTTCATTGGCGCACGCGATCACGTGCATAGCCTACATAAATTCCTACCGCTGATTTGTATTCAAGAGTATCTTTGTTGTATATGCGTGTTGGAGAGAAACAATCAAAATTAGCATCGAAATACCTATATTATATTACTCATACACACAGATATAGAATTAAGATATATTTCAATGAAATTTTCACTTCAATGAACGAGTTTTAACAAACAAAATTTACCTTGACAAGGGAACTATTTCCTACGCGTAATGTACTGAGGTTATGTAGTAATTGTCAAACTGAAATGACCTGCTCTGGATCACAGGGACCTGAGAATTTGCAATAGCTAGTTTTGGACCTAAACTTACGTGTTTTGAGTAATTTTACACTTTTTGATAAAAATGCCGCCTCAATGGTCATAAAAGCTAAAGGGTGGAAAGCTTTCGAGGTCGAAAAATCAACCCCACCTACATTTCTTGCATCAAAAATCACATTTTCTAGTTGAGGTACGAAAAAACGCTTGGTACTGTTGGAAAGGTGGATAATCTTTATTTTACAGACCTCCTAAATGCACGTCAAATGTATCCTTGATTCTGCAGATTTCCTCCAAAAAAACACTCAAAATGTGCCTGTCTCCAATTTTTCGACAGCTATCCTGCCAGTTATGTCTACTGAAGGGGGCAATTTTATCAAAAATTAAAGATATAAAACCCCAAAAACTTTAATATTACTCTAAACACCTTTGTTTAGGTCTAATTCTAGATGTAACAAATTTTCAGGTCCCAGTGTTCTGGATGAGGAGTTGTGTCGAATATTATTGAAAAAAGCCATCTATGTATAAGCTTAATCTGATTAAAAAAAGATCCCCACTATTACTATCGTGTGTACGAAGATCATACACACGATAGTAATAGTGGGGATCTGTATTTTAATCAGATTGTGTATAAACTGATACAGTTACTTTGTGTTACTAATATGAAGGAATTATGTCAACTTGATAAATTTATTTTTGAAGCCAATAAGTTGAGAACTTGAATTATATACTCTGTTCTCCCACGGGCGCTCGATTCTCGCCAAATACTCTTATAATATCAAAGTTGCTTACCCTGTTGATAGAGTATTTGGCGAGTAAAGGGGGCGGGTCCAGATTCGAGCGCGCATGGAGTATTTGGCAAGTAAAGGGGGCGGGGTACAGATTCGAGCGCGCGTGGTTCTCCGCTATCTAATGCTTGACTTCTGTGTATATTATGTGATGTATATCATGTATGTAGTACTGATGGGCCGTGAGGCCAAAAGTTAATAATTGAATTGAATTGAATTGACCAACTTCTCAAATAACATAGTAGTACATTGTAATTAGCTGACTGAGTATATGTATAAGATTGTCAATATCCCTAGATCACAGCCTGTTGTGAAATGAAAACAAGAGATCCAAGAGGGATCTTGGCGCCCACCATCGATGCATTTAAATTCATTCTTAGAAAGATGCATCTTTTCCCTCCTTATTTTAACTTTTATTCATGTATTTAATCATAGTTCTATGAATTTCTCTTGAAAATCTATAATAGTTGAAAGAAAATTTCTCGTCAGTAGTTTTGTTTTTTATATCAGTATCCATTTTGTATTTCTTAAAATATAACTATAATATACTTTCATAGTCAACATAAAAGATGGCCGTCTGACGGTCATATTTTCCCCCTGGAGCAGTTCAAACAATAGACTATGCACAGCTAGGGAACGAACAGAACCTGCTTCTGAAATTATCCTGGCGTAGCTAAATTGTTGTGAACGATGATAAAGTACCTTATATGAAGAACCGATCGAGATGTAACTTTTTATATCCCAGTGGTTTTTTTTTTATATAAAAGATACAGGAATGTGTATGATGTGTCCGGAGAAATCTACAAAGAGCGTAGGTGAGCGTAACCCCTGGATATCGAGGATGTTCGTCTTGTTAGTAATATATATCATTTTGGTATTGTCCAAGTGATTTCAGGAACGATTTTACAATATGTTGGTGCAAAAATACTGAGGGCTGAAAAACAGCAGCCCACGAACACTTCCATCAACAACATGTTTCTTTACCTTTACTCAAATGTCGCAGCTCGAGCTCAACTTATACCCATGTACAAGCTCAATTTGAAAAGTAACGAAACATGTCGCTGTGTTGTGCATGAATTTGTGAAGATTTTGAGAAAGACAATTACTGCACCGAATAAATTTTCTTTCATGCGTTCTCATATAATCAAATAATTGCCATTTGGCCTTACTGGACAGGTTAAACTTCAAGAAACGATGTTAATTTCGTACTAATCTCGAAAACAAATACAAGTATTTCAAGTATCCGACCTACCCTAGATTTTACTACCGACCTTAGCCATTTCATTTCATCAACTACTAATTGTATCCAAGATCGATTTTTTTAACATTATAACGAAGCATTATATGGGCATTATTACGCCTTTAACTGCATTATAGCGACGTTTGAAAGGCGTTATTACGACTTTACTTGCCTAATTACGACTTTTGAAGGGCATAATTACGATTTTATTCTGTAATAACGCGATTTTTATTCATTTTACCGTTCAGAATTTTACACTGAAAAAGAGAGTCTGTGATTGTGAAATTAAACCGCTTGATATATAAAGTTGAATTTGGCTATTGTTTTCATTAGGGTATTAGAAAATTGATAACATAGAATGAAAATATGAAACTTTTGTTTTTAGATATGTATATAATTCTAATGATTCATGTTTCGCTTTTTATCTATGTATAGATGGTAATTCTCCTGGCCACAAGTGCCTGTGATTTATAGAACAACGAGAGTTAGGCATTTAAACCACGCTACTTATAAACTGACGTCACGATATTGATTTTCTATATTTGTAATGTACGACGAGTCTTGTGTTATACTTGTCAACCCTCCCTATTTAGGAGAGAGACTCCCGATTTTGGACAATAAAATTATGCCTTTTCTACCAGTGAATTTGCTAAAATATTTCTTTTTTTTTACGATCTGACGATTTTATCTGGAAAAAAAATCAAAAGGTGAGCCATTTTAAAGTGTTATTTTAAATTTGGGTGTCTTAATATTTATTGTTTGTGCTTTCAATTCTGAGGACGCGGAATCTCCCCAGTGGAAAATTCAAAACGTTGACCAGTGTGTATCCATGGTACCGGTATACATAACGTGATCGACCATCTTTCAAGCCAACAATATGGGTATGGCTATACATGTATGTCACGCGGGTATTTCACCATATCCGGTTCTCGCTTTCTCCGAGACTTTAAATATATTTGATTCACAATATAGAACGACTGGCTCAGTCGTGTGGTTACTTCGAACTTCGTATTATAAAAATAATAACACTGAAAAAAACCCAAATCACTGACGCCATCCAGTTGTTTTGGATTTATCTTAAACTAAATGAACTGTAATTCGAGAAAGATATACATACATTATTTTTTTTTCAATCGCAAATCATCGATAGTTACGAAAGCATTATAAATCGATTCCATTTAAACCAAGCCAAGGCGTGTCAGTGTGTGTGTGAGAGTTCAAAACACGGCGATGAAGAATACTCTTTTTTTTAGATAATAAATGACATAACTTATTAACATCCAGGAGTTTGTTTCTACTTTAGGATAAAATATATTGAATATATTTATATGTTTCCTTAGGCATGATGATATAGAAATCGAATTTGCTTTTCTTATTTATGGTACGAAATATGTAGAATACCTATTGTCTTATTCAAGATAAGAGCGATTTCTATTTTTTCTGTTTTTTAATATCAAATATATAATTATTTTCTTATTTAAGGTAAAAAAAAAAGAAGGAGAATACTTGTTTTTAAAAATAATAAATGAAACAAAGTAGTTTGTTTCCACTTTAAGATTAGAGGTATTGAATATATATCTTTCCTTAGTCATTATAACATAGAAATCGAATTTGCTTTTTTAATTAATGGTACGAAAGATGTAGAATATCTATTGTCTTATTTAAGATAAGAGCGATTTTTATTTTTTCTATTTTCTAATTTTTTTTTAAATATCAAATATATAATTATTTTCTTATTTATTTATTAAAAAAAAGAAGATATGAAGGTGTGGAATATCTATTTTAATCGCGATGGTCTATATTGCTTGTTTATGTATCTATCAACTATATGTTTTTATCGCGATGGTCTTATTGTTTGTATGTTTGTTTGGTTTTTTTTTCAAGTGGCATCAATGGCATAGTATGTGAGTATCGCAGGTCTTTATCTTAGGGTAACGATATAAAGGATGGTACGCATCTTTAATTATTTAAAGGCCCAATATACGTAACTTCGGGTAAATTTTCGTGATTCCGGAAAAATCTGAAAAGAAATCCATTTGATAACCATGCAAAAATAAGCCTAAAACGAAGTAAACCTGAGCGGTAACTAACAAGATACTCTTTACAAAAAAAAATCCAAAGAATTGAAAATAATCCAGGTGGGGCCCACTTCAACAACAACCCGAAGGTAGAAGACGGTTCGAAATGGACGCGTGTTTACAAATAGTGTGTTTCAAATGCTGTTGTACCGGTAACCACGAAAGAATTCACCTTGAATCTTGCTGATATCGGTTAATCTTAACTAAATCTATGAATATAATAAGTTATTAGGCTTGATTTTCGCTTCAAGTTTTGCCGAAAGTTACGTATATTGGGCCTTTAATTAGTACGATATGACCATGTCTTTTATTCCATTATAAGTGCTACGATGGAAAACAATGCGATTCAAAATGAGAAAATTCCCAGGTTTTTTTTAAGTGGCTCGACATAACAAAATATTCAACCTTTTTTTCATGTTTAGTAGTATGATTTGAGAATAATAGAGAAAATACCTCAGATTTTCCATAAGAAAATATTCTATGACTTTTTTTTTTTATTTTAGTGGTATTTTATGAAAAGATCAATCTGATTAAAATACAGATCCTCACTATTACTATCGTGTGTGAGGATCTGAATTTTAATCAGATTGATGAAAAGATAATTTATGCTTTATTTGCTCATCAATATGCGATATCTAAAAATAACCCTGGTCTTTTGTATGACGTCACCATGTGTCGATATTTTTTTTACTAAGTTTCCGAAGAGCAGTCAAGACAGTGTAAATGCATTTTTTTTTAATTCTTTCTTTCTTTATCTTCATAACCAAACATGTATAACGATGAAAAGCGACTCTTTGGGTATGTTTAAGTAGGGATGCTGAAATACGTTCCTGTGATGAATTTCAAATTTTAGTTTTTGAAAAAAAAGAGAACTCGTATCAAGTGTAAGCAAAACTAAAATTTGACCAAAAAAAATAAAGAACTTTGGTAACATATAAAAATAAATTAGAGGATTCCAAAGCGTGGACAAAATCATAATCCGAACTCAAAATCGATTAAACCAGGGGCAAAATATGAACAAATGAATGATTTACATGGAGTCCCTTGTAAAGTACAAGAGACTAAGACCAGGTGTTCCGGAGGAGTAAGCGTCTTCTGTTTCATCGACGACACCTGCCATGTAAATCTTTGTCACATCCAAGTTAGCATCAAGTTCTCAAAATGAGAACCGAGTATCATTGTCAATCACAACAAGTAAATACACTAATGAGCATACTCAAAAACGTCCATCTTCATACCACTTTAAGATACGGAATATTTCTCAATGAGACAAAGATGGCGACCATAAAACTTATGATTTTTAAAGAAACATTTGAAAAAACAAAGGGATATAAAGACCAGGCCCCGGTTTCATCAACGTTCCTTAACTTAAGGAAACTCCTTAACTTAAAAATCTCCGTAGGAAAGCATTACAGAATTTAAGGAAAGTTCCTTAACTTAAGATTTTCCCCTAAACTTCTGTAATGCTTTCCTATGGGGATTTTTAATTTAAGTAGTTTCCTTAAGTTAAGGAACGTTGATGAAACCGGGGCCTGGTGTTCCGGAAGGGTATGCATCCTCTGTTTCAACGACGACATCAGCCACGTGAATCTAAGTTACATTCATGATGTTATACCAGTCATGTCCTCATGGGCAGAAAACGGAAAATGATAAAAAAACAACAAGGAAAATGTATGAGCATTATCAATACCATCGCCTTTCCTATAAGGCTATGACTAGATTTAGGCTAGTCAATGGTTTCCTGTAAATAACAAATATATTTTCATGAGTATGGCATTTTTTTTACATAATTTCACGAAAGAATTGAAAGCAATCTGCTATGCGAGTGGAATATATTTGATATTTAAAGGGAAAACTTCGAATTTTAAAATCGAAAGCAGTCAGTCACCAGACGACATCAATCACGGGAGACGAACAAGTTCTCAATTACCGAATCTACACAATTTGGAAAGTAAAAATCGACTGTCAAGAAAGGGAAGATTCACTTAAGGATATACTCTTGTGAGGTTTCAGTCACGTTCAAGCCTCGTTTATATCTCATTTAAAGATTTTATGTTATATTGATGCATCTGAAAATTGTGCCAAAAATATGAATTTCTGTTGCTTGTAGAAATTTTTTTACGTGAATTTAAAAAAATTACCAATTTGGCGGCCATTTTGAATATGCGTATTTCTGACTATTTTATGCACTTCACGAAGGGCCTAAATTTCACCATATTGATGCTTGATCGATCTCTTAAAAACACCAGTGTTTAGCCATTTTTAATTATAGCAAGCTAAGTTTTGATGTACAACTTTATAATGTTCAGTTTTATAGATATATTATACTACAAAGTAGATAATTATACAATTTTTGTTTTTTTTCATATTTTCAGTTAAACTGGAACCCGAAACTGTGAAAAATAACACAAATATTAAAGAGACAAAAAAATAAGCACACTAACCCCCTATTTTTTTGATGGTTTTAGAAAGAGAAACCCATTTTCTTTTCATCCGCCAAATATTAAAAAAGTTTGATATCGGTACTTTTTTTATTACGCGTTAAATCTGCAAAAAAATGGTGAAAAAACGAGGATTTTCTCATTAAAAAATAAGGGATAGGGGTAACTCAAATTGCTTTACTGATTAAAAATATTAGATTTGAGAAATTTTACTTCCATAACTTAAAAAAACAACAATATTTTTGTCATTTCGGCAAACATTTATACATTTTGAATTACAAATTCGGAAGTTATTGTATGAAGATGTCCCACAATCGGTCAAAACTACAAAATTGACTTAAAATCCATTATTATGTCATCTTGGTATCTTTGACTGATCATAGCACAAAAACGAGCACACTGACATATCATTGTCTTTGCATTGTCTGGCATGCCTTGAACTCCCTTATCCAAAAATGAATATGAGAAAAAAAGTTTGATACAGGAAAATTTTGACTTCTCAGAGGTGTACATCCTTAAGAACGGCCAAATAAATATTCTATTATACATTGATATTTATCTAAACCCCCCAAAAAGTGCAAAATTACTCTAAACACCCTAGTTTAGGTCCAAAGCTAGCTGTAACAAATTCTCAGGTCCCTGTGCTCAGGCCCAAAGGATATGAGACAAGAAAACTGGTTCGACCCTTTGATGTACATCGAAACATAGATTTCAGTTCTTCATGAATTCTACCAAATTATATTTGGTTGGCTATCCACAAAATGACGTCACTACATTTTATGAATGAAGTGTATAATGCTAGGCACCACGTGCATATTCTTAGTAAATTAAATAGAAATTCAACCGCTAGGTGGCACCACAGGGACCTGAGAATTTGTTACAGCTAGTTTTGGCCCTAAAATAGGGTGTTTAGAGTAATTTTCGATAAAAATGCCTTCCTCAATGGTCATAGCGTTTATGACCATTGGGGGGGGGGGGGCAGGGCATTTTTATCGGAAATTGATCTTAACCACCCAAATGTGTTAAATTACTCTAAACACTCTATTTTAGGTCAAAAACTAGCTGTAGCAAAATCTCAGGTCCCTGTGGATGGCGCAACAATCGAACGTGACATTCGCTATTTAGCAAAACCTGTAGCAATCTGATTAAAATACACACGATAGTAAGAGTGAAGATCTGTTGTTTTTTTAATCAGATTGGCCCTGTAGTATACGTACGACAATTTCCAATTTCCTCCCCCGCAAAACGCGGTTACCGAGGGTCAAGGCGTAGCTGCCAAGGAAACACATAAGCCCGTGCTTGCACATCATTTTTCCGAAGTATGTGTATTAAAGTCGAGATATTTCATAATTCGACTCTTTTTAATCGACAGACCAGACTGCAGGAAGTTTGTTATTCGTATTATCATATGTCATATCTGGTTTTAATCACAACTGACCCATTCAGTCATGTCATACGACCAAAGTCATGAATATGGTATCACACACTGTAATCACACCATTGTGACGCCATAACAAATGTCGTCTTTATATGGCAAGCCAAAGTGGAAAAAAGTCCCCATTTATGGATATCAATAAATCGATTTATGGAATTCCATAATTATTTTTTGATTTCCATAATTCATTTATGGAAATCAATAAATAATTATGGAATTCCATAAATGAATTATGGATATCCATAATTCGATTTTTGGATATCAATAAATACCTATTTTTGGAAATCAATAAATAAGCATATTTGTTGAAATCAATAATTGATTAATTGATATCAAAAAATGATTTATGGAATTCCATAAATGAATTATTGATATTACAATTTGAATTAAGGATATTAAAACTTCAGATTGATTTTTGGATATCCATAAATGAATTTGTAATATCAATAATTCATTTATGGAATTCCATAAATCAGCGCCCCCTGTCGGTAACCTGAAATGTATTAGAGATGTTCCGAAAGCGTTTGTCGATCGACTTCGAAGACCGCGAGTAGCTATATATAGTCACGCGTCCAAATCCTGATGCTACATCAAGACAAACTTATAGCCCGCTTTTTGTTAGATTTTATTAAGTAGTGTTTATACAATGTACGTTTAAAAAAAACCGTCAGTGGCATCTTCGAATTCTCACAAACGATTAACTCCTAGATCTATATCATGTACACATATACTTTCATATACATGTACATTATAATTAAACTAACTTGCTTTTATTGTGCTCAAACACATTCGCTTGAGTTTCTGTCAGTATATAAAAAAATGTTTATATATATGGAGCCGCGGCCTATTACAGTACAGCCTATACCGACAGAAACTGAAGCAACTGCGGATCAAGAACCAACAGATTCGACACCTTAATTGACAAACTGGAGTTTTCCCCTGCGGGTAGATTTAATTACCTGTGGGCGACGGGATTCACCGGTATAGGTGTGAACTGTAATGTTGAACAATAGACGAATCAACATGTAATTTCTTAAGTGGCCATGCATATGCATGACCATAGTGAACAGTTTAATGAGTCTAAATGAGGTGAGTGATGTACATGTATATTAATCATATAATCATGCCGGAAGGCAGGGATGTTTAATATACGATGAAGGCTTTGTGTTGATTTAGAACTACAAAGAACAACAACCCGCGATAGATACCGACTAATTAATAAAAAAAAACTAATAAATTAAACAGTGCATTCATCACACGTTTCTGTCCAATGACATTCCATCTTGAAGCATCAAAGTGCATGAAAAGTCTACCAAATACAGCACAGATTACTGTATCGAGCATCAAGGATTATAAATATCACCAATGATAGGAAAAAAATATTGTTAAAGTGTAGTTATATAGATAATGCATGAAGGTGAAAATGAAAACACTTCCTATACAATAATGTAACTGCCGCACTAACAGACGGTCAAAGGACTAAGATTAATCAGACAGAGAGTTGGACAGGCAGACTGACGGACTTCATACCAGTATATAGCTCAAACAATAATATTATTTCTAACTGTTGTCTCTGATGACTATGAGAAAGCTTGCTTGTTTAATGACTTCTTCTGTGCCCAATCAAATATTGATGATACTAATGCTGTCCTCCCTAATATTGTAAATGAATGTAACCATAGTTGTTTAACATATCCAATACCGATGTAAAAGATGCTATACTTAATCTTGATTGTTCCAAAGCAGTCGTTCCTGACCTTGTGAATCCGCGACTACTTAAAGAAGCGGCTAATATTCTCAATGTATCTCCCCCTAAGTATCCTTTGTAGTCTCTAACCTCCGGGAGTGTTTCCATTTGAATGGAAAAATGAAAAATGTCACCCATGTGTATAAAAAAGAAAATAAGCCCATATTGTCCAATTACAGGCCTATATCACTACTATCCATAGTCGGTAAATTAATGGAAAAGTGCGTCTTTAAGTATATGTATAATTTCTTACATGACCATTCCCTTTTATCCCCCAACCAGTCAGGATTCCGACATGGAGATTCACCGGTCAATCAGCTTCTTGCGATCTTTCATGATGTATCTTCTGCTCTAGATAACGGTAAAGAAATAAGAATGATCTTCTGTTATATAAGCAAAGCTTTCGACCGTGTTTGGTACAAAGGTCTTCTTCGTAAATTATTTTGCTTTTGGAATTCGGGGTTCGCTGCTAAGTGGTTTGAAAACTATCTTTACAATCGTAAGCAAAGAGTTGTTATCAACGGCATAAGTTCAAATTGGTCAAATGCCAAAGCTGGGGTTCCTCAAAGTTCCATATTGGGCCCTCTTTTATTTATTATGTTTATCAATGATATTGTAAAAGATATCAATGCTACAATTAAGTTATTTGCAGATGACACCTCCTTGTACATTATGATTGATTCAGTGCAGTTCCCTTAGATTTTACTTACATCGTAGAAATCTTATTGATCAATAGCCCTTTATGTTCATGTATAGAAGACAATGAGAACAATGAACATTATTTGCTTCACTGTCGTCTTTATTCCCCACTCCGTGTACGTTTATTGTATGTTCACTGAGATAAATCGTCCAATTTCATGCAAATAACTGTTGTTTGGTGATGATGATTGTTCAAATGAAGAAAATGCCCTAATTGTCTCTTGTACTTAAAATTTCATTATCAGCTCCCGAAGATTTGAATTAGTTATTTCTCTTCTGTTCTTCCATATTTCTATTTTTATATATAGTCTACCTGTCGTTGACAGTTACATCCTTCACGTACTTAGCTGTTTAAAATAAATGAATACAGATTAAAACTTACATAATTCACTGTTTACAATAACTAAATACAGTGTAAATCTGAGCAACTGTACTATGTCTCTACTCGATCTACTCTCTTTCCCTTCTCGTTCCACTTTATCGTTAACATTCCGTCACTCATTTTCCTTTTATACTCAACGTACCGTTAAATTTTGTTCTCTTTCTCAATATCATAATGAAATGTAGTCCTGAAATTTTCAAACGCAATTATTTCACTGGAGATGGATTAATATAAGTTGCAAAACTTGTTTCCAAATCAATTTCAAAGTGTGAGTATTTTCTTTACACTATGAATTGAATTGAATAAGAAATAGAATAAAATTTATACTCATCATAAAGATTGTTACAAATTTTAAATTGAAACGATGTTTCAAAAAGGAATTGTTAATATCCGAAAGTGGAATTATGGATATCCATAAATCGAATTATGGATATCAATAAATCGCTTTATGGATATCAATAAATCGAATTATGGATATCAATAAATCGAATTATGGATATCCATAAATCGATTTATGGATATCAATAAATCGCTTTATGGATTTCCATAAATCGAATTATGGATACCAATATATCGATTTATGGATATCAATAAATCGAATTATGCATATTAAACCGATTTTTTTTTTGTATACTAATAGATCGATTTATGGTTATTCGTAATTCGAATTCGGGATGTTAATAAGCAGATTTTGAACTGTAAATAATTCTGATCTATCTATTGGCTTTCAGTTATTTAATATCAATAATTTCAATTTTGGATGTAGAAATCTACAATGGATATCTGGCTTGAACAGTGTTACATGTAGTTCAATAAACATACAAATTGAACAATATGCCACAAGGAGAATTCAGCAGATCTTCACTAAGTTCATTTCTATTCAATATTAAAATGATATAGAATACTAGATGTGGTATTATGGGCTGTGGGGGAGGGGGGAGTGTTTATGGGGAAAAAATGTCAAGTCTGATGGTCATTTAGATGAACATTTCTATTAACACAATAGCTGTATATATCATTAATACTGAACCTAAACATAAGTCTTTCCCATACCGTTATATATATGAGTACTGAGAAGGATTCAGAGGTTCTTTAAGATAAGTAGTTCAGCACATTCTGTATATCCTTCTTTTCGATCACTCAAAGTCCTATAGAATCTATTCTGCTTTCGCCAACATACGCCACTTTATCCAGCCTTAATATCTAAACCAATTTCTCCATTAGGACACCATTCAATACCTACAACTTACAACTACGCGAGGGACAACCTTTTATACCTACAACTTACAACTACACGAGGGACATCCTTTTATACCTACAACTTACAACTACACGAGGGACACACTTTTATACCTACAACTTACAACTACACGAGGGACACCCT
Organism: Mimachlamys varia; assembly: GCA_947623455.1. NCBI lineage: Eukaryota > Metazoa > Mollusca > Bivalvia > Pectinida > Pectinidae > Mimachlamys > Mimachlamys varia. The sequence goes on from OX392540.1 coordinate 17,303,617, forward strand.
TTTATACCTACAAATTACATCTACACGGGGGACACCCTTCGATAAATACAACTTAAAACTACACGACGGAAACCCTTCCATTCCTACAACTTACAACTACACGAGGGACACCTTACGATACTTACAACTTCCAACTAAACAGGGAAACCCTTCCATTCCTACAACTTACAACTACACGAGGGACACCCTTTTATACCTACAACTTACAACTACACGGGGGACACCCTTCGATACCTACAACTTAAAACTACACGAGGGAAACCCTTCCATTCCTACAACTTACAACTACACGAGGGACACCTTACGATACTTACAACTTACAACTACACAGGAAAACCCTTCCATACCTACAACTTACAACTACACGAGGGACACCCTTTTATACCTACAACTTACAACTACACGAGGGACACCTTACGATACTTACAACTTACAACTACACGAGGGACAACCTTCGAAACCTACAACTTACAACTACACGAGGGAAACCCTTCCATACCTACAACTTACAACTACCCGATGTACACCCTCGGATACTTACAACTAACCTCTACATTAGAGACACCCTTCGATACCTACAATTACACGAGGGACACCCTCCGATACTTACAATTTACAACTACACGAGGGAAACCCTTCCATACCTACAACTTACATCTACACGGGGGACACCCTTCCATACCTACAACTTACAACTACACGAGGGACACCCTTCGATACCTACAACTTAAAACTACACGAGGGAAACCCTTCCATACCTACAACTTACAACTACACGAGGGACACCCTTTTATACCTACAACTTACAACTACACGAGGGAAACCCTTCGATACCTACCACTTACATCTACACGGGGGACAACCTTCCATACCTACAACTTACAACTACACGAGGGAAACCCTTCCATACCTACAACTTACAACTACACGAGGGAAACCCTTCCATACCTACAACTTACAACTACACGAGGGACACATTTTTATACCTACAACTTACAACTACACGGGGGACACCCTTCGATACCTACAACCTACAACTACACGAGGGAAACCCTTCGATACCTACAACTTACAACTACACGAGGGACAACCTTCGATACCTACAACTACACGAGGAACACCCTTCGATACCTACAACTTACAACTACACGAGGGACACCCTTCGATACCTACAACCTACATCTACACGGGGGACACCCTCCGATACCTACAACCTACAACTACACGAGGGAAACCCTTCGATACCTACAACTTACAACTACCCGATGTACACCCTCGGATACTTAAAACTAACCTCTACATTAGAGACACCCTTCGATACCTACAACTTACAACTACACGAGGGACACCCTACGAAACTTACATCTACATGAGAGACACCCTTCGTTACCCACAATTTACAACTACACGAAGGACACCCTACGGTACCTTCAACTTTTAAATAAATATAATAAGTTATTAAGCTTGATTTTCACTTCAAGCTTTTCCGAAAGTTACGTATATTGGGCCTTTAAAGTCTGCAGAGCAAATATAGCATTAACTTTTGACATGTTTCTCCAAAAGCCGAACTGAGCGTCACTTATCATTGTGTATACTAGAATCTATGTCTAAATCAATAAGTCGTTTATTCAAAATTGATATCCATCATTCCAATTTGTAATATCAATAACTCGATTTATGGAATTCCACAATTCCATTTTGTAATGTCAATAAATCGATTAATGGATATTCATAATTCGAATTATTGATTTCCATAAATCGAATTATTGATTTCAATAAATCGAATTATTGATTTCCATAATTCATATTTGTAATATCAATAAATCGATTAATGGATATCCATAAATCGAATTATTGATTTCCATAAATCGAATTATTGATTTCAATAAATCGAATTATTGATTTCCATAATTCTAATTTGTAATATCAATAAATCGTTTTATGGAATTCCATAATTCGAATTATTGATTTCCATAATTCCAATTTGTAATATCAATAAATCGATTTATGGAATTCCATAATTAGAATTATTGATTTCCATAACTCGAATTATTGATTTCCATAATTCGAATTATTGATTTCCATAAATCGAATTATTGATTTCCATAATTCTAATTTGTAATATCAATAAATCGATTTATGGAATTCCATAATTCGAATTATTGGTTTCCATAATTCCAATTTGTAATATCAATAAATCGATTTATGGATATCCATAATTAGAATTATTGATTTCCATAACTCGAATTATTGATTTCCATAATTCGAATTATTGATTTCCATAATTCCAATTTGTAATATCAATAAATCGATTAATGGATAGCCATAACTCGAATTATTGATTTCCATAAATCGAATTATTGATTTCCATAATTCTAAATTGTAATATCAATAAATCGATTTATGGAATTCCATAATTCGAATTATTGATTTCCATAATTCCAATTTGTAATATCAATAAATCGATTTATGGATATCCATAATTAGAATTATTGATTTCCATAACTCGAATTATTGATTTCCATAATTCGAATTATTGATTTCCATAATTCCAATTTGTAATATCAATAAATCGATTTATGGAATTCCATAATTCGAATTATTGATTTCCATAATTCCAATTTGTAATATCAATAAATCGATTTATGGATATCCATAATTAGAATTATTGATTTCCATAACTCGAATTATTGATTTCCATAATTCGAATTATTGATTTCCATAATTCCAATTTGTAATATCAATAAATCGATTTATGGAATTCCATAATTCGAATTATTGATTTCCTTAATTCCAATTCGTAAAATCAATAAATCGATTAATGGATATCCATAATTCCAGTTTTGGAGATGCAGTTTTCTGACGTCAATAAATCAAATTATTGATATTAGAACAAAGTCGAAGCATGTGTAATATAATTAAATCTGTAATTCGAAGATTCAAAACCCGAGTTCAAAACAAAAAAACAAAACTCCAGACGCCGCCATCTTGTCACGTGGTACAAACATGATAACACTGTGTTGTGTTATTTTTCAACCTGGACGATGTAAACACCGTTTGTTTCACATTACTTGGAACGATGGGACTCGTACAGAAATTCTTATTGAACTCTGGGCATATAAAACGATCAACTCGATTGATGGAAATTAAAAATTGTCTTTTGTAATGTAACAGGAGAGGAAAAAATGCAAGGCCAGGTCAAGATCCGCTACAGTAATAACACGGACTTAGATTATCTAAGTCCGTGGTAATATCAATAAATCGATTCATGGATATCCATAATTCGAATTTTTGATTTCCATAAAACGAATTATTGATTTCCATAATTCGAATTATTGATTTCCATAATTCCAATTTGTAATATCAATAAATCGATTATTGGATAGCCATAACTCGAATTATTGATTTCCATAAATCGAATTATTGATTTCCATAAATCGAATTATTGATTTCCATAATTCTAATTTGTAATATCAATAAATCGATTTATGGAATTCCATAATTCGAATTATTGGTTTCCATAATTCCAATTTGTAATATCAATAAATCGATTTATGGATATCCATAATTAGAATTATTGATTTCCATAACTCGAATTATTGATTTCCATAATTCGAATTATTGATTTCCATAATTCCAATTTGTAATATCAATAAATCGATTATTGGATAGCCATAACTCGAATTATTGATTTCCATAAATCGAATTATTGATTTCCATAAATCGAATTATTGATTTCCATAATTCTAATTTGTAATATCAATAAATCGATTTATGGAATTCCATAATTCGAATTATTGGTTTCCATAATTCCAATTTGTAATATCAATAAATCGATTTATGGATATCCATAATTAGAATTATTGATTTCCATAACTCGAATTATTGATTTCCATAATTCGAATTATTGATTTCCATAATTCCAATTTGTAATATCAATAAATCGATTATTGGATAGCCATAACTCGAATTATTGATTTCCATAAATCGAATTATTGATTTCCATAAATCGAATTATTGATTTCCATAATTCTAATTTGTAATATCAATAAATCGATTTATGGAATTCCATAATTCGAATTATTGGTTTCCATAATTCCAATTTGTAATATCAATAAATCGATTTATGGATATCCATAATTAGAATTATTGATTTCCATAACTCGAATTATTGATTTCCATAATTCGAATTATTGATTTCCATAATTCCAATTTGTAATATCAATAAATCGATTATTGGATAGCCATAACTCGAATTATTGATTTCCATAAATCGAATTATTGATTTCCATAAATCGAATTATTGATTTCCATAATTCTAAATTGTAATATCAATAAATCGATTTATGGAATTCCATAATTCGAATTATTGATTTCCATAATTCCAATTTGTAATATCAATAAATCGATTTATGGATATCCATAATTAGAATTATTGATTTCCATAACTCGAATTATTGATTTCCATAATTCGAATTATTGATTTCCATAATTCCAATTTGTAATATCAATAAATCGATTTATGGAATTCCATAATTCGAATTATTGATTTCCTTAATTCCAATTCGTAAAATCAATAAATCGATTAATGGATATCCATAATTCCAGTTTTGGAGATGCAGTTTTCTGACGTCAATAAATCAAATTATTGATATTAGAACAAAGTCGAAGCATGTGTAATATAATTAAATCTGTAATTCGAAGATTCAAAACCCGAGTTCAAAACAAAAAAACAAAACTCCAGACGCCGCCATCTTGTCACGTGGTACAAACATGATAACACTGTGTTGTGTTATTTTTCAACCTGGACGATGTAAACACCGTTTGTTTCACATTACTTGGAACGATGGGACTCGTACAGAAATTCTTATTGAACTCTGGGCATATAAAACGATCAACTCGATTGATGGAAATTAAAAATTGTCTTTTGTAATGTAACAGGAGAGGAAAAAATGCAAGGCCAGGTCAAGATCCGCTACAGTAATAACACGGACTTAGATTATCTAAGTCCGTGGTAATATCAATAAATCGATTCATTGATATCAATAATTCGAATTTTTGATTTCCATAAAACGAATTATTGATTTCCATAGTTCGAATTATTGATTTCCATAATTTCAATTTGTAATATCAATAAATCGATTAATGGATATCCATAATTCGAATTATTGATTTCCATAAATCGAATTTGTTATATCAATAAATGGATTGATGGATATCCATAATTAGAATTATTGATTTCCATAAATCGAATTATTGATTTCCATAAATCGAATTATTGATTTCCATAAATCGAATTTGTTATATCAATAAATGGATTGATGGATATCCATAATTAGAATTATTGATTTCCATAAATCGAATTATTGATTTCCATAAATCCAAATTTGTAATATAAATAAATCGATTAATAGATATCCATAATTAGAATTATTGATTTCCATAATTCCAATTTGTAATATCAATAAATCGATTTATGGATATCCATAATTGGAATTATTGATTTCCATAACTCGAATTATTGATTTCCATAAATCGAATTATTGATTTCCATAAATCGAATTATTGATTTCCATAATTCCAATTTGTAATATCAATAAATCGGTTTATGGATATCCATAATTGGAATTATTGATTTCCATAACTCGAATTATTGATTTCCATCAATCAAATTATTGATTTCCATAATTCCAATTTGTAAATATCAATAAATCGATTTAAGGATTAACTTTGTATTTTGTTTAGGTTATCAAGGGATAACTACAATGAAAAACGGGTAAATTCAAAGCCGGTTAAGTATAATTTACCCATTTTCCATTGTAGTTATCCCCCGATAACCTAAACAAAATAGAAAGTTTATCCTTATAAATACAGTATCTTTCTGTAAAATGTTCGTAACTATTTTCTTCATTATAGTCCCATCTTCGGACACAGATTTCATTTCAAAACTAATAAACATGAGAATGGTTCAATAAATGTCACAGCATACAATTTCCATAAATCGTTGTTAGCTCCGCCCACGCTTATTGTTACTTACGTCACACAATTGTGTTTCAAACTGGAGGATTTTCATAGCTTCGCCCACATGTATTGTTGTCGTCGTCATAGAATTTCGGCACGTGTTTGAGTACAGTTATGCAGTGTTAATGATTATCTGTGGAACAATTGTTATCGAGTGAATGTCACTGTAGACTGTAAATATTATGGATATCCATAATTCGAATTACTGATTTCCATAATTTGAATCATTGATTTCCATAATTCCAATTTGTAATATCAATAAATCAATTAATGGATATCCATAATTCGAATCATTGCATGATTTCAATAAATCTAATTTGTAATATCAATTAATGGCTTGATGCATGGTTATCCATAATTCCAATTTTGGAGATGCAGTCTTCTGACTTAAATAAATCAAACTATTGATTTTAGAACAAAGTTGAATCATGTGTAATATAATTAAATCTGTAATTTGAAGATTCAAAACCTTCAAAGTCTTAGAGGAGAACAATCTTTCTATCTCAGCGATCAATTTACAATTTATTTCCATGGGTCCTTTTTGTAAATATTGCAGAAAACTATGGGTCCCACAACGTTAAATTGAAGTATTTCCATAATTTCTACGAGTCCTTTCATAATTGTATGAGTACTGGACTCGGGACTCGCACGTAGATTGATCACTGTATCTTGGAACAATCATTGATGAATTCATCTAATTTGTGATTAATATTAGTTGTGTAAACAATTGATTTGTACTTGTCAAGCAAAGTTGGAGTTAAATTCATCATCATAATTATGTGTTGTCACAGACATAAAGTTAATCTAATCCCTTGGTAATGTATAATATCACATCTGGTCTAGGGCAGTGTGTTTTGTAAAGCATTTCCACCTATGCAGTTTTACCAATATTTAATCTAAATTTTTCTTTAACGTTGGTTGTTTCTGGGGCTAGATATACAGACTGTATCACCATTGAAACAGAATCACACACTCAAAATTCAATCTATGTTCACATTTGATTCCTCTGAAAACATACTTCTACATTGGTGCAAGACAGGTCATTCAGATTAATTGATTTTGCATTGCCATTTGGTTTCTTGTCATACAATATATTAATTGAAGTGAAATATTGTTTCTGATAATTAATCTCCAGATCGTGTAAATCACTCCATGAAATAAAATTCCATCAAATTCCATCAAATGAAATCCCTTGCGGATATGATATCAGTTAAATTTCTTGGTTTTAATGGCATGAAGATTTTTTTTAACATGAGACCAAGTTTTAAAAGTCTCCAACTGTCCTGTTTATTAAGCTGCAACAAGCAAATTTGGACACATAATACAATTGAGGACAATCAATTTTGCTGAAAGGAGCAAGCATTGAAATGAAGTTAACTTCTTAGAATGATTTTTCAAAAGAAAAGAAATAAAAATGACATGTGAATAAGACAAGCAAAATGTAATTACATTTACTGATTTAAAAGCAAAAAGTGTAATACACATTATTTTAATGTCTCTCCATACTCACAAATCATATACAAAACATGTTTTAGCAGTTTTTGGGAATATTTTATCACTCCAGTTGGAGCCAAAGAGTTGCATTGAGTGATAAGCACCTCTGAATGACATAGCTATAATTCAAACTCAACAGAACTAAATGTGAGCTAATACAAAGATGTGTTTTTCTAAGTTAAAACAATCAAATTAATATTTTTACACATTCCTACATCCTAAATTTCAAAACATTTTACCTGACCCAGGCAAACAAGAGCTACTTCCAGCTGGATACATGTATTGTATACCTACCATAATTCATACCAAAAGCTATCTATGATCTCAAGAACTTACATTCATATATACCTAAATGTACTTTACTTAGGCATAATATTTATATACCTAAACATATCAAATTTTTGTAGTCCTTTTGAGATATACCTAGTTCATTTGAAATACTTAAATATGCCCCTCTTACACTAATTTTCCATTAAGACTTGGTGTTTCAAATATGTCATGCTGAATTTTTTTTTCCTACCACAAAAGTGCAGATTCCAGAGTTTGAAAAACTGTCTCTCAATAATAATAATTCAAGGTTCTTATATACCGCTTTATCACGACCTTAAAGGCCGTCTCAAAGAAGTTCACAAATTATTGTTCGTAGTGATAGGGCATTAATTAGTGACCAGCCAATATCTCTCTCAACTCCCTGGGGAGCATACAACCAGTACTGCCATTTCACACTCACAGCTAGCGTTCTACGATTTCTAGCACTACCCAACCACATACTCATTTACAGCTGAGTAGACTGGAACTTGCAGAGTTAAGTATCTTGCTCAAGGAAACAACCCTTCGATCACGAGCGCGGCGTCCTACCACTAGACCAAAGTTCCTCAGCATTTTATTCCATGTTGATATACCTATTATGAATATGTGTTATCTGTCTCCCTCAGTAAAGATTTGAATTGTAATATTTTCGATTAATATGAATTACATAAACACCAGTAAATACTATTAATGTATAGCAACACTCTTTTATTACTCGACATCCCAAGCCCCTGTGCTTTCTTCATAAAATTGACCTTTAATAGGTTTTAAAATCCAAAATTCTAGCCCATGTGAGCTAATTAGTGGTCTGTAATATTTTATATTCAGAATCACACTGGTCTATCCAATTTAATGGTAGGCACACAAAGACATGCATTGCAGAGGGGTTATTATCAACAGTTGGTTAACGCAGGGATCACTTTGTGGCGAGATTTGGGGATTTTACCCCTGAAAATATCTCATTAAAGTATTACTTTATATAGATAAATTTATTAATCTCAAAAAATCCCCCTAAGTCTTCCTTGTGTTTTAAGAGCCAGTATTATCACTGTAACGGTTCATACATTATAGTCATTCAACAACGTTAGGCCTACTGTATATGTTTAGATAGTCAAATCTTAGAAGTATATAGTGTACTTTGGGGTATTCCACACGTTTCGTCGTCAGCCTATCACGTAAGCTTACAGTACTTGGCCTAGGCCTAGGTACTTAGCCATGGAATGCCCCGGAATGACAAATTTATTATATTAACTAGCATATTATAAAGAGTGACAGGAATTTACAAGTTCATCCAAAGACGCAGCTGTCGGCAGGTAAGTTGTATGCATCTGTTCTCCCTATTGATACAAAAACTTCTCAGCAAGTACGTCTTCAAACTGTCAATATTCAACAGCACTTAGTCGGCGCGAGTGAGAGGACAGCCATTTTGTTTACATTATATTCCGAGGAGTTCCGATGCGAAACTAGGAAGAGTTGTCTACCTTTGATAGCCACCTAATATCAATAATTCATTTATGGAAATCAATAAATCATTTTTGGATATCCAAAAATAGGTGATTTATAGATATTAGAAAATGAATTATGGATATCCATAAATGAATTGTGGAAATCCATAAATGAATTATGGAATTCCATAAATGAATTATTGATATCCATAAATGGGGACTTTTTTCCACTTTGGCTTGCCATATCTTTATGACGTTATATCACTGTCTCGTAAGTGAAATTTGCCTTTTTTTTATCAAGAATTAAATTTTAGTGTGTTGGTGTATTTTCTAATGAAAATAATTTATTGTATGAATAGAATCTTACACTCGTGTCAATGTTACTGTATAATTTAATGTCACTCGCCTAAAGGCCCGGGACATTTTAAATTATCTAACTCGTTTAATAAATCACATATTACACATTGACACTCATGCAAGATCCTCTATTTAGTGCATCTGTATTAGAATAATATTAATATGGCCAATTTTGGATATTGATTTTTCGGTCCTGAAGTTCGAATTAATAAATAACAGCAGAAATAATTGATGATGAACCTGTTAAATTATGCTGAATTTCTAACTACAGCTGTACCCAAATTAAAGGCAAAATCATAATGTATGAAATACTTACTGACAGAGACGTGTATGTAACACAGATGACTTTTATGCCTCTGTTATTACTTACTAACGAGTAAATGACTTAGAAGCGTATTGATATTAATATTGCTTTCAAAACATCATGGAAGTAAAACATATCATCATATTTTATTTTTACATCAATGATTTGTATAATGATACGACCAAATGGCACCATTGAAGTAACTGCTAATAAACGCTCGCGGGACTTGCACATTGAAACACCTCCAGCTACGCCCCTGGAGGGACATTAAATTTGTGTCCGTCCATCAGATAAGTCTCTTAAAAACCCTTTCCCTGATTGCAATTTAAAATGTGGGTTGGTCATTGATAGTAGATCTATAGGACTCATGAATATTCAGGTCAAATGGTAAAATGCAATAACTTATAATGTTAGTTGTCTTGCTTTCTTCTATGTATATGTGTCTAAATAAAATCAGACATGATTCTTTCAGCTAATTAGCTGAATTCAGCTATTTTCATCTCTAAATTAAGAAATTTCAAAGTCATTTATTGACTTGAAATATACAAATAATATATCCGTTTTGGGGGTCCCAATATTTTCTCAAATTCAGCTATTTTTGCTTAAAGGCCCAATATACATGACTTCAGAAAATTGTTCGTGATTCTGAAAAAAAAATCCAGTTGATAACCATGCAAAAATAAGCCTAAAACGAACTAAACTTGAGCGGTAACTAACAAGAAACACTTGACAGAAAAATTTAAAAAATTGAAAATAATTCAGGTGTGGCCCACTTCAACAAGCCGAAGTTAGAAGACAGTTAAAAATGGACGGGTGTTTACAAATACCAAATACCGAGCTGCATCGCTCACCTGGAATTAATCTCCGACTTGTAACCCTAAAGTCGCCAAAATGGCACCTTAGGGGTCAGTCCCCATTTATGCAAAGTCTGTTTCCCTTCCCCTAAGGATGTTTCTGACCAAATTTAGGCCAAATCCATTCATAAATTTTTGACAAGAAGTGATTTAAAGGAATAACCTCTATTATCCCTATTGGGCCCTGCCCCTCTAGCCCCTTGGGGGTCAGAGTCACCATTTATGCAAAATCTATTCCCCTTCCCCCAAGGATGTCTCTTCTCTGACTAAGTTTGGTCAAAATCCAATCCAGACTTTTTGACAAGAATAGATTTAAAGGAATTACCTCTATTTCCCCTATTGGGCCCAGCCCCTCTGGCCCCTTTGGGGTCAGAGTCACCATTTATGCAAAATCTGTTCCCCTTCCCCCAAGGATGTTTCTGACCAAATTTGGTTAAAATCCAATCAGGGCTTTTTGACTACGGGTAGTAGCAATTTGAAGCAAATGTTGACAGACGACGGACACTGCGCCATGGCATAAGCATGGTCCAGGTGAGCTGAAAATTCATCGTGAATATTGCTGATATCAATTTATCTTAAAAAAATTGATAAATATATAAAGTTATTAGGCTTGATTGTCGTTCAGTTTTTGACGAAAGTTACGTATACTGGGCCTTAGTGTAAAATTATGCCTGATAAAATCAAGTAAAATGATTGACAAAAAGGCATGTGTTAAGAAATATATTTTATTATTCTGTGATGTATGCAGTAACAACAAGGATTAAGTGAACATGACCTTGAAATATGAATCTTGACCTTGAGGTTTACGATGATTTTATATAAAAACGAATGCATTCATTGTGATTTATATAATACATATTATGGATTTTTTTGTTAAAAAAGGACTTTTTTTTCTTTATTTACACCATTAAAATTACAGTTATCATTAAAAAGAAAATACAACATACCAGAAACAAAAATTGAGTTATATTTATCAGAAGAACTGTATGCAGTTTCTAAAGAACTTTTTAATACCTCAGATTTTAAGGAAAATATGGTCAAAATTTTTAAACATTTAGTGTTTGATATGTATTTTGTAAAAAAAAAAAATTTGGAACAAATTAAACAGGAAAAAGATTAATTAATAACAATAAAAGATCACCAAGTCATGTTAAAGTTTTAAAAAATACTTAAAAACAGTTCACATATGCTACAAACATTAAAAGCGACTTTTCCATTTACATACATTGTACATATATTTAAGAAACATACTGTAAAAATTATATTTTTACTTCTGAAAATTAAAAATCATCACGTTATATTTTAATTAGTGTATATATATATACATTATGTACAAAATTCCAAAATAATTGCTTAAGTTTATACCAAAATTCAAGTGATTTCAGTAAGAATTTTTAAGATATTACAAATTAATTTCAATTAACAGCTTCGAGCAATAAAACTTCAAAAAGGTAGGAGCAAATTATTTTGTTTTTTGTATAACATCATGAATTTTGTCATATTTGAACACATTCCACATTTAATCCATTCAACCCCAAGATTTCATAATGAACTATTCCAGCCTTTGAATTAGATGAGTTCAATTGTGTCTCTATGGGAGAACCAGGTATTGATTACAGAATAATATTAGAAATGTGAAAATATGGCCAAATACAGTAAAATTGCAGAAAGTATTAACAGGATTTGATCTTATTTTCTACATTTTTCATAATGCTCCTTTTAGATTTTTTACCTTTAAGTACAACACCAACTCTGTTACAAAATAAAGTCACTTGTTCAAATAAAAAATATTACACCTGGTGTATAAAACATGACAATGTTCTTTTTTTAAATTGCAAGTTTAATTATATAACAAATCAATTGTTTAATTACAATGAGTCACATAATGGTTCTATTTACAATGATTGTGTATTATTAACAATATGGCAACGATTGATGTACAGTTTAAACTGTGTTACCCAGTTTTGTATTGTTAGCTCAAGATTATTAACTCATGAGAAGAAGGTTTTTTTGGAGGTGGGTGGATACAATGATGTTTCTTAATTGGATATCATTAATGTCACTTTCTTTCAATCAATAAATTTATCATAAATATTTCACTTGATTTCTCTATAATTTTTCGGGGGTGGAGGGGTTATTTTTTGGAAATTTTGCAGAAACAAAAAACAGATACCTTTTTTGTTTATTTTGTAAAATAAACATCGTTTCTGATTTTCTACTGATTGTCATCAAAATTACATGGACTCCTTCTCCATTTCAGTTCATTCTGATTTTCAAAATTCAAAAAATACAATAAATTTATCATTGAGCTAACTACTCTCTGAAAAGCTGGTAACTACAATTATATTGTACAAAACACACACACGTAGATATATATACAAATATACAGAACTGACAAATGACCTTTTTGATATGTTCTCAAAGGCAATACATAAGCTACGTAGTATTTATACATTTTCTTTCTCCCTTTAATTTTTCTGGTTTAAACTACATTAAAAAATTCAAATCTGATAGAATGTTAATTAGCTTATACACCCCTGAAATCTCATAATGGACTATTCCAACTTTTGAATTGGAAGAGTTCAAATGTGTCTTCAGGGGTGAATAACTATAGGTTTATAACATCTGGATGATTTCCCTATTGTTTATCATAATTTTCCATAATTATTCAAGCTCTGTCTAATTGAATATGACCTTGTTTGTTTGTTTGTTTGTTTGTTTGTTGTTTGTTGGAGTGGTTTTACATCCACTAAACTACATTGTACCTAGTAGTTTGGTTATCAAGCAGAAGATCAGACAACCACTTCATCAAATTAGGCAAGACCACACTGTCACAGTTAGAATTAGCCATCTGGCTATAAAATATCACTTTATTTCAATTTTAATGTACTTATCACCGTTTTAAAGGCAATTCTATCTAATTTTTAGACACAAAATCACGACATATACACATGGAATTTCATCACTATGGTGTTAAAGTGAAGTCAAACCAATTAATATAACTTTTGGTAAATTGGAAAAAGATTGGATGTTAATATCAAAACCTTAGGAATCTGGTGATAGGTAAAGGGAGATCACTCCGGAGGAGACAAAGCTCCATGACATCACTCCGGAAGTGATACCAGTTTAATCACATGAGGTGGCTAATATTTGGGGCGAACATGATTAAACAAATCTCCGTGAATGGCCACCAAACTTCTTATCTGGTAAAGTATAAACCTTCACACTATGTCCTATTGACTCCAGTGTTCTTTAAATGACAATGACCTTGACCTACATATTTTTTACGGTAACTTTAATAATGAGTGGAGGCTGGTTTCATCTGGTATCCCTCGTACGGCTCGTTCTCACGGTACTGACTCTCGATTCGGACCTGCATGGCCGCCACCAGGATACACATCCCGCTGAACAGGATGCAGAAGCCACTCAACACGATCATGCCGAATGACCAAGACAGGTAGTTCTGGTCAGGGTTTTCCAGCCACTGGCGGTCAATCACCGACTTGGCCCCAAATATGATTGTACAACATGCAGTCAGCAATCCTGGAAAGTAGCATATTTACACTTATTAAAATTTCTGATCTTCTAATGGTACTTAATTTGCATTATTTTAGTTCTATATATTCATCATGAATTAAAATGCCTAATTTCAGGAAAATCATATACCCTAGCTAGCTGGTATTCATCTGGATTCGAACAGTAACCCTTGCACCCAAACCCCAACACTTACAGTATATATAAAGCAAGTGACCTTGACCTTGCAATGAATTTGTAAATTTAAATTCTTCATTTCCATTTTTAAATTTATAGCTGATCACAAAAATTATAATCTGTTTATCACAAATGATGGAAACATTACATGAACCAATCTAAATATTATTTAGCTAAATTTAGACATACCTTGATCAATATGAAACAAATGCTAGATATTTTATCTTTATAAATATATTTGGCCAAATTTTTATAATTTGCCTGTAGTATACATTACATACATGTATATAGCTAGAAATATAAATTTTATTAGTTTGCCTGTGGTATACATAATGTATATGACAAGGTTCATACAGATTTTTCACTCCAAAATTCAAGCAATTTTCCAGCACTTTTCTCAATTTTCAAGGTGCATGTTTTTGTTCAAACTTGCAAGGGAAAGGGGTATAATTGGCAGCTTTAATTTTTTTAATGTTTTTGTGATTGTTATTAATTTTTTTAATATAAATCTTGAAAAAATTGCTTGTTTAAATCTAATAAGTATGAATGCAAGCACTTTTCATGCAATTTGTGAGCAAATTCCAGCACTTTTCCAGCACTGACCCCAAATTCCAGCACTTTTCATCTTCTGTATGAACCATGATATAGCTAGAAATATATGATACAAGATACAATAAAGTTATTTCAATCAATCATAAAATATATCCTGCCACTTTCTAATTTTCTTGAAGAAGGGCGACGTTGACTTTGGGGGATGGGTGGGGGTGCATTCATCTTGGGGCTACATTGGAAAACACCAGACTTATTTGTTAAGCTTTACCTGATAATATTGTCAGTCCTGATAAAAAGAAAAGCGCCTTGTAACTGGTTTTTCCCGGGCAACAGCCAATCACAAACAGGATGAGAAGCAGGAGAGACACGCCCTCAAAGATCATCGTCAGGGTCATCACAACTTGAACTCCCAGGAACCAAGCTGTAAAAAGATAAAATGTCACAATCAAGGTTTGGTTTGGTTTATTTTGTTTTACTTCATATTAACAGCCAGGGTCATTTAAGGACATGCCAGGTTTTGGAGGTGGAGGAAAGCCGGAGTACCTGGTGAAAAACCACCGACCTACGGTCAGTACCTAGCAACTGCTCCATTGGGATTCGAACTCGAAACGCAGAGGTGGAGGCCTGGCTAGTGGTAGAATGTCAGAACACCTAACCACTCATGCATCCACCACGGCCCCTGACACACACACACATACAATCAATGTCAGATAGAGTCTTGTATGGAAATTAAAAGAGCCATGCTGTTGATAATTAAGATAAAACATCACAATAAATGTCAGAGGGAAGCTTGTACTAGTACTCCAATGCAAGGACCAAAGCTGTGATAAGGTCAAAATTGATACATCAGATACAATTTCTTTATATTTATGACCATGATGGCTTAATAACATGTACAGAGCTATTCAATGGCCAACTTTTTAAAAACTTTTTTTAGTATCTTTCTATGCAAGATACATGTAGACTTAACCTGCACTTTTAATTTTCAGACAAGAAAATCCTATTTCTATATATATGGGTCCTTATTTTAAAAAAGTTACAGGTGTACATGCTTTCTGTAGGTTCAAAGGTTAAAGTGAACTCTTGTGAATCAAAGTACATGTTACTGTGAGTAATTAGCTTGAGCTTGACAAATCTAACATATGTAATAATGTATAAACTTCAAAATTTGAACATTTCCATGACCAACACACTTATATTAGTTTTTATCGAATTTCTAGCCTAGACTAGAACAGAACTTCCATTGAATTTTTAACCCCTGGCCTTAAGACCAGTCGGTGGCTAATTATTTATTATTTATCAGTGATATGATCGATTCTTATGAAAACAGGTATTACCTAAACAACAACTTTGACATTTTTAGATTTCCATCAATACAATATTGCATTAATTTAATTGTTTCTAATAGGACTAAATGTAACTCTCTAGATATTTTAAGATCTACATGAACAACGTTTTTTTTTTATTTATGGCACATGATTTCTTTTATCTTTTAAAAGACATGTATTGTTATATAAAATATAAGAACTTATTTCATACATTGACTTCCTTGAAGTCTGCAGGGAGCAAGCAGTTATGATAAAGCATTTTATCCATTTTTTTTAAATTATTTTGTTTTAAAATAGAAATCAAGGTATGCAAATCAAAAACTTTTTATTCAATTTAATTCCTACCAAATATACTATTCGATCGCTTACAACACACTTTAACTTAAAATGAACGTTTTAATTTATAAAAATAATACCACGCATATATACCCGTCCTAACAAATAATGACTGGTCCCGGGTGATTCACCAATCATCCATTTTGTTTTACCTGAATTATTTTTACCTATTAACAGGTAAACTTTTCAAATCTAACAGAAATCTTATTAAAAGTCACGTATTCATTGTTTGTAAGATAAATCTAGATACTTACGGGGGTTCAGCCACTGCCAAATCGGCCTATACTCGTAGGAGAAAATCCACCAGCAGCCGTCATATGTTTTGCCAGTGTAGTCTTTGTAATATGTCCACTGATTAAAGCAAGCCTCCCAGAGTCCGAGACGGATGAAATGGCTGACCGTTATAAAACGGTCATCTGATTCTAGCCAGTGAGGTGTAGAAAACCCAATCACGAAAAACAAGAACGCCAATGAGGAGAAAACCAACGCTCCATACAGGAGACACTTGACGCGATTCTCCATCTTGAAACCGTTTGAACAATAACAGGTAGGGCGAGTCTAAGTGTGAAGAGGTGTGACAGTATGTGTGACACAGGTATAGCCAGGTAACATATATAGGGGTTGTCTCCCTTGTCTCAGTTTTATATTCTGCGGTAACATTAATATTTTCTTGTCTCGCAAAAATTACCAACTTCACAGAATCTTCGATATTATTGATCCATATATGGAAAACAGCACAAAATACAGCCATAACTACAATTATTTTATACCCACTAGATCAAGGACTTAGATATCTAATTCCGTGCTCTAGACGGACGGTCATCAAATGAGAAACCTGATATATTCCATAGCTATATATATGTAATATATATTCTCAGTTAAAATGCTGTAGCGCAAACTTAGATAGCATCTTATTTCGTGGTGAAGTGTCATTTTAAACATGGTCGGCATTGGGGAGTTTTGGTCAAGGGTCAGATGCTGATAAGAGGGAGGAGGTAGAGACGAACTTCTCTCAAACGTCTAAGATCTAGCAGGACAGCCGGGCCTACATAATGTAGGTGTTACGATCACCTATACTTTAGAGCACAGGGGCCTGATTGTTTGTTAATTTTGGACCTAACTAAACTAAGGTAGAAAAGTAATTGTACACACGGGGAGGGATATCTGTGTGTTAGTTCTCAATTTTTGATAAAAAAAAGTCCCTTCAATAGTCATGAAAGTAAGTTTTTTTATCGAAAATTGAGAACTAACCCCCAAAGTGTAATATTACTTTTAACACCTTAGTTTAGGTCCAAAACTCAGAGGAACGGGTTGATGTTATTGCCCTGAGAAAAATGTGTGTGTATACGTCATTAAGCTAACCAGAAGAAGGCCGCCCGATATCGCGTCAACTTGTTGAAGAATTGTTAGCTTGCGAGAATTATAACAGAAATATTTAAATCGAAAACTAAATAAAGTTGTTTACATTAAAGACTTATTTAATCTAAGGTTAACATATTTACTATATTCTTTTAAAATTCAAGACCAACCTCAGATGGTGATCAATGTAAAGATTTTTTTTTTTCTGAAAAAAGAATATTTAATCATTATAAAATTTCGAACTGACTATCGGTTAAGCTGAGCAGGCGTTTACAATACGGCCGTGTTTCAGTTTCATTTATAATAATTCGTGACAGATTAAATTTTAATGCAATTATCAACAGTCACGGAGGTCTGGAAGGCAAAACTATTAGCTTTAGAGTGGGTGTTGGTCTATACAATGTATAACGTAGTTGGGAGATTGCCCAGGCGACTAATTACGAAATATGACACAATGTGTGTGTGTGTGTTAATTAATTAATTAACCCCCACGGTTAATTAATTAACCGATATTTTACAAAAAAAGGGTAAAAGTTGTTGTCCATCAATTATATAGAGAACGAGTTATTTACGATAGAAAACGACTTTATTACATATATTGCCACGGACTAAGATAGCAGTTTTATTCCGTAATTTTACGCATTGTTTTTTTTTTTTATACTTTCAAATTATTTCTTTAGATTATAATTTCTTGTAGATTATAGATGACAAAAACGTCCTTCGATTGTGTATATTGAAAACATCGGGTTATTTTCCCTACATATATAATCTATATCCTGTCTATTTTTCCATGTAACGTCATTCGGCTTATCAAAATTATTAAACTGGTCATTTTTTTTTCGAGAACTGTATATCTTTATAACTATCTAGTATATCTAGCTAAATGCATTTGATTTCTTTTATTTCATCCATAGAATAAAACTTAATTAACTTGGTGTCTCTTTATATATATGTGTGTGTTACAAGGGCTGCTGATATATTTTCCCCGTATGTGTGTGTTATTTCTGCCATTGTACAGTACTGACCCGAGTTTACCATCTATATATAGATAATATAGCGAAATATGAATTATTTTTAAAAATACAAAAACTAAATTTTCCAATTTCCTGTTTATGCTATTAATAATCTAAAACCATAATGAAAATAATTGCCAAATTTCAGCTTGATGAGTCAAGCAATAAAAAAACGGTTAAAATTCACAATAAATCGACTATCAGACACTGAAATTTTGGCAATTATTTTCATTATGACTTTAGGTGATTAATAACATAAATAGAAAATTGGAAAATTTTGTTTATAGATATTTTTTATTCATATTTCGCTATATTATATTATATATAGAAGGTTATTCTCCTGGCCACAAGCTGGCTCCGACACCATTTTCATATCTTGGTGTCAAAAATGAATGCCTGCAGGTGTCCGCCGGGCTACCAGCTTCCTGAAGTACTAATTATAAATTTATAATATCTTTAGTTCATCGTTAATTGGATGCCTACTCTATCCCAATTCTCACCTTATTTCCAGGTGAGCATAACGGTATCACAACCATATATCACACCTGTGTAAGAAAAACACCCCCATTATCACAATTGGACTCGTCCAATGTTGTAAACATTCCAGGTAGATGACCCAACTTTTCGAACGAAGACGCCATTGAAAATGGCGGACAAGCCTGTTATAGCGCTTATCATGTCTATGGTAGCGGTTGCTTTCCTTGTGGGAGCATTCGCAAGTCCATATTGGGTAGAATCATTCCAGAAATCAGACAATCGATTTATCAAGGCCGGTCTGTGGGAATTTTGTTTCAACGATTACACCTTTTGGAAGGATTACAATGGAAATAGGTACAAGGGCTGCTGGTATATTTTCTCGGATCAGTACAGACCTATCTGGGAATGGCTCTCTCCCCGTAAGTATAATAAGGATGTGTAATTTTTATAATTATTGCAATAATTGTTTTCTAAATACGTGGAGGTTAGTTGGAAAAGAAATTTACCTGTATTGTAAAGGTGTGGTTTATTTAGTCTATACTGATATACATAATATACACACTTCCGGTAACAGGAAAACATTATTAAAACTAGCACTTACTTACTTTTAGGGACCCCATTGAAAATTAAGGCTTTATGGGCTATCCCAGGTGAAAGGATGAAAGAAGTCAAAATCTGTGATTATAATTACCATCTGTGATATTTTAAATTCAAATCCAATTGTCCATCCAAATATTGCCTCATTTTATGGATTTAATTGTTGCCTTTTACCTGAATATTAATATTATTACTCTTTCAACTTTAGCTTATGAACGGTAAAGAACCACCGCTCTCTAAAATACAGTGATTATGTGTGGTTACTGTGTGTGTGTGTGTGTGGGGGGGGGGGGGGGGCATTGTTTCTTGCGAATTTAAAACTTTGAGCAAAAGATACTATTTATGAAATATTTGAACTTTGTATAATCATTATACTAAGCTCAGATATTTCATGGAAATTGAAAAATGTCTAGAGTTAATTTGTCATTCTGACATTGAAATGCATTGCAACAAACAATATATAAAGACGAAAAACAACATAATCAATGTGAAGATATTTAAAATTGTAATGCTATAACGTTACACTTTAGATCAAGCTCTCATGCCTATAACAGATCAAGATGGGCGCAATGGTACATATGAGTAATATTCTGCTAGTTACGAGTTTAACGCCTATATGCAGACAACGATTTACATCGGAGTTTCGCCCGGCGTGTTATATTCTGCATTTGGGTTACAGTTTAATACCAATTTCTCAAACAATTTTGTTAATCAATCATATGGGTAATAAATGAATGAAAAGCACACAAAGTCCTTTTAAACTCCTGGAGCAAAAAAGGGCATCATCTTTTCGGTATATTCCTGCAGGTGTATAGAATATGATCTAGAGAGCGAAGGTGAGCATAACCCTTGTATATATGATCATGAGGATGATACTATATAATAAATATAACCAAGGTAATCATGATCAGTAGGTCTGAAATCACCTACTGTATGTCATAAAATTGCTTCCTCGATAACCAGGGGTTACACTCGCCTATATGCTCACTCTCCACCCCTGGAATATGTCATGGCAAAACTGAAGACATGCTCAGGTAAAAAAAAACTGACCAATCGCTAGGCTGATGGGAGTCTGTCTTTTGAAGATAACAAAGGAGCCACAACCGCTTTGAAAGTCTGTCAATTTTTACCGTTATTTGATTTTTCAGACAGTGAATTTCTTTTATGTACACTTACGTCAAAGGATTAAACTAGCTTTCTTGCATTATCAACAAGATGTTACCCACAGAACCTTTAATTTTGCTAGCCTATGACATATTTCAGGGGTGTAGAGAGCATAGGTGAGCGTGATCCTTGGATATTGAGGATGAAGTTTATAATTAACCAATGTAATCAGCATATAGGTCCGGAATCACCTATGTAATAAACGGTTTCTCTAATTTCTGTTTAACTTGTTTTCTACAGATTGGTTCATCGCGGTACAGGTGATGGTGAGCGTGTCGCTTCTGTTCCTGGTTATCACAACGTTCACAGGTATCCTGGCGGTGTGCCACGTGTTCCCGGAGTACCTAGAGGAAATCATCTTACTGGGATGCAGCCTCGTCAAGTTTGTTATAGGTTTGTGTTAATGCCTCAAAGTTATCCTAGCTTTAAGGCCCAATATACGTAACATATGGCACAAATTTAAGTGAAAATCAAGCCTATTAACTGATTATATTTATATTTTTAGTTAAGCTTATCTGATATTAGCATTATTCAAGATGAATTCTTGAGTATAGATATCTGTACAGCAGCAGTTGAAACTCAGTATTTGTAAACACGCATCCATTTTGAACTGTTGTTTAACTTCGGTTTGTTGTTTTAGTGGTCCACACCTGAATTATTTTGAATTCTTTTCAATTTCCTATCAAGAGTTTCTTGGTAGTTACCACTCAGGTTTACTTCGTTTCATCCTTATTTTTTGCATGGTTATCAACTGGATTTTTTTTCAGAATTTTTCACAATCAAGAAAAATTCCCTGAAGTTACGTATATTGGGCTTTTAACACAATTAATACACCTACTTTTGTAATGTCTGGTTATAATCTGGGCATCCAGTAACACAAATCATTTTGACAAATACTGACTCTTGATGACTATTTGAGGTGTTAGGATTTTGACTCTCAGGATTTGAGTTGGACTCTTTGAGATTTCAGAGCCAGGGCCACAGACTCTTGAGATTTGTTACCTACTGGATGCCCTGATTACATTGAAAATCCTCACAATAACTATATTTCATATAGCTATAGGCCTTTCCCAAAAGTGTTGTTATTCCCCTTGATTAGCTAAAATGGTGGATACAAGATGGACTTCTGGGAAGTGTTTTTGTGATGATTTGGTGCCATGTGACAATCAGATGACATCATTTCCATTATGAAATCATAATTACATGGTGCAAATTGGTTTCAAAAACACCTCCCAGTATAGCCATGATATGGGAAACAAGGGAGACAACAACAGTTTTGAGATAAATCCTACATTGTATAGCCTAACTCTTAATTTTGATATAACTAGGTGTTATGAAAGAGATATGTAAGTTTGTCATAGCTATAGATCTGATGAACCCTATAGCCTATATCAAACTTGGTTATTCTAAGTCTGATCAAAGCTAAATCCAACTTTGTCAAAGCTATAGGTCTGATCAAAAGCCTTAGCCAAATTTGTCAGCTTTAGGTCTGATCAAAAGCCTTAGCCAAACTTTTTTAGCTATATGTATATGATCAAAGCTATAGCAAATTTTGTTAGATAGCCATGGGTATGATAAACCCATACCCAATTTTGTGATAGCTATAGGTCTTTGACTGCTTATAATTGATGCCAATTGCAAGGTTCAACTGAAATCCCTGTTGTGCAGTTACAAAATGCAGTGGTATTAGCTTGTAAAAAGATATCCATGGTTTAAATGTCAGTAATTATTTTATATGTGTGTCCTGATCTGATGATGATCCAGGCACTTCAGGATGGGTTTTTATCGGTAATTCAAGAAGTTGTTATTTGTTCATCCAACATTACTGGAGTATAAAATATGGCAGTTTTATAACTAATATTATTTCTTTATTGCAGTGATAATACAGTTCATCGTCCTGGTGTTGTACGGGGTCCAGAAGGAAGACCGTCAGTGGGTACCTCGGCCCGATCAGAACTTCCTGTCATGGTCCTACGGACTCTTTGCAATATCTACGATCATGACCCTTGCAGCAGCTGTCACACTTCTCAAGGCTGGCCTTGACCTCCGGAAGAAACTTAAGGAAGATTTCCCTAGGAGGCGCTACTAGTTTGTGTTCGTCCAAAAGCTTCCAGATCAAACTTTCGCGGAAATTCTATTCCAAAAGAAATACAAACGTTAACGACTTTGTCTATAACTAAATCTTACTAAACTCATTCACCACTGAAATTGGAAGAGTTTAAATACATCTTCTAGGGGTGAAAGAGTTATTGAAAATGATTTTTCACTGCAAGAAATTACATTTATATTATCATCATTAAGATTTTGAATCTTAATTGGACAAGGAAATGTAGCCATTATAAGTTTGTTGCATGATTCCATCATTTTCAGGCATTAAAAGAAAATGTAATTATTCTTTTAACCCATTCATCCCTGAAAATTCATAATGAACCATTCCAACCTTTGAACTGGAAGAGTTCATATTTGTCTTTAGAGGTGAATGAGTTTATGCTACAAATTACAAGATTGTATATATATATCTGTGTAAATTAAGTTACAAAGAACACAATTATATCGAGAAACGACTCAGTGAGGGACGAGAACATATTAAATCTGCTTTTTATATATTTCAAAGTGCTATTATGATTAGTATCAAGCTAAGTATACACACAAAAATAGGAAGGCCAACGTAATAATATTTTTTTCTTTTTGATAATTTTTGATGCATGTTAAAGTTCAGATATGAAAAATTAAAATGAACGCTTTAGAAATTTGGGACTTGATGCTGAATATGGCTTTGAATCCATTTGATTTTTACAAGTTGAGCGTCACCATTGTCGTTAAACAAATCATATTGTACGTACATGAGCTCAAAGACATTTTAAGCTCCAGAGTTTAAAAGAGGTAAGATGTATTAATAATTTGAAAAGAATGCTTAATTACTAGAGACCAAACTACAAGGTGATAGCAATATTTAATGTGTACTGTTTGTAATCCTGAGTTTCGTTCACCCCTGAAGACACATTTGAACTCTTCCGATTCAAAGGATGGGAAAGTTCATTATGACATTTCAGGGGGAACGAGTTAAAGATGAATTTGTCATTATGCAGCAAAAGATTTTCTGTTACAAATATTCACATAATAGTTTCAATATTTTAATTGGAATAAATTGTATATTTTTTTAATGAAAAAAAATCTTTGTATATAGATTGTAATTAATATGTACAATATTGAGGATCAAAATATTATCTACATTGTATCATATCATCTTGTGCCATTAACATAATTTTCATAAAGTTTGATATCAGTTAAATGATTTATAAAATCCTGCATGTTTAGATTTTAACATAATTTTTCAAATTCATATAAAGGTTCTTTTGTAAATGAAATGATGTTTTAAAATACATGTAGATGTTCAGTAGAAATGTTCACAGAGGTTTTTAAATGTAAAATAATGCAAAGTTTTATTTTCATTTATCTGATATCTATTGTCATATCAACATTAATAAATAGTCATCAGGATATCATTTGTATATATAATAATTATTTCATCCCAGAATTTTCCTCAGACTTTTGTAATAAACTTTTATATGATAAATATATTAAATAGTTTGTTCTTTGTTAAAACTATAAAGCGTTATGTAACCCTGGTAAATACTAGCTGCAATATACCGCTCGGCTAGGGAGATCTTCTCTTTAGCTTGATCGGTTGAGCGTAAAACTTGTAGTCATAGGTTCCGGGTTCGACTCCTAGCGGAGGCATGTAAAATAAATAATGACCTCTGTTACAATGGCACCCTGTGACATAGGGACCCGGGAATGACATACACTAGGGATACTCGCAAAGGAATCCCTATGACCCCTGGAAAACTCGGGACAAGTTCTTTCCTGGAGGGGGAGTATGTAACCCTGATAAATACTAGCTGCAATATACCGCTCAGCTAGAGAGATCTCTTTAGCTTGATCGGTTGAGCGTAAGACTAGTAGTCAGGTTCCAGGTTCGACTCCTTGCGGAGGCATGTAAAATAAATAATGACCTCTCTTGCCTTTGACTGTTTAATAAAGCTTTGTTGGAAAGGAAACAGTAAATTATATATACCCCACAATTCCTTTGGTAAATAAAGACAACTTTATATGATCAAGAAAAAATAATAACAAAGAAATATTTTGATAGGTGATCTTTTTCTTTCTTGCAGAAAGGCGAAAAGTCTTCTTCAGTTTAAAATTATTGAACATTTATTCTGGAAAGAAGTGGTGAAGAATTGAAACACAAAGTTAAAACATTTTGAAAACATGAAAAGGGAGAAGACACCATATTTTCTTGAAAACAGGAATGATAATAATTCCAAGAGTTTTGTTGATCATCCGAGTTGTTGGATTTGTGTATAAATAGCTCTAGAAAACAAAGGGGGGGGGGTAATTCCGATTCATCACCATGACAACTTTTGTGAAATGTATGGATAAAGTAAGTTTGAAGGCGAAATGCATTTTCTGTTCCTGTTCTCTATTTATCAAACACTTAAAAATTCTGATTTCTACAAAACTGACAAAGAAAACGACAAACTTCAGGAATAGGTTATTTCCCTTCAGATCCTGATATGATGTATAGATATCTCGCGGACCAGTATAATACTGTATATAACAACGGGTTGGATATTGACAACAATATCTACAATTCAGCTTTTTTTTTCTAAGAAAACTCAAAATCATGGCAAGTTGTGTTGGTAACAGAGTTTGAATTTCCTGCAATATCCAGCGCAGGAGACCTTTTATCAAGACACGCATATTAATAATTCTCAACAATATGTTATGCAGTTCTCTATCAAAGTTGATGTAACTTGATAGAAATATTTAAAATCAAAACAATATTTTAAAGAATAAAAACACAAATCAAAACTATATTTCATGAAAGATAGAATTTATTGATGCACATGAGTATTTCAAACAAAACAACATATTTTCAGTATTTTCCATTCAAAATGTGTACAATTCAACCAGTTTAGTCCTTAATAAAGTTGAATAACGCTCCAATAAAAACATTGAACCACTGGAAGAACCTCCGTGTTGGACTCCCTATTTTACT
This sequence comes from Mimachlamys varia, assembly GCA_947623455.1. Classification (NCBI taxonomy): domain Eukaryota; kingdom Metazoa; phylum Mollusca; class Bivalvia; order Pectinida; family Pectinidae; genus Mimachlamys; species Mimachlamys varia. The sequence continues at coordinate 17,330,000 of OX392540.1, forward strand.
GTACATTACCTGGATTTTGCGGGGAGACCTCGTGTATACACGTGTATACACCTGTATCCACGGCAGATTCAATGGGATATCTATAGTCTGTTTTACTACCTCAAGGGACGTTGTGTCTCCATGGCTACCCTCCCATATAAAGTTGATTATAACACTCCAATAAAAAAACATTCCTATTTTACTGTACATTCCCTGGATTTTGTGGGGAGATCTTGTGTATACACGTGTATACACCTGTATCCACGGCAGGTTCAATGGGATATCTACAGTACATTTTACCACCTCCCGGGATGTTGTGTCTCAACCCTCCCATATAAAGTTGATTATAACGTTCCAATAAAAAAACATCCCTATTTTACTGAACATTACCTGGATTTTGAGGGAGACCTCGTGTATCCACGGCAGGTTCGCTGGGATATCTACAGTACATTTTACTACCTCAAGGGACGTTGTGTCTCAACCCTCCCATATAAAGTTGATTATAACGTTCCAATAAAAAAACATCCCTATTTTACTGAACATTACCTGGATTTTGAGGGAGACCTCGTGTATCCACGGCAGGTTCGCTGGGATATCTACAGTACATTTTACCACCTCCAGGGACGTTGTGTCTCCATGGCAACCCTCCCATATAAAGTTGATTATAACGTTCCAATAAAAAAACATCCCTATTTTACTGAACATTACCTGGATTTTGAGGGAGACCTCGTGTATCCACGGCAGGTTCGCTGGGATATCTACAGTACATTTTACCACCTCCAGGGACGTTGTGTCTCCATGGCAACCCTCCCATATAAAGTTGATTATAACGTTCCAATAAAAAAACATCCCTATTTTACTGAACATTACCTGGATTTTGAGGGAGACCTCGTGTATCCACGGCAGGTTCGCTGGGATATCTACAGTACATTTTACCACCTCCAGGGACGTTGTGTCTCCATGGCAACCCTCCCATATAAAGTTGATTATAAGACTCCAATAAAAAAACATCCCTATTTTACTGAACATTACCTGGATTTTGGGGGAGACCTCGTGTATCCACGGCAGGTTCGCTGGGATATCTACAGTACATTTTACCACCTCCAGGGACGTTGTGTCTCCATGGCAACCCTCCCATATAAAGTTGATTATAAATAAAACATGTATTCCTTACAGGTTCCTTATCATATTACCAAAGACTTCATTCATGAATTCACAGTATTCTTCAGTTTTTGTATTGATCATATTACCAAACACTTTATTCATGAATTCACAGAATTCTTCAGTGTCTGTATTGATCATAACTAAATGATGTTTATTTGAAAGAGGATTTATCACTATTAATTAATTGAGTATATTCTTAAATAAATAATTACTACGTTTGATATAAAACACAGTGATCTATGTCAAACTTATATCAACTCATTTATCACTGTATAATATATAACAGACAGAAGGGGGTGGGCTTATTGCAGGACAGTGGAAAAAAAATTTCCCTGGCATTTATATATTTCTATACTTACCTCATTCACCCCTGAAATTTCATAATGAACTATTCCAACTTTTGATTTGGAAAAGTTCAAATGCATCTATAGGGGTGGATGAGTTAATGATAATTTAAATCGATACAGTGTCTAACCGTTTAACCGTTTTTTGAAGTACCAGTATTTTATTTGTCCCGCTGCCAAACTAATACTGAATATTCAAACTCACTTCACATTAATTTCGATATTTTGATGTTTTCCCATGGCCCTGCAACTTCCAGATAACGAGGTTCAAATGTAGCATTATAGGTTAAGATCTAACATTCTCCGGTATCTATTCCCCGAAGCATAATTGTACACTAATAATTTCTTCACAATTAAACATGTAACATTGTCGGAAACCCATGGTACACTTCTCTGGCGTTTGCATCCTGTGGGCCAGAATCGGTGTAAACCTTCGTTTCCCCCAATAGAAGTTTATTCGGAGATTTCAACCAATCAGAATGATCGTTTCTAGTGACACTCTGTTAGATCATTTCTGCAGGCATGACGCCAATGTCAGTCGCCATATAGTAGGACCTTATATTTTAATCACAATCAACACAATTATAGCACAATCGACAGGTTTTGTTGACAGGCAGTGCTACAAATAAAATGGGATACCCCGACTTGATGTCCCGGCTGTATGTAGTCACGGATGAAACTATCGATATGATTGGCTACTATTTTAGTATGAAAAAGAGAGTTTCTTTCCATTTTAGCCCACGGGATGCAAACGTCAGAGAAGAGTACCGTGGGTTTCCGACAATAAACATGTAAGGACAAGAATGGAATATAAGATTTCGCGATCATTTATACATAGCCATTGTGATTTACTGATTCTGAAAGAAATCTAATAATAATAATAATTTAATATATTAATTAAAGAAATTTGAAGAACAACGAAAGATATATCGATCGCTGGTAAAATAATTCAAAATGCCCTTGATCAATACAACAACAGTGATTTATGTAAAGATTATTTTTTACTATGAGGTATGTCTTGTAACAAGCCCTGCTCATAAGCCATATATTCATGTAACTTTCCAACCTGAAGAAATTGTTCACAAAAATCATTGATTTTTTAAAAGCAACAGTAAAAGACTCACATTAAGACGAGTAAAATGAGCAATAAATGGAAATAAAAAATAAATCTTAAAATAATTTCTGATATGGAAGAATTTTTTAAAATTGTCAAAAGCACTGGCACTTATGTAAAAACGACAGCGGGGCCCGTATTCATAAAACCGTTCTCATGCTCAATCATAATCTTTGTGCTCAAGGCAGCTTTTTTGGAACTCACCTAAAAATAGCAACGATCAAAACGTCAGTTGTAAATATAGAAAACAGTATTTGACTTCATGACTCAAATTTTTTCTAAAAACTTTGACAAAATAAAATGTTTTCAATGACTTATAGTCAGAACAAGAAATATGGCTTAAGCACAAAATGCATGCTTGAGCACGTGAACGGTTTCATGGATACGGACCCTGGGCTTGTGTTCATGAAACAGTCCTCATGCTCAAGAATGGAGTTTGTGCTCGAGCTTTATTTCTTGTTGCCGTTATGAATTAATAATAAAATCTTACTTCGACAAGGATAATGAAACATTTGAAGAGACTTAAAGCGAGATACTGTTTTCCATGTTTATATTTATTTTTTTTAAATCGTTCCCATGATTAACTGAGTTAACAGAAAGTTGGTTCGAGCACAGAATCCAAGCTTCAGAGCATGAACACAGTTTCATGCATGAAATTACAAGTTCAAGTTTTTTATTTACCAAATGCATTACAGCATATAGGTTATACAAATACATTGTTAGAATCATAGTATAGCATACAAAATGGCGGAAGATAACTACAATAATTCCCCATTCAATTTTAACGCATGCAGTAATTTTACTCAGTAATTTTTTATGCCTACTAGAATCAAGGGGTTTTGTTGAGTAAAACTGAATTTGAAAATTATCAACAATATGTTTGTATAAATCACAGTTGAAAGATTTATCAAATGAACGAAGTAATTCTTTAATAAATATGTCATGCAAGCATTGAGAATACATTTCCAAAAATTGCCTTTCATTTTGTACATTTTGAGCAATCCAAATATGGTTATAATTAACCGATTGTATATAAATCATTTTTAATTTGATTACAAGCCCTAGATTTCTTGAAATATTCACAACCTGCAACATGCATTTAAATGTAAAGATTAAACTGTAAGAAATTCATTTTTGCTCTAATGAGGTTGAGGTCTGTCTTTCTTTCAGGAATGTTATAAATTTCTGATGTTGTAACCTCATCTAAAGAACCAATGTCCCACTGCACTCTAGATATTAAACAGATTTTAGCAACTTATACATAATTCACTAACAGTTGTCTTAAATGGGGCTGAGTGAGGAAACCAGAATACCTTAGGAAAACCCCAGGACTTTAGAATTAGATATTTTTGTAAGTGGTTTAATGAAATATGACTGAAGTGACACTTGATCTAAATGACATCCTATAAACTAAGGGTGTGCTCGATTGGAGTGTTGGAATAGAGTTCCTGTGGTTCTGAAAAATTCCAGCAAAACTGAAACAAAGGTTCTACCAATCAAGCGAGACCAGAACAGACCAGAAACAGTTAAATTTCAAGGTGTTGGTGTGCTCCGCCATCTTAAATTCCTCTCACATCACCTCTAATCTCGGAACAAATAGAACAGCTGTGAACAAATTAAATTCCGGAACGGTTGATTGCAATTCCATGAAATTGCACCATTAAAATTACAAACACTCCCTATATACCCTACAGACAATTGACCACAAGCAACTGGCTTCTCTACTTTCAACACTAAACATCACCAATTTATAAACCAGAGCATCAACTGAACTTTGATTCCCAATGATGCAGTAAGTCTTCAACATGTATAAACTTTATAGCAAATGATGTATAACGTTACCCATGTCCGTCCCGTCCTGTCCCGTCCCATTGTAATGTAACCAGCTTGGGGCGGGGCCATTATATATATATATAATTATGTCTCACAGACATTTCTAGTTTATATATCAACTTATATATAGATTTGTTAGTATTCATCACACACTTGCATTCAATTTTCTGCTTTAAACTTTCTCACTATTGCACATGGAATTCGGGAAACATATATTACCAAAGTTATTGATACAACATAAGCTAATTCACCCCTGAAATGTCATAATGAGCTATTTCAATCAATTAATTGGAAGAGTTCATAATGAAATTTCAGGGGTTTAAATATGTCTCCTGGTTATATCAATTGAGCTGATTTTATCACAGAATATTTTCAGCATTTTGAAAACAGCAGAAAAAATTATACAAAGTAAAACATGTTTATCATGTTTTTAAAAAATAATATGATTTAGCACCTGTGGAATAAATAGCTGTACAGTATGGCTCCACTTTTATGCTACATCAATATGATGCTAAATAGCAGCTATATTCTATATAATTTGCCATGGTTATTTAAAAGCATTGATCACTTGGACAAGTTTTCAAAATCTTAAAATCACAAACGAACTTCTACATTTAAACTTATATCATTATAAAATGATGTTTTATGATTGGCTTAAAAAGTAACATGTGATTCTCAATAAAAAGTCATATTGACCAGTCGTGCAATAAAAAGTGGTTGACTGGTTGTTTTTCAAAACAATTCTCATTAATTGACAATGTAATGGAAAGTTTTTTTTAGACCTTGACCTTGCTAAACAACAACAATAACAGATAGCAGGTTTGCCATTCTTACCATCGTCGGTAACCCACGGTCCTGACGCTCACGTCCGTTACCGGGGGTTACCGATGATTCATTCTTACATCAAATTGTACTTTTGATACATCTTGACAGGTATATTACATCGTGATAATAATTTGTATCATATTATGAATAAATTCACAAACATATGTAAATAATATATATAGTGTCTCCCCCATCTCCGTTTATTACATTAAAGAAAATTTCATTCTATCATCTGAAAACAAAAATATGATTTTATATCATAACTAATATAGTCTTTGGATTTCAGTCAATACATGGTTTTATGAAACTAAGAAAAAATATCAACCACAAACTTTTTCCTGTCAATATTTCTTTGGTTGATAAAACAATGTACATTGTATCTACCTCATCAAAAGGCTATAATTGTATAGTTTTGAAAACAGTAAAAAAATAGCGAAATTGAATTACCCTGATAGGTGGTGCTGCTGGTCAGTTTATTTGAAATTCTGCTATACAATTAAAATAATAAGTTTCCTTCCTTTTTAAGAAGTTATGATACAAAATAGTTCAAGTGATATTTCAAATGATCCGCAGCCTTAAATATTTACAATGTCATGTAACACTCTGGAGACATTTGCAGAAAAAAAATATTTACATAAAATACATTTAACAAATTTAAAAGAAACATTTAACAATGACAACCATCCTTATCATAATTAGATTTTCACAGCGCTCCTGTTTTGCATGTGATTAATTTGTGCATCTTAAAATCCTTGAAAATTAATTGCCATGAAAAAGTTTCAATCAGAGGTATGCCAACTGTAGGATTATTGTACTGTACATAGGATTTATGACCGTATTTATTGCAAAATTAAATCGCCGTGAAATAATCGTTTCATATGAAAATTTGAAAATAAGTTGGTTTACAGCAATGAAATCTGTGTTCTAGTCCTTGTAACTATAAATAACCTAAATACCCTCGTATACTCATTCACACCTGTAATATCATAATGGACTATCCCATCCTCAGAATTGGAAGATTTCAAATGTGTCTTCAGGGGTGGATGAGTTAATCAAAAATACATTGCCCTCTCAGAGCATAGAAACTCTCGGAAATAGCATTTTTATTTCTCAAAAGGTTGTATATTAGCACCAGGATAATTCGCAAAATAAATATTCATGCTTGCTAACCCTCCCTATTTAGGAGGGAGACTCTCGATTTTGGACCCTAAAATATTGCATTTTCAACTTTGGAATTTGCTTATCTGTTCCTATTTTTAAAGATCTGATGATTTGAGCTGAAAGAAGAGCTCAAAAGAAGCTATCTAAAAGTGTTATTTTTCCTCTGAATGTCCATGTATACATATTATTTATGTTTTCAATTCCGAGCACACGTAATCTCCCCAATGGAAATTTCAAAAAGTTGGCAAGTATGAATATTTCTGCAACATATGGACTGCATTCACACTTGGTCACCGGTTGAAACAGCACAAAAGGTACAGAAATATTCTACTATAAACGAACACACACTTGGACTGAACTAAAAAATCTACATTTTCAAAGAATAAATAACAAGATATTAAGAATAAATAGAGGATATCTAATAGTGTCTTCAGTAATACCAAATATATTTCACAAGTGGGGCTAATTTTTTTGAATTTTTCAGGAGTGTGCAGGACAAGTGAAAAATATCTAAATACTAGCTACACAAGTGAAATATATTTGATATTACTGATGATACTGTTAGATATTCTGTTAATTACATTTTTATAGCAAAACTTACCCGCGCAGGTTTTAAGTTTCACAATTGTCATTTGTAAACAGTGTTTTGATTGGTCACATCATAACAAAGTGATATTTTTCACTAGTGAAAAATATCACTTTTATGGAATGAAATTTTTTTGATATTTCACTGGTAAACATGTAATAAAATGTCTTTATTTCAAGTGTCTACTAAAACATATAACATATTATGGATTGACATTGTTTAAAATAGAAATAATGCAAACTAGCAATAGTCAGTAAAATATAGTTTCGGCCAGGTATGTCTAAGACCCCTCAATCTGCCTGTGCCAGATTTTCCAGAGGCCAGCCTCGGTCCAAATATTATGTAAATAATGCCTGGTGTTTTTGTTCAGGTTTGACAGTTTCAACTGCATACGCAAATGTACCTATATTTCTGCTGTCTACTTTTCCTCGTGTAAATGTTTGTACTGAAGGCCGGACACCTGAACTTCGCTACCGTTTGTCTGAACGGGAGCATGGCCCGAGGACTGGCCGGCGAAGGTCAGTACATCGCCACCCTGCTGGTTCCACGGTTGTTCCGAGCCCTCGGCCAGGAGGAGGTAGAGGATAGTGCCGGCCACGTAAACAGCCGAACTTATATAAAACACTATCTGCCATTGGGCACGAGTTTGCTGGAAAATATATGCAAAATAAAAATTACATGTCTTTTTTAAATAAAATTGAATTCAATAAATCATAATTTTCTTCGCATTACTGTAAAGAATTTCAAGCAAAATTTTAGAAACAAATATAATTCACATTTTTTTTCATATATATTATGATATTGAAGCATGAAATAAATATCTAACACTAAATCGTTCTTGTGCTCAAGTATGAATTCTGTGCTCAATTAAGCCAGCTTTCTTGAAAGTCGCCTAAATCATGTCAAACAACCCAAAGTCCGTTGCAAATATTATTTGGCTCTACGGATCTTCATTTTAACCAAAACGTTGAAAAATAATGTTTGTATAAATATGTTATAGCCAAAATAAGAAATAAGACATGAGCACAAAATCCACGCTTAAGCAAGAGAACGGTTTTATGAATACAGGTCCAGGTGATGCTATATATACGACTGACATTTCCCAAACCATACAATGAACAATTACTTGTAATTATTGGCCAAAAGTCATCAATTCTGATTTTATTTTCGTTGACACAATGAAAATGTTAATATCACATATAAACTGATATAAACTTTCAGCTTCTTTACTTACGTTATTGTTGGTAAGTTGACCTACGATGTACGGTCCTACAAACCCGGGAATGGTTGCTAGGCAATTACTGATCCCCATAAGGGTCCCTGTGTGGACACAAAGGTTTAAATACTAAACTATAATTATTAAAACTCTACAAAATTTCTCCCATCCTCACAGATTTGTCTCCCCTTGTCACATTCTGATTTGTCTCCCCTTATACACATTCTGATTTGTCTCCCCTTATACACATTCTGATTTGTCTCCCCTAATACATATTCTGATTTGTCTCCACTTATACACATTCTGATTTGTCTCCCCTTATACACATTCTGATTTCTCTGGGTGTCGACCCTATGGTATGACAGGTTAGCACGCCCATATGAAATTGAAAAAGATCCATCAAGTATTTCTGAAGAAATGCCTGTAACAAAACTTTCAATCCCAAAATCAAAGATGTTAATTTTGTTTTTCTGATCAGTCCTAGAACGGACCACGGAAACATTACAAGCCTATATATACAAAATGTGAGAAAGATACATGGAGTACTTCTCAGGAAATAGTGATAACAAGAATTGTTTATGAACTGAAAAAATGGACGATAAACAGATCACGGAGGCAGGGCAATTGGAAACATCTGATGATGGTAGACTAAAATTAGGTGAATGGCAAAAAATCATATGCAAATTTTCTTTTGATCAAATATGATTAATAATATACACTAGCATTGCAGTTGTCACTGAAAAACAGGACGGGAGAAAACTAATCATCGACTGACATAAAGATTGAAACAGAGACATCTCAGCCCACTCTTCAGCTGATTTACTGGTTATTTATATGGGTGTCCAAATAAACCAACCCCTCTGGATTAGAAAATCTGAAAGACACTCCCTCAACAGACAACTTCCTCAAGGTAACATACCAGGTAAGCCCTTAATGTAAAGCTAGGACAAAATCAGGCAAAATTTGGTAAATATTTCTTGTTACATGTATATAGCTTAATTAATGACCAGACTTACTCATTTTATTGGCTGTAAGCATTACTTTTTTCATCAAAAACCTTTCTAGAACAAATACATATATAATTTCTTAGCCTGTTTTCCAATAAACAAATTTTAAACATAAACAATAATATTTACAGCTAAGTTCCTTTGGTCTCCAATAATTTCCAGTAAATAATTTTTCTTTCCTAGCTTACCTGAAAAATTGGGAGCAATATCTAAATGGTTGACGTTGAACCCGCCCATACATAAACCTCCGAGCCCTACAGCAAAGGTGAGCATGGTTACCACGACGATGTGGTTACAGCCAGCGTAGCCAATACAGAACATGAGGATGGCCGGTAACATCAACCCTGTGTTGAATAAAACAAAATATAAGTTAATGCTGATCTTAACTGGAACTGTAAGCCAACGGCTAACTAATTACTCCATGCACCATCTCACCCACCCATTGTAATAAATACTTTTAAAGGCCCTATATACGTAACATCAGGAAATTTTTCGGGATTCTGAAAAATTATGAAAAAAAATCCAGTTGATAACCATTCAAAAATTAGCCTAAAACGAAGTAAACCTGAGCGGTAACTAACATGAACCTCTTGACAGAAAAATCCAAATAACTAAAAATGATTCAGGTGGGGCCCACTTCAACAACAAACCGAAGGTAAAAGACAGTTCAAAAAGGACACATGTTTACAAATAACAAGTTTCAACTGCTGCTGAACCGGTAACTATGTAAGAATTCACCTTGATTGAATATTGCAGATATCAGTTAATCTTAACTAAAACTTTAAATATGATAATTAAGGTATTAGGCTTGATTTTTGCTTCAAGTTTTGCCGAAAGTTATGTATATTGGGCCTTTAAAAGGCAATGTTGATGATGAACACATTTTTATCTGCCGATTCATCTACACATCATCCCTAACATTCGTTTGTAGTTTCAATGAAATTGGTTCACAGGTTTAGGAGTAATTTTTCCTTACAAAATTTTCCAACAAAAATCTGTTATAAATAGTGACCTCAGGTTACCATGGCAACCGAAATTCTGCATAAAACAACCTGCATGCATATCAACACAACCAAGTGAAGCCTCATTGAAATTGGTTCATAGGTTTAGGAGGATCACTTTCCTGACAAAGTTTTCCACAAAAATTGGGGTATTGAGTCTATTGACTGACCTGGTTACCATGCAGAACAAGAGGCCCAACGGGCCTTAACGGTCATCTGACTACCAATTGTAAAATCACTATGAAAATATGTGTAGTCATTAAATCAAGTTATAATATGCCTGTATAGATTGCCAAGTTCAAGATAGTGGCCTTCTTGGATTTCTGATGGGCTTGAAAAATAACAACACTTTGTTGGGACCATCTCAGGATATCATTTCTGGCAAGTTTCAGCTCAATTCCACTGGTAGAACTTGAGAAGTTTAGAATGTGTTTTCAAAATGGCCGCTGTGGAGGCCATCTTGGATTTTTCACTACACGAAAAATAACAACAGTTTCGTTTTGGCCCTAGTGACCTTGAATGAAAGTCAAGGTCATTTCTTTGAACAAACTTGGTAGCCCTTTATCCCAGCATGCCACAGGCCCAATATTAGATCTCTGGGCCTTTTGGTTATTCAGAAGAAGTTGTTTAAAGATTATGACCGTTTTGGTCCCTGTGACCTTGAATGAAAGTCAAGATCATTTCTTTGAACAAACTTGGTAGCCCTTTATCCCAGCATGCCACAGGCCCAATATCAGGTCTCTGGGCCTTTTGGTTATTCAGAAGAAGTCGTTTAAAGATTATGACCGTTTTGGCCCCTGTGACCTTGAATGAAAGTCAAGGTCATTTGTTTGAACAAACTTGGTAGCCCTTTATCCCAGCATGCCACAGGCCCAATATTAGATCTCTGGACCTTTTGGTTATTCAGAAGAAAATGTTTAAAGATTATGACTGTTTTGGCCCCAGTGACCTTGAATGAAAGTCAAGGTCATTTGTTTGAACAAACTTGGTAGCCCTTTATCCCAGCATGCCACAGGCCCAATATTAGGTCTCTGTGCCTTTTGGTTATTCAGAAGAAGTCGTTTAAAAATTATGACCGTTTTGTCCCCTGTGACCTTGAATGAAGGTCAAGGTCATTTGTTTGAACAAACTTGGTAGCCCTTTATCTCAGCATAACACAGGACCAATATCAGGTCTCTGGGCCTTTTGGTTATTCAGAAGAAGTTGTTTAAAAAGATTTTGACCTTTTTGGCCCCTGTGACCTTGAATGAAGGTCAAGGTCATTTGTTTGAACAAACTTGGTACCCCTTTATCCTAGCATAACACAGGCCTAATATCAGGTCTCTGGGCCTTTTGGTTATTCAGAAGAAGTCGTTCAAAGATTTTGACCTTTTTGGCCCCTATGACCTTGAATGAAGGTCAAGGTCATTTGTTTGAACAAACTTGGTAGCCCTTTATCCCAGCATGCCACAGGCCCAATATTAGGTCTCTGTGCCTTTTGGTTATTCAGAAGAAGTCGTTTAAAAATTATGACCGTTTTGTCCCCTGTGACCTTGAATGAAGGTCAAGGTCATTTCTTTGAACAAACGTGGTACCCCTTTATCTCAGCATAACACAGGACCAATATCAGGTCTCTGGGCCTTTTGGTTATTCAGAAGAAGTTGTTTAAAAAGATTTTGACCTTTTTGGCCCCTGTGACCTTGAATGAAGGTCAAGGTCATTTGTTTGAACAAACGTGGTACCCCTTTATCCTAGCATAACACAGGCCCAATATCAGGTCTCTGGGCCTTTTGGTTATTCAGAAGAAGTCGTTCAAAGTTTTTGACCTTTTTGGCCCCTGTGACCTTGAATGAAGGTCAAGGTCATTTGTTTGAACAAACTTGGTAGCCCTTTATCCCAGCATGCCACAGGCCCAATATCAGGTCTCTGGGCCTTTTGGTTATTCAGAAGAAGTCATTTAAAAATTATGACCGTTTTGTCCCCTGTGACCTTGAATGAAGGTCAAGGTCATTTGTTTGAACAAACTTGGTAGCCCTTTATCTCAGCATAACACAGGACCAATATCAGGTCTCTGGGCCTTTTGGTTATTCAGAAGAAGTTGTTTAAAAAGATTTTGACCTTTTCGGCCCCTGTGACCTTGAATGAAGGTCAAGGTCATTTGTTTGAACAAACTTGGTACCCCTTTATCCCAGCATAACACAGGCCCAATATCAGGTCTCTGGGCCTTTTGGTTATTCAGAAGAAGTCGTTCAAAAATTTTGACCTTTTTGGCCCCTGTGACCTTGAATGAAGGTCAAGGTCATTTGTTTGAACAAACTTGGTACCCCTTCATCCCAGCATGGCACAAGCCCAATATTGGGTCTATGGGCCTTTTGGTTTATGAGAAGAAGATGTTTAAATGGAAAAGTTTACGGACGGCGCACGGCGCACGACGCACGGCGCACGGCGCACGACGACGGACGAAGCATGATGACTATAGGTCATCCTGACCCTTCGGGTCAGATGACCTAAAAATACCCTGCACGAACATTTACACAAGGTTCCTAACATTTCTGTGTAGTTTCACTTGAATCGGTTCACAGGTTTTCTGATCAAATCAAATAATTATGTAAACTTAATTATATAACACATACCATAGAATTATGTTTGTTGTCATCTGCGGGCATACTACCATATACTCAGCCAAAATGAGGAACAATCCTTAAGAGTTAATTTATCTGAATTGCATTATAAATGTTACTCAACTCACCCAAGGTCATGAACATCTTGCGGGTGTTTTTTGTAGACAGGTAGCCATTTTTACGTATAAAATCAGCTATTTGTCCCGATGATGTCTGACAAATACAGCATACAACGTACGGCAGGGCAGACACAAAACCATTCTGTAAATACAAAACAAACTAGAAATTGTCATCTAAAGTATGATACACACTCAGGAATATATAAGGACTGAAAGTAATTTTTCAACTTTCATAGTGCTATGAAAGGTCAGCAATTACATCCATATTTAACATGAAGCCCACTATAAATGACTTTCAATCAATATATTTACATTTTTACTATAGAACAATTGCTTAATTTCATTTATATTGTTTTTCAATAATTAGTTTTTTTATCTGTGTTTGTATATGCACCATCATTTAAATGACATTTGCGGAACAGCCTAATTTGAATAAATTGGCACCAATGATAATAATTAGTCATCTGAGCGTTTGACGCAGGGGCGTTCTCCATGTTATTCGAAGTGGAGCAACAAGACTCATAGAACAAGCTTGATCTATGATGTCATATTATTATTTATTAAACCGTGTGCCACGTCTCAAGAACCATTGCTTTCATACTTTCATGAAAGATATTTCTGCTTGTAATGCTCATATAGTTACAGCGCAAATCTTAATATACAGTGTCTCCTCGACCTATCGCCACCCGAATCTACCGCCACCCTCGCATACCGCCACCTAAACCTCTAGAACGGATTTCTGTCCTATACAATTCCCTCGTTAAGTTCACCACCCTCACATAACGCCATCCATCACACCCTTTAGAGTACAAACGTCCCGAATCGCTATATATTTCCCTTGACGATAACGCCATATTGTTCTGTTTTCGGAGATCGAGGAACTCTTAAGTGTTCCATTTGGAATGGCTTTCGGCAAAAGCAGATCAATAACTATTTTCAGATATAAATTTGTGCCAATGTAGATCTTTATGACGATATAATACTAAGCTTGTTTTTAATAAAATGTTGGAAATGCAATCTATGATGCAATTTAATTTATGATTATAATTTTCATAATTCGATACTATCGCCACCCTCTGTTATACCGTCATAATTGCTGTGGACGAAAGGTGGCGGTATAACGAGGGTACACTGTACCTTCATAATATTTGACAGCAAGTTTTGTCTCCATCATGCATGATAAGCCAGACTTGTATATACAGTTGAACCTCATTATGTCAAACTCGTATAACTCAAAGACCCTGTTTAATTCGAAGTCTTGTCAAGGTCCCAGCATTCAAACTCATGTTACTCAATACTCGGATAACTCGAAGTTTTACCACAGTCCCATTGACTCAAATTGAGATACAAAGGCCATGTAAAGGATGTAGTCGAATTGTAAAGGGAGATAATTTGCAAGATGGGGTCTTCATTTTTGGATAAATATTGTAATAATAAATGTCTCCTTACTCATAAACTGTCATTATTGCTCTATGTATACCGTATTTGCCATAATTAGCACCCTCCCCCTATAAGCTCCCCTTTTCCCTTCTGTTGAGTTATTGAAATTATATAAGCACTTATATAAGCACCCCTACTAATCGTGTCATAACTTAAAGGCCCAATATACGTAACTTTTGGAAAAACTTGAAGCGAAAATAAAACCTAATAACTTATTATATTTATAGATGAAGTTAAGATTACCTGATATCAGCAATATTCAAGATGAATTCTTACATGGTTACCGGTACAACTACAGTTGAAACTCTGTATTTGTAAACTCTTGACAGAAAAATCCAAAGAATTGAAATAATTCAGGTGTGGCCCACTTCAACAACAAGCCGAAGTTGGAAGACAGTTCAAAATGGACGCGTGTTTACAAATACCGAGTTTCAACTGCTGCTGTACCGGTAATTTATCCGCGTAAGAATTCATCATGAATATTGTGATATCAGTTAATCTTAACTAAATCTGTAAATATGATAAGCTATTAGACTTGATTTTTCGCTTTAAGTTTTGCCTAAAGTTACATATATTGGGCCTTTAATAATTCTATATTTCAGTACAGTAAACCTCTAGTCAGTTTAAACAAAATTGAATAACTTGTTAATCCTTTCAAACTGACAGTGAGGCTTTCTGTACTTGTGACATTAAACTTGATTTTATAGCATAGATTTAAATGATATAAGTAAATCGTTAATTTTTTTATATGTGTCCAAATTATGTATGTCTAAATCACTGCTTAATAACTTCATTTAAACAACATTGATTATCCAGATCCCTTCACTTTGTGATCCTAATTAGCACCCTCTTTGCAGTAAAGTTTTGTGCACCCTGGGCGCTAAATACGGTGAATAAGGTACATTTTACATTGATCGATTCTGCACTCTGAACACCATGCAGTACTGTATGAATATCCGCTATATATAAGCTACATATTAAGAATTTATTGCCAACACCTGTTCATTCATGTTACAATGACATCACATGTTTGCTAGTATAGCTTGTTTGCAATATTAAACCTCATAAAGAAATTTTGAATTAAATAAAAATGGAGATATACGTTTCATTTATTGATTTCAATTCAAAAGCTCTAGAGATCTGATAACAGAATTGATAAAAGGAAGTTAAATTGCTGTTTCAATATTCTCAGCAATAACATCAGTTTATTTTAAGTCTTCATAAATTTAGTACTAGAAATGAAATATGAAATATGAAAGGTGCCAGATGTTGCGTTTCCAAAATTTTTTGAAAATAAAACACAAAACAAGAATTGATTGTATCAGGAATATGTGTCGATACATCCTAAATGTGAGTGTTTATATTCCATGTATTGTAGGACGTTATACGAATGTTAGAGTTATATTGATTTTAAAAACAAGTTTAATAAATTCAATATAGCATGCACACAAGTGTTAGATACTATTTATCATATACCTTGAGAAACATATCAAATGTAATTTCAATGATTCTTCTCTATTACGAATGACTCGTTTTTGACAACGAAAACAACAGCATGACGTCACGTACAATTTTGTGACGTCATGTAAATTAACATGACATCATTTATATGTGAGGTCAAAATAGGGTTCCAAAGATTCATTTGCATGCTTTTTGTATTTGTTTGTTTTTTTTCTAAATAAACTTTATTTATTTCACAATAATTATGAATAGAAGTTACACAACGAGTGGATATTGGATCATAGCATTTATTTGAACTGCGGGATTTCCGGTCAAAGTCCACCTTCTCAATCAATCAAAAGTCCGGAAGGTCATATACCACTAGTGGTATATAACATATATTTATCCAACAGTCAGCACGTTTATACAACAGTCTGAGAGTGGAATAACACCGGGTATTGTGATAGAAATATCCAACAGTCAGTACGTTTATACAATGGTCTGAGAGTAGAATAACACAAGGTATTGTGGCAGAAAACAAGTTATCCAACTTATATTAATCACTTTTGTTGGCCCGGCCATTAACACGCAAGAGATCCTGTTGCGGGGGGAAACCAGAGTTCCCAGAGAAAACCCATGTGGTCGGGTAGGTGACCCCCATACCTTTTCATTTCAAGTCGGAAATTAAACCTCGGCTGCATTGGTGAAAGGCAAAGTGCGCTATCCACAGCACCAGCTAACTATTTACATTTGCAAGTTTATTGAACCTGTGCTATATTATTTTAATTGACTTGTATAATTACACGATAAACAGTAATACTGTGTGAAAACCTTACCTCAGATATATCAAAGTTGAGAATGTGTTTCATATAAGACGGAAGACTAGTCAGCATGGTGTAGAATCCCCAGTTGTTGGCGAAGTGACCTGCGCAGATCCCCCACACCGCTTTGGATGTTAGAATGGCCTTCCAGGGAGTTCGCACTCTCTGAAATAAATTTTACATTATCAGCCATTAGTCAATTAAATCACCTACCAAAAAATTCAGTAATGAAAATTTATTTTTAAAACAGATCTTTTTTAATACTGTTAGAACATTTTTTAAAAAATAATATACAGTTGAAGTAATAAACCTCGTTATCTCGAACTGGTGTAACTCGAAAAACCCCGTTTGATTTTAAGTATTTCATCAGTCCGGCCAGACTTCACACTAAAGTATTCAAACTGACATCACACTCGAATACTCAGATAACTTTTTAAGTTTTCACATGGTCCTGCCGACCTCGAAATAACAAGTTTTGACTGTTAGTGTACATTATTAAAGTACATTATTAAAACTAAATTCTATCTTACAATAGTCAAGAAATAAGTTATCTCAACATCTACAAATCTTTCCTCGCTTGTTGGATTGTTGATCTTATAATATGCAGGCCCCCGGTTTCATCAACATTCCTTAACTTAAATGTTTCCTTAACTTAAATCTGCTAAGGGATTCCTTAAAGCTAAGATTTTCCAAAAAATGTGTTTCATCAACGTTCCTTAACATACTAAGGAGCTCCTTAGCGATTTAAGGCTGGGTAGAAGTGGCCTTAAATATTTAAGGGATTCCTTAAATTTAAGGAAAGATTTAAGTTAAGGAAGCTTCATGAAACACGATTTTTTTAAGTTAAGGAACGTTGATGAAACTGGGGCCTGGAGACTTAATGTGGGAGGAAACCAGTTTGGGTGCCTGGAAAAACCCACAATGCTCAGTCAAGCAGTTGTTCCCCAAACTTTTTCACGTCTGTTCAGGGAATCAATTCCTGGCCGTCTTTTGTGAAAGGCGAGGTACTATCCACTGTGACACCTGATTTCCTTGGTTACATGTAATACAATCTGCCCTGCAGGTAGCACACAAAAATTGTTCCTGCTGCCCTCATTGCATGATGGTAAGAGGTGACTAAACAGATCTGATCTTTTCCATTCTTTTTAAACAACTTTTTCCTTCCTAATGTCTCCCTTGACACTACTTCATTTTTGGCCTTTAGTTGAGCGTTCACCCCTGTGAGGAAGGCTATGGGTTCTGTCCCCAGGCCGAGACATAACCGGGTCTCTAACAATGGTAGTTACTACTCCCTGCTTGATGCTCAGCATTATGTGAGTGGAACGACTGGTTCACCCGTTGTCAGTATACTGTGACCAGGTGGTGTGGTCTGCTGGGGCCTTCAGCAATATACTTTTGTGCGGTACGTAGCACGTTAAATCGGCAAAAGTTCTGGACTATCGCAAGAAGGCTTACACGAACATACCACAGCCTCCCAAACACACACACACTCAACATACCACATCGCATACACCGGGAGGCCATCCTTAAATGACGTGGCTGTTAAAAAGATGTACGTAAAGACAATCAAACCAAATCTATATATGTCATCAATCTTAAGAAAACTTATCTTACACTGACCAAACTTAATTTTAAGTATCAGTGATTTTTTTCTTGGTTACCTAGCTGCAACTGAAGTATTTCTAGAGAGTTTTCCCATCATAACCTACCTGTTTCAGACCTATAGATGTCTCTATATAGGAGCGTTCGTCCAGTGATATCGTCGTGTGCTTGGCGGGCGTATCAGATACCACATACATCCACACTACAAACCATACACACCCGAGTAGACCTGTCAATCAAAAATCACACACTTGCAATTAAATCCAAAATTGTCAAATTGAGAATCATATATCTTTTAAGTCCAACTGATTTGAGATTTTAAGAAGATATTTTCATGAATTCCTTAAAATTTGGCAGAGACGTCATAGACTTATTTACAAGAGACTGATCAACTCACCAACCCAATGAATTGTATAAAAGGTTTTCACTATTTAACAGCTGTTAACCCAAAGAACATCTAAAATAACTTCAAACTGAACAGAGTGTATACATTTAATACAAAAGAGTGAAAACAATTAAAACTAGAACTGTAAACATAATGGCTATAACTAATATCCCCCACTTCCTATCATATGTAGATGTGCCCGTGTGACAATCTATGTATAGTGACGTGGCTACCATAGCAACCAAAATCTTTGCTTAAAAAAAACTGCACACATCTTTACCTCTTCCCTATTAACATTCATGTGTAGTCTCGGTGAAATTAGTTCACAGGTTAAGGAGAAATTGTCTAGGCAAAATTCCACACAAAATTCTATTTTAATTAAGACACTTCGTTACCATGGTAACAACAATTTTCTGTTAAAGAAACCTGCATGAACATCTACACATGTTTCCTAATAAGTGAAGTTTTGTGAAATTGGTCCACAAGTTTACTAGGAGGTCATGCATTTGTCTGGACACAAAAATCTATGTATAGTGACTTGGTTAAATGGCAACCAGTATTTTCTTCTAAAACAACCTGCATACACATCTACACCTAATCCCTAACATTTCTATGCAGTTTCATTGAAATTGGTTCACAGGTTAAGGACGAGTTGTCCTGACAAAAATGTATACAGAGTTATAGTGTGAATACAATAGAACAGACTGAATACAGTGGAACATAGTGAATACAATGGAAAATTTAAAATACAACCGAACATAGTAAATACAATGGAACATAAAATACAATAAATACAATATTGTATTATTGTAGTAAATACAATAAAAGCATAGTGAATACAATGGAAAATAATAAAATACAACAGAACATACTAAATACAATGGAACATGGTGAATACAATAAAACATAGTGAATACAATGAATATGTAATTCCCTATAAATAGCTAATAGTTGTATATTCAATGAATGAGAAAAATAATTCAATATATGCATTTAAATTATGTACAAGAGGCCCACAGGCCTGCATCACTCACCTGATATCTAGTCCACATCTGTGACCTTGACAGAGGTCAGGATCAAATTAAATTCAATACGCTAACTTCAATTACATACTATATATGTATACATGATCGGTTGTTGTAAGAATTCTTTCATGAACTAATTTTTTATTTTAAACATTTTTTTCAAATATTAGTTTTGTAAAGGTCATTCAATCCTACACATTTCTTAGTCATTTCTTCAAAGGTTCCTTGATATCAAGAAAACATTTTATAATCTTTTAACATAATTGATCTTCATGACCTCGTAAATGGGTCAAAATAATTCATTGAGACAAACTTGATAGCCATAGCCCTTCATTCCAACAATCTTATTTGCAAAAGTGCCTCACTGTTGACCATTTCATTACAATATATCAGGTTTTCTTAGCGAGTGTCTAATTTTGCTATGTTCGCAACAACGCTTTGTCGCGAAAAATAAAATATCAATAAAGTTGGTTTCATTACACAGTATGAAGATACAGTACAAGATGAAACATTAGGTGCAAAATAGCTGGTAAAACTGTATGATCACCTGAAAGGACGACCTGATGTAAATTTAGTGGCCCTACGACAGCATATTGCCGAGCTAGTGTAATCCTTTGCGATAATTACCTAAGGCTATTCAATAAATAGTATAGTTCATTTTTTATTCATTTGTTTTATATATGATACATACACTAAAATTAATAATTGTAGCTGGATCACCGCTAAGAATAAAATACACTAAATATAAAACCTGTGATTTTGTACAAAAAACGTGAAATTTAGCATACACCAAAAAAACCTGATATACAGTATTTCAGTCTGAAGAAGCTTTTTGAACTTTGTTGGTATAAATAAGTGACACAATTACCAAATATGTAGAAGACAGATGGCCAGCCTCCAAAGAGGTCCGAGTCACATAGTATCCCCGATATAGGCATGGAAATTACCGTCCCCAACTGGGCCCCTGTAAAAGTAATGGTTTAATAAATAAATGACAATTTAATTAACTACTGTATCTCAGATATAGGCACAGAAATTACCGTCCCCAACTGGGCACCTGTAAAGTATAATGGTTTAATTAATAAGTAACAATTTAATTAACTACAGTATCTCAGATATAGGCACAGAAATTACCGTCCCCAACTGGGCACCTGTAAAGTATAATGGTTTAATTAATAAGTAACAATTTAATTAACTACAGTATCTCAGATATAGGCACAGAAATTACCGTCCCCAACTGGGCACCTGTAAAGTATAATGGTTTAATTAATAAGTAATAATTTAATTAACTACAGTATCCCCGATATTGGCATGGAAATAACAGTCCCCAACTGGGCCCCTGTAAACTTGATAGTTTTATTAATTAGGACAATTTAATTAACTACAGTATCTCAGATATAGGCATAGAAATTACCGTCCCCAACTGGGCCCCTGTAAAGGTATAATGGTTTAATTAATAAGTAACAATTTGATTAACTACAGTATCTCAGATATTGGCATGAAAATTATCGTCCTCAACTGGGCCCCTGTAAAGGTAATGGTTTAATTAATAAGTAACAATTTAATTAACCTAATTAATTGCAGTATCAGATATAGGCACGGAAATTACAGTTCTCCAAATAGGTATTACAGTTCTCCAAATAGGTAATTTTCTAAAGGTACTTATTCAATCAAAAAGCGACAATTTAGATCAGTTCTTTATCCGAGCATTGATCATGCCTTCAATTTTGCCACAACATAATTCAGGGGAGTAAACAGCGTAGGTGAGTGTAACCCCTGGATATCGTGGATGAACCAGGGGTATAAACAGCGTAGGTGAGGGTAACCCGCCCTGGATATCGAGGATGAACCAGGGGTGTAGAGAGTGTAGGTGAGCTTAACCCCTGGATATCGTGGATGAACCAGGGGTGTAGAGAGCGTAGGTGAGCGTAACCCGCCCTGGATATCGTGGATGAACCAGGGGTGTAGAGAGTGTAGGTGAGCTTAACCCCTGGATATCGAGGATGAACCAGGGGTGTAGAGAGCATAGGTGAGCGTAACCCGCCCTGGATATCGTGGATGAACCAGGCGTGTAGAGAGCATAGGTGAGCGTAACCCCTGGATATCGAGGATGAACCAGGGGTGTAGAGAGTGTAGGTGAGCATAACCCCTGGATATTGAGGATGAACCAGGGGTGTAGAAAGCGTAGGTGAGCTTAACCCCTGGATATCGAGGATAAACCAGGGGTGTAGAAAGCGTAGGTGAGTGTAACTCCTGAATATTGAGGATGAACCAGGGGTGTAGAGAGCATAGGTGATCGTAACCCCTGGATATCGAGGATGAATATAATAGGATGAAAATTTACAAACCTGCGTAGGTGAAACCTGCTAGCTTGCTTCTTTCCCAGAGTGGCGCCCATTTACCCCACATGGCACTCATTGCAGGAAATGTGACTCCCTGTTATTAAAACACAGGATAATGCAAAAATGATATATTTGTACTATTCATCACTTTGTCATATGTATGTAATGTTTACGGGCTCAACGACCTAACAAATCATATTCAAAGTTGCTACTCAGAAAATACCTAAAACAGACCAAAAATCCAGGAATCACAGTTAAAATTTATTTAATGTCAGTTTTTTGAGTGGATTGAGGATAATTTTAATAGAATCTATTACCACCTTGGGGGTGAGATAAGGAGTATCTCAACCCTGGGGAGGTTGAGTGTTGGGGGGAGGGAAAGAGTCTTAAGATGTCAATCATGAGGCTTTTAGTTGTGAAGTGTTTAGCAACTTAAGAATCTTTCCCCGAGGGTTCAGATCTCACTGAAATTCTCAACCCCAAAGAGGATGATCGATTCTTTTTTCTTCTACCCTCTTTTTAACCAATGTGTATCATATGCATAATGTTAACTGTGCAGCCAAAATTTGGGGCTGAAATGACGTTGATGAATTGTTGGCGTGACGTCATGGTTTTGTTAAAATGTGACGTCATACCATTGCAATGAATAGGGGAATCCCCCCATCTAGACCCTGGAGTAAAACACAGATATGTTATTAGCATCAGTAAGGGTGTGGATATATCCTGGTACAGCGGACTCCACTTAAAATCACTCCTGTTAATATCACATTCCTCTTTATATCATGTTTTTCCCAAGCACCATTTTTCTCTCTATTATCTATGTAATTTGACTCGGTTAATATAATGTATTTTGAGGTGAATTCCTTTCAATATCATGTTTTTGTAATCAATCACATAAAATATCAAGAAAATGCTGTAATTTCCATTGATTAAAGATACAACTTGTACAAAATGTTGCATTGAAAATAAAAAATATCCCAAAAATTGATTTTTAATTGAAATAATGTTATCTATATACTGAAACATCTTCATATGTACATTGAATAGCTTACTTTTAGTTATGGAGATTGGAAATGTACTAAATTTAGTGGAAAAACATGTTTTTTTCTCTTAATGTCATATTCCTATTCATGTTTTGTCTGACAAATGCAACATGATATAAAGAGGAGTGTATACTGTACCTATATATCCAGGGGAATATGAATATTTCTCACCTCTCCCAGGCCTTCAATGACCCTGAGGGCAATGAATGCTCCTAGTCCCAGCTGGTTGACAACTACGGGAGTGAGGAGGGTAAGAGCCGCTGTACATAACACACCGAAACCAAACAGCTTCTTGGCCCCGAACACTTCTGCCAGCCAGCCCCCAGGGAGCTGGGTCACTATGTAGCCGTAGAAAAATGATCCCAACACTATTCCCTGTGTGCTCTCGTCCCAGTTTAAGTCTCCCTGCAGAAAAATAATACAGAATTTTATCACTGGGTTTTGGCAATCCAAGCAAATGTTGATAGCCATTATCGCAAGTCATTGTATGCATATAGTTGAACCTCAATCATCATCTTGAATTCGAATAACTTGAAGACCCCGTTTAATTTGAAATACAGTCAAACCTCGGTATTTCGAACTTGTACGTATAACTCGAAGATCTCGTATTATTTGAAGTATTTCGTTGGTCCCGACCAAAATTGCATTCAAACTCGCATAACTAGAATACTCAGTTAACTAGAAGGGGTTTTTTTTCACGGCCCCATGGCATTGACTTCGAGTTTACACTTGCATTCAAACTCGCATAACTCAAATACTCGGTTAACTGGAAGGTTTTTTCACAGTCCCATCGACTTCATGATATAACAGGGTTCTACTGTACTTTGTCACTCCCTGCTAAATTTCACACTTAAGATTCAAACTCACAAAAACATTTAACACCGATCACTTTAAGTTTTCCTACATGACAGCTGATTTTGATGTAACGATGTTCGACTGTATTTGTGCTGACTTGTTTAATTTAGTGATGTAAGAGAGCAGAAAAATGCACAGCCAGACCACATTTCGAACACGGGACCTTCCACGAAACTCTAGATGGATATCCTGACATGGCAAATTGTGCTACCTGCAGGTTGAACCTCAATCGTTATCTCAAACTCGTATAACTTATATTTAATATTTCGTCAGTCTCGGCCTAGCTTTATATTAGCACTACAAACTCGCTAAACTTGAATACTTAGATAAGTTTTAATTCCAACTGGGGCCCGCTGACTTCGCAATAACAATGTTTGACTGTAGCTCTGTTGCAATAGTAAAGATTAAAGTCAAGTAGTCGTATAATTACGAAATCATTTCTAGCAAGTGGTCCTTCAAGTTAATTTCATGTAAAGATATCCCAATCTGATTATAATCATATCTTGATCTCCGTGCTGTTCCGTAAACTTTTCTCTGTTGCGTTAAGATCTGAGAAAATCCCATAGGGCGTCATGTCCCGATGACCTTTTGCATTAGCCAATCAAATTACTACTGTCAGAATCTTGACAGTGAAATTTTGAGGCAACAAAGCTAATGCATAATCGCATTTGTCCATTTAGTCATTTCGTCACCAAAAAGTTCATATGGAATAATTTGACGAAATGACTTGCTGCAAGATGACAGGTCATTGGAAAATTATTTTTGTCACCAAAAAGTTCATGTGGAATAATTTGACGAAATGACTTGCTGTAAGATGACAGGTCATTGGAAAATTATTTTAGTGTTAAGTAAAGAGGGGACAAAGGTCATCTGAAAGTGACCTCTTATGGGATGTTGTCAGATCGTTGTGAAACGGAGTGAGAACAAGGATCTGTATTTTAATCAGATTTTGAAGATATCCCTGCCCCACTGCACTGTGGGGTTTTTTTTGCTGATCTACAGGAACATTCCCAATATATACATATTTTCTGTCCGAGTGGTTTTTCGTCCGCTTTTTTACTGAGTAGTCGGTTATCCAGCAAATGAATACATCTTGTGCATAATTTTTTCCCTCCTTCATAAGGAGGCAGACTCCCTCATTTTGACAATGATTTACCAATCTCCCTCGAAATCTCCCAAACTCACACAAACTCATAATCTACATCCTGTGATCAAATGATATCCTAGCTACTGCAGGGTGTGTGTAATGACCATAACAGGTGTGTCTGGATCAAATGAATACTTTTTGAAGTTATTTTGATATACCTTATGATAAAGGAAAAGACAAATTGAGCAATGCAATTTCAGGAATATTTCTTGCACTTTCTCCAACATTGGAAATGTGGAATGCCGGAGATCTCCCTCATTAGAAATTTTGAAATGACAAGAGATCTCCCTCATTGGAGGTTTCAAAGGTTGACACGTACTGTAAATCAGCTTATTTCCGAGTGCGATTAATTTTTGCGTATTTCGCGGTTTAATATTAAAATTCGCAAAAATTAATCGCCATGAAAATTATTTCAATCCAAAGTATGCCAACTGCAGGATTACTGTACTGTACTGTACTTAGGATATACGACCAAATTTATCATATAACGGTCGTTTCATATGAAAACGCAGAATTAAGTCACCACAAAAATAAGTTACAATGGATTACAGTATGCTTAATGTTAGGCAACCTAATCAATGGACAATTTTACACCTGTACGCGGTTCACTTACCTGTTTTGTTGTTGTGGAGTTGTCCAATCCATGGGTAGTAGGACAAGCTTCAATACTATGGTTGTCAATCTTTTTCGTGCTGTTTACCATGGCAACCAGGGCCACGCTGAGATTGACACGGAGACAGTAGACATTGAAAAAACCAAGAAATGCGAGAACTGCCAGCAGGTGACGCTTTCCAAATTTCTCCCCTGGAACAAAGGTAGGACATTTAAATATTACAGAGGAATATATAAGGATGTTCGTGCCAACTGCGGGCATACTACCGTATATGCAGTCAAAATGAGGTACAACACTTATATTTATTTATTAAGCACTGATGACAATTTATTTAGTTTCATTGGGGTATGAAAAAAATTTTGTTTGCAAACTGTATGAATCCGCATTTTCATACCCCAATGAAACTAAAAAATAATTGACATCAACGCTTATAATTAATTTTTCAAATTTATTTTCAAATTTAAAACATGTTTACCGGGTAATGTACAATTTGACTGATCTAACAACAGATTCTTTTTTACGAATCAATATGCAACGTCAATTGCCGCATTGTGATGTGACATTTTTTCACGCATTTTCGAATTTTCTTTCATGGAGGTATGATAAGAAAATCTCAACCAATCAGAAAGCCGCATTCTGCATACAATCAATGGAAAATTAATTATATCATTATTTATTTTAAGGTGTTATACAAAGAAAAAATATATTCGAATTGGGTTGCTATGATGGTAACTATGATGGCAGTGGTTGCTTAGATACCAGGTAATAGTCCCATTGAATCTTTATCGATATATTGGTAGGTTTAGAAAATACACAGTGAGTAACACTCATAAGTTTTCATCTATATTTATAACAGTGACGTTGAGTTCACGCATTGACACAGTGATCTGGTTGTGGCCATATTGAATTACTGAAACATTTATCAAGTGTGTAAACTCTGTACCTGTTTATCAGTATGGAATAAAAATATTAAAGAGGCATCACGGTAAAACTATATTTTTTTTATGCTTATTTAGAAGTATTGTATATATGAATTAAATGTATACTCTTGTGGAAAATTAATGGTCGATTTACGCTGAAATATGTTCTCAAAAATTTTAATTAATAATTAAAAAAGGGAATCACTATTCGTTGATCAACGATTTGGAAATGTAATTTTTTTTGCATCACATATGATAACGCATGCGCATAACAAGCTACATCGGTAAACAAAAAATGGTGATCCGCGTGACCTACATGTAACTACCAAGCGAAAAGTGGCCGAATGGTCAAACTTTAACGTAAGGATTATATTACGGAAGCATAATGAGGGATGGGAAGTATTGAAGGGAGAGACTAACAGCCCAATTGTTTGCATGTTACAGTTTTCTTCTGGATAGCCGGTGACACAGTTTTGATTTGGTTTTGTTGCCTCCCAAGGGATAACTCTTTCATTCCTCTGTTACATGAAATGCATGTGTAAAACTTGAAAGCGTGTATTGTAATATTCCCTTTATAATATTCCAGTAAAACAGCATTATTGAATTATATTGCTGAAGAGAAGACCTTTTCACATACAAGAAAAACCGTATTGGGGTGTTACGTTGTAAAACGCCGGTATAGGGCGATTGAGTTTAATGTATACAGATTCAATTTGGACAATATGAATAAATTTATGTCATCATGTGCGGATAAAAAATTCTTGTCATACCTTATCTATAAAATACGGATTATACAAATATTATCGGGTTTGGACCCCAGTATTAAATTTGATATGAATAAAAATACATGCATTATATAAGTGAAGTCATTAATTCATAAAAAAAATCATATACATGTATGTCCCATGTCTGCAGTTGTGTTAAAAAAGTTAACGAACCTTTAAATTTACATAAAAAAGTAAAATGAATCATAACATATATAAATGGATTAAGTATTGGACAATTATCTTCTCGACAAGTTCCAAATTTGATATATATATTATACATGTATTCTACATGTTTAGTGCGTGGTGCGTCATATGAGTGCACGGACTTCCGTGATACATATATAATTGTAAGTGTTAAAGTATGTTGACGCTGAAAGTTGGATAGATTTTAGATGAATATGTAGATAATCTGAAAAAAAATCTTCAAGACATCGAGTTGTATAAAAAAAATCGGAATCATTTCATTTTATTTTTGTACTTTTCAATGCATGCACACCTTTTGTGAAATGGTTCTAAATGAGGATTCGTGAAGATAACTTTTTACAGAAATTAAGGTTTGCCCTATGGTTGTCATCATCGGAAACCCACATGACACTGTTAAACGTAAATGTGATTCAATAAATTTATACACGGACTTTGTATCTGGTTCATCATCGGACGTACATGTATATACATTACGCGTCCCCTCTTGGACCCCTTCGTCAAATTGACCGAGAACGCTGTCACCTGACGCGTGATCAGCGCTATTTTTATCGGGCTTTCCCGAGGAATGCAATTTTGCAAGTGGCTAATAAACACATTTTGATTGGACTTTGAATATTGAAATAACAGGAAAATGTATCTGGTAGTGTAGACAGCATGTACATTCAAGAACTTCATTGTAGACTTCCCCGGGATGCCCCTTTAAGAAATACCATTTTATCATACATGAGCATACATGCTATACAGTGGGCTCCACTTAATATCACCCCTGTTAATATCACATTCCTCTTTATATCATGTTTTTCCCCAAGCACCATTTTTCTCTTACATAATCTATGTTGTTTTATTTGGTTAATATCATGTATTTTGAGGTGAATTCCTCTTAATATCATCTTTTTTTAAACAATCACATAAAATATCCAGAAAATTATGTCATTTCCATTGATTTCAGATACAACTTGTACAAAATGTTGCATTAAGAAAATAAAAAATAACCCCAAAAATGACTTTTAATTGAAATAATGTTATATCTATATATTGAAATATCTTCATATGTTCATTAAATAGCTTACTTTTAGTTATGGAGATTGGAAATGCACTAGATTTAGTGGAAAAAACATGTTTCTCTTAATGTCACATTCCTGTTAATATCATGTTTTTGTCTGACAAATGCAACATGATATAAAGAGGAGTGCACTGTACTGACATATACGGGTTCAACAATTACATTTTAATTTGATATATATTTTTTTTTTTGTAAATTTTATCTTAAAGTCAATTTTGAGAGTGTCATTATTTTCTCATCACCATGCATTGCATCTATGCTTTTCTTAAATTTGTCGTCAAATGTATATATATCACCTTTATGAATACCGGAGAAGACAAATTATAAGTTGTTTTAAACTTAATCGTGTCTGACTCCATTTGTAATTGTATACTTGCAAATAAAAAAAAAATATGTTTAAATCAGATCAAATTAAATCAAGTTCTAAAATAAGGTTATATTTTACACTAATTTAGAACAAGCAAACTTTAGCTAAGTTCTTTAAAAGTAAAGAGAATTGTTTTATATTTTATAATAAAGACCATTTAATTTGCAGTAAAATTTTTAACACTTATGACTACTATACACTGTTTCATCCCCAAAACATGCAACATATTCTTAGGTGATACATAATTATACAGTTTAGCTTGAACTTGAATTAATAATAGTCAGTTTAAAACTTACCCTTAGCTGAAAAAGCGATTCTTCGATGTCCTTGTGACATATTGGTATTTTCCTCCATTTTAGATTTTTCAATAATTTTGTTTTCTTTATCTATATGGCCATATTCTTGTTGACCACCATCACTGATCACTTTTAATCTCATTTTGGCACCAAATAAATTTTATACTACAAACTCCTGGAAACGCGACTTTATTAACAATTGGTAATCAACTACACTAGTGTTTGTACACATAGAAAATCATCTACAGCATGCAACACCTTCAATTGAATGTGAACAGAAGCTGACAACTTTAAGTAAAAAATGTAACCTCCGTTTAAATCTGTTTAAATTTTTTCATCCATAAGCATCGTCACGTTCATTTCCATGTGATTTCAAATTTAATAAGAAACCACTGTTGATAAAACTTTTTGAACTGACATCCAGGATTGAAGATTATAAGAGAAATTAATTAATATCCCGAATAAACATGTCTGATCTGCATTAAGTGTGCACAGAAATGCGCCCCAATAAATAACATAATCTTATCGCTATTACATGGTGTTATATAGTGCATCATAGTTATGTACTTAGCTAGTTTCAAGATACTCACATGCCTACATTTATCTAACATGATAACATATATGTTTGTTTGACCCAACAATGAGAACTAGCTAGCAGTCAAACCTGTATCAATTTAAGGCAACCAATTACATGTCCAAAAATTAGGACTCTTAACTTAAGTGGTCTTTTTGAACAGGTACTTCCCCCAAGTGCAATTCATGAATCTACAACTATGAACAACTGAGGGGGTCTTTCATCACAGGTTCAGTTCACAATGACTTTACAACTAGACATACACAACAGAGATGGTCCGTCTTACCACATGTATTCTCTTTATAAGGGAGATAACTCAAAACAGGCATCTCTTAACCCATGTTGTCTCTTAACACAGATGGTTTTTCAACACAAATGTTCAGTGAATCTTAACAAGACTTGTGGTCTTTCAATACAGGTGGATCTTTAAAGAGGACTCTTAACATGGGTGGTCTTTTAACACAGGTGGTCTCTTATTCTGTGTGGTCTTTTAACACAGCTGGTCTCTTAATCTGTGTGGTCTTTTAACACAGCTGGTCTCTTCATCTGTGTGGTCTTTTAACACAGGTGGTCTCTTAATCTGTGTGGTCTTTTAACACAGGTTGTCTCTTTCATCTGTGTGGTCTTTTAACACAGATGGTCTCTTAATCTGTGTGGTCTTTTAACACAGGTGGTCTCTTAAACTGTGTGGACATTTAACACAGGTGGTCTCTTAATCTGTGTGGTCTTTTAACACAGGTTGTCGCTTTACACAGGAGGTATCTTAACACAAGTGTCCAGTTAGTCTTAACAATTAAGGGTTTGTGGTTTCTCAACACAGGTTGCCTCTTTGTAGAAGTCTCATGGTATGGATGGTATCTTAATAAAGGTGGTCTCTGGTTGTCTCTTTACATAGGAGGTATCTTAACACAATTGTCCAGTTAGTCTTAACAAAGGTCACATGTGATCTCTCAACAAATATGACCTCTTAATGGAGGTCTCATTAAACAAGTGTTCTTTTAACACAGGTTGTCTCAATAAGGATGCTTTCTTAACAAAGGCGTCTCTAAACACGCCTCTTTACACAGGTGGTCTCTTAATCTATGTGGACATTTAACACAGGTGGTCTCTTAATCTGTGTGGACATTTAACACAAGTGGTCTCTTAATCTGTGTGGACATTTAACACAAGTGATCTCTTAATCTGTGTGGACATTTAACACAGGTGGTCTCTTAATCTGTGTGGACATTTAACACAAGTGATCTCTTAATCTGTGTGGACATTTATCACAGCTCTCTTTAATCTGTGTCGACGTTTAACACAGCTGGTCTCTTAATCTGTATGGACATTTAACACAAGTTATCTCTTAATCTGTGTGGACATTTAACACATCTGTATGGACATTTAACACAGGTGACCTCTTAATCTGTGTGGACATTTAACACAAGTTATCTCTTAATCTGTGTGGACATTTAACACAGCTGGTCTCTTAATCTGTGTGGACATTTAACACAGCTGGTCTCTTAATCTGTGTGGTCATTTAACACAGCTGGTCTCTTAATCTGTGTGGACATTTAACACAGGTGGTCTCTTAATCTGTGTGGACATTTAACACAAGTTATCTCTTAATCTGTGTGGACATTTAACACAGCTGGTCTCTTAATCTGTGTGGACATTTAACACAGGTGGTCTCTTTAATCTGTGTCGACATTTAACAAAGCTGGTCTCTTAATCTGTGTGGACATTTAACACAAGTTATCTCTTAATCTGTGTGGACATTTAACACAGGTGTTCTCTAAATCTGTATGGACATTTAACACAGGTGACCTCTTAATCTGTGTGGACATTTAACACAAGTTATCTCTTAATCTGTGTGGACATTTAACACAGCTGGTCTCTTAATCTGTGTGGACATTTAACACAGGTGGTCTCTTAATCTGTGTGGACATTTAACACAGGTGGTCTCTTAATCTGTGTGGACATTTAACACAAGTTATCTCTTAATCTGTGTGGACATTTAACACAGCTGGTCTCTTAATCTGTGTGGACATTTAACACAGCTGGTCTCTTAATCTGTGTGGACATTTAACTCGGGTGGTCTCTTCATCTGTGTGGGCATTTAACACAGCTGGTCTCTTAATTTGTGTAGACATTTAACACAGCTGGTCTCTTCATATGTGTAGACATTTAACTCGGCTGGTCTCTTCATATGTGTAGACATTCAACTCGGGTGGTCTCTTCATATGTGTAGACATTTAACTCGGGTGGTCTCTTCATCTGTGTGGACATTTAACACAGCTGGTCTCTTCATATGTGTAGACATTTAACTCGGCTGGTCTCTTCATATGTGTAGACATTTAACTCGGGTGGTCTCTTCATCTGTGTGGACATTTAACACAGCTGGTCTCTTAATCTGTGTGGACATTTAACATAGCTTGTCTCTTAATCTGTGTGGACATTTAACACAAGTGGTCTCTTTAATCTGTGTGGACATTTAACACAGGTGGTCTCTTAAACTGTGTGGACATTTAACACAGGTGGTCTCTTTAATCTGTGTCGACATTTACACAGCTGGTCTCTTAATCTGTGTGGACATTTAACACAGGTGGTCTCTTAATCTGTGTCGACATTTTACACAGCTGGTCTCTTAATCTGTGTGGACATTTAACACAAGTTATCTCTTAATCTGTGTGGACATTTAACACAGGTGTTCTCTTAATCTGTATGGACATTTAACACAGGTGACCTCTTAATCTGTGTGGACATTTAACACAAGTTATCTCTTAATCTGTGTGGACATTTAACACAGGTGTTCTCTGAATCTGTGTGGACATTTAACACAAGTTATCTCTTAATCTGTGTGGACATTTAACACAGCTGGTCTCTTAATCTGTGTGGACATTTAACACAGCTGGTCTCTTAATCTGTGTAGACATTTAACACAGCTGGTCTCTTCATCTGTGTGGACATGTGACACAGCTGGTCTCTTCATCTGTGTGGACATGTAACACAGCTGGTCTCTTCATCTGTATGGACATTTAACACAGGTGGTCTCTTAATCTGTGTGGATATTTAACACAGGTGGTCTCTTAACAAAGAAGACTCTAAACACTTGCATCTTATTAATACAGGGGATCTCTTAACTCAGGTGGTATATCAACTTAGGTGGTCTCTTAACACAGCTGATCTCTTCACAAAAGGTGGTCTCTTAATTCAGTATGGTGTCCTAACTCATGTGGTACCTTAACACAGCTGGGCCGTATTCATGAAACCGTTCTCATGCTCAAGCATGGAGTTTGTGCTCAACACTGATTTCTTGTTCTGGCTATAGTTTATTTAAAAATTTTTAGGTATTTTATCAAAATATTTAAGGAAAATAAAGATCTATGAACCAAAATAATAATTTCAACATTTACAATTAACTTCTTGATCGTTGACATGATTTAGGTGAGTTTCTGAAAAGCTGGCTTAAGCTTGAGCACAGAATCCATGCTTGAGCATGGGAACGGTTTAACACAAGTAGTCTTTAAACAAGTCACAGACAAAAAGTGTTTTTCTATTAATTTCTCTCCAAGACAAGAAATTTGATTTACAAACAGAATATGATATTGAGCGGGTAAAAAGTTTCATGAATACAAAGTCTCAAATACAATGTATATACAGTGTATCTGTGTCTCAAAAATACTACACAGCAGATACCTTAATGCTTGACAAACGAGAGGCCCTTGGGCCTCAACAGTCATTTGACAATCTTTATAATTTTTTGTTGGTAGCTGTTTAAAGCTATTACCATATTTGACCCGTTACCTAAGAGAGTCAATGAGCAAACTTATTATTCCTTCATCGCAGCATAGTGATAATCGCCACAGAATAGCTTTATCCTTGGACTTTGTATTACTGAGAAGAAGTGTTTGAAACATTTTAAGACATTTGACCTCCATGACCTTGAAAGCAGATCAAGGTCATTCACTTGAACAAACTTGGTAGCCCTTCATCCTCGCATGCTACAGGCCAAATATCTGTACCCTAGGCCTTTCTGTGATGGAAAAGAAGTTACTTGAAGATTTCAAATATTTTTGACACATGTGACCTTGAAAGTAGGTACAGTAAAAGTCAAACATATGAACAAACTTGGTAGTCCTTCATCTTAGCATGCTACATGCCAAATATCAGTACCCTGGGCCTTTCGGTTATTAAGAAGAAGTTTCTTAAAGATTTTTACATATTTGACCCCTGTGACATTGAAAGTAGGTCAAGGTCATTGATATGAGGAAATTTTGTAGCCCTTCATTCAAGCATGCTATAGGCATAATATCATCAACCAAGACTTTATAGTTACTGAGGAGAAGTTGTTTGAAAGAATTTTACTACATTTGACCCTTGTGACCTTGAAAGCAGGGCAAGGTCATCGATATGAGGGAAATTTGTAGCACTCTATCCCAGGTACTTACTGGCCATATATCAGCATCCTGGGCCTTTTGGTTATTGAGAAGAAACGTTATTAAAGATTTTTACATATTTTACCCCTGTGATCTTGAAAGTAAGTCAAGGTCATTGATATGAGGAAACTTTGTAGCACTCTATCCCAGGTACCTACTGTCTACAGGACAAATATCAGCATCCTGGGCCTTTTGGTTATTGAGAAGAAGATTGTTAAAGGATAAAGTCTACGGACGGCGCACTGCAGCCCTGAAATTACACCATTAACTATTCCAATCAATGAACTGGAAGAGTTCAAATGTGTCTTCAGTGATGAATGATCAGTTAAAATCTCTCTTTAGGCATCATATCATCTGAAGATGATTATATAAATAACCTCTGTGATTTTTGTAATTTGCTGTTAATTTATATTTACAGTTTTAAATCTGATATCAAAAGCAATGTATCATAGTAAAGCGTGAAATGGAATCCGAAACTCAAAATATGTTAATTACCCTTAACCTACTGCAGTATAAAAATCTTTATCATAATTTAATTAACTTGCTTGCATGATGAATCAGTTTTAATTTCAGGAGGTATCTATTTTCATAAGCTAGGTCATAATGCTATGGGTTAATATTTTTATTCATTCATTTTTTAGTATTTTACACATCAGACTTAGATATCTGGACAGAATCCATAGATGTAACAGGAGAGGAACTAGAAATGTCTGTGAGACATAAATGTCCCCGCCCCCATATAAAATTAGTTCTTTATGCTAATTTCATGGCAGGGGCATAAAAATACATGGCCAGATTGTCTCAAGATTAAGACATTTTGACAGATAGAATGTCTGTTGTTGTTAGTTCAGGTTCTCTCTGGCCTTGATACCAGATTTAGACATTTTGACAGATAAGAACATCCAGTGTTGTTTAAGTCCAGGGTTTCTCTGGCCCTCAGACACCAGATTTAGACATTTTGACAGATAGAATGCCCAGTGTTGCTAGTCCAGGGTTCCTCTGGCCCTCAGACACCAGATTTAGACATTTTGACAGATAAAATGTCTGGTGTTGTAAGCCAAGGTTTCCTCAGGTCATGACACCACATTTAGACATTTTGACGGATAGCATGTCTTGTGTTACTAGTCCAGGTTTCCTCTGGTCCTGACACCAGATTCAGACATTTTGACAGATAGAATGTCTGGTGTTGTAAGCCCAGGTTTCCTCTGGTCCTGACACCAGATTTAGACAATTTGACAGATAGAATGTCTGGTGTTATTAGTCAAGGTTACTTCTGGTCCTGACACCAGGTTTAGACATTTTGTCAGATAGAATGTCCCGTGTTGTTACTCCAGGTTTCCTCTGGCCCTGACACAAGATTTAGACATTTTGACAGATAGAATGTCTGGTGTTGTTACTCCAGGTTTCCTCTGGTTCTGACACCAGATTTAGACATTTTGACAGATAGAATGTCTGGTGTTGTTAGCCAAGGTTTCCTCTGGCCCTGACACCTGATTTAGACATTTTGACAGAGAGAATGCCTGGTGTTGTTACCCGAAGTTTCCTCTGGTTCTAACACCAGATTTAGACATTTTGACAGATAGAATGTCTGGTGTTACTAGTCCAGGTTTCCTCTGGTCCTGACACCAGATTCAGACATTTTGACAGATAGAATGTCTGGTGTTGTAAGCCCAGGTTTCCTCTGGTCCTGACACCAGATTTAGACAATTTGACAGATAGAATGTCTGGTGTTATTAGTCAAGGTTACTTCTGGTCCTGACACCAGGTTTAGACATTTTGACAGATAGAATGTCCGGTGTTGTTACTCCAGGTTTCCTCTGGCCCTGACACAAGATTTAGACATTTTGACAGATAGAATGTCTGGTGTTGTTACTCCAGGTTTCCTCTGGCCCTGACACCAGATTTAGACATTTTGACAGATAGAATGTCCAGTGTTGTTACTCCAGGTTTCCTCTGGTCTTGACACCAGATTTAGACATTTTGACAGATAGAATGTCTTAGGTGTTGTTAGCCAAGGTTTCCTCTGGCCCTGACACCTGATTTAGACATTTTGACAGAGAGAATGCCTGGTGTTGTTACCCGAAGTTTCCTCTGGTTCTAACACCAGATTTAGACATTTTGACAGATAGAATGTCTGGTGTTACTAGTCCAGGTTTCCTCTGGCCCTGACACCAGATTTAGACATTTTGACAGATAGAATGGTTGGTGTTGTTAGTCAAGGTTACTTCTGGTCCTGACACCAGGTTTAGACATTTTGACAGATAGAATGTCCGGTGTTGTTACTCCAGGTTTCCTCTGGCTCTGACACAAGATTTAGACATTTTGACAGATAGAATGTCTGGTGTTGTTACTCCAGGTTTCCTCTGGTTCTGACACCAGATTTAGACATTTTGACAGATAAAATGTCTGGTATTGTTTGCCCAGGTTAAATTTCCTCTGGCCCTGACACCAGATTTAGACATTTTGACAGATAGAATGGCTGGTGTTGTTAGCTGAGGTTACCTCTGGTTCTGACACCAGATTCAGACATTTTGACAGATAGAATGTCTGATGTTGTAAGCCCAGGTTTCCTCTGGCCCTGACACCAGATTTAGACATTTTGACAGAGAAAATGTCTGGTGTTGTTACCCTAGGTTTCCTTTGTTCCTTACATCAGTTTTAGACATTTTAACAGATAGAATGTCTGGTGTTGTTAGTCCAGGTTACCTCTGGTCCTGACACCAGATTTAGACATTTTGACAGATACACGTAGAAAGTCTGGTGTTGTTGGCCGAGGGTTCCTCTTGCATTGACACCAGGTTTAGACATTTTGACAGATCTATAGAATGTCTTGTGTTGTTAATTAGTCCACTACATTTTGTAGCTACATTGTACATTATGTAGGTTCTCTCTGGTTTTGATTATGACCAGACTTATCAACATTTTGACAGAATGTAGTGAAATTCGGCTGTGCTAGTACGCGTGTACTAATTGTTTATCGCCAGATCACCTTTGTTTATCTACATGTACCTACATAGTCTATAAAGATATAATGTATAATGTTTACAATACCTGGGGGAGGTAAAATTTCCTCTTCCTGTACACTACTCGTCCTAGCACCAAGTATCGGTTTCTTCTCGTCGTCTGTCTTCATTATGCCTTTGGATTAAATTAATAGAGACCACCTATCAAGTCTGTTTCGTCAAGTCCTATTCATTATGACAGCTGAACCCGTTATCAGTCATACAGGTGTATATTTAGCATCCTTCGTTATTAGATCATCTGACACTTGGCCTCGAGCTCTCCCACCTGGACTTTGTTTACGTTGAAGAACGCGTGGCAAGGGGAGCAACTCATTTTACTTTCTAGTTCTGAATGGGACTTTTTGAATGGGACTTAGAGAGCAATCTAATATAATTCCGTGTTATAAGTTATCAATATGTTATCGACATATCTAAATCTATATAAAATATGTATTTACATAATAAGATATAGAAATTGCTTTTTGTTCAAAATTTTTTTTTTAAATAACTTCCCTGACATTGTTTATAAACCATTTTTGATGAAAATTATGTAGATCTACATGTACAATGTACATACACACTTTTAGAGAAGTGTTTCCTACTTCACCTCATAACATTTACCAGGGACGTATATGTATTTACACTGTTTTCCGTTGTGTATGACCAGGGACGTATATTCATAATTAATTTACACAATAATATTTTTGGTTAGCGTTACATGGAAAAATGCATGACGTCAGTGCACGGAAATTGCAGACGTACAAAAATGTAGATCAATGTCTTCCAGTTAGTATACATATAGTCAAGATATATATATATACGAATGCAATCTGGGTGCAAGATAAATAGTAGGACGTCATTAATATTATCTGCCATCCAGATTGCATTCATATTGACAATGAATACAATCTGAAAAACGCTCAATGGTTATATTTACATTAAGATATTTTGTAATACATACTCATGTCATTTTTCTAATTTATAAAGATTTTGTCCGTGTATGCTATATAACATTCTGGAAGAGCTATATTTGAAAATCACAATCACCTTAGCTTAATGAGTAACGTTAAGCAATAGATCGTGTTATCTGAGGTGACGTGCAAAGCGTTGCATGGTGCCAAAATGACGCCATGTTATTGTCGTGTGGTCTTTACTGCATCTATATATAATACTGTGAATACGGGGTCTGGGGATATGCCCCCCCCCCCTCCCCAAGAAAAAAATGAATTCCTGAAGGTCTTTGGAGCATTTAAACATGTTCTAGAGCCAATTTACAGGTATAATGAATTAAAGAATAAACACGCTCATTTTTTTGTACAATAGTCTCATTTTTTTTATTACGAATGTGTTTTTAATGAGTTTTTTAAACCCGTACCCGCGTATAGGAAGCTACGCCCCTGGACATATAATGTATTTCATTTACTTAAAGGGGCATCCCGCGAAAGCCTAAATGTCTGTTCTTGAATATACATAGCGTCTGCACTACTAATTATACTTTCCTGTTATTCCAATATTCACAGTGGACTCAAAATGTCTATTATGACCACTTGCAAAATCGCATTCCTCGGGAAAGCCCAGATAAAAATAGCGGGAATGACGCAGCGTGACAGATGTGCCGCATGTTCCCTGATCGGTTTGCCGGCAGGGGCCACACGGGAGGGGACGCGTAATGTATACGGCTGATGAAACAGAGACAAAGTCCGTGTATAAACTTATTGAATCACATTCACATTAAAATAGACATCAATTGCACACATACCGATATTCAAATGAAGAATAATTGTCGGCATATCGGCACCATATATCGACACCAGGAATTATCTATATTATATTTACCTGACCGAGGCCGGTACACATGGGTACGGAATACGGCCATTGTACAAACCTTAATTTATGTAAAAGGTAATATTCACGAACCCAACTTTTCAGATGATTTCATAAAATTTATGTAGCATGCATTAAAAAGTATGAAATAAAATGACATGAAATGTTTTGCGATTTTTTTTACAACTCAATGTCTTCAGGATTTTTTTTCAAACTTTCTATATATATACAAGATACATTCATATTCATTTAAAATCTATCTAACTTTCAGCGTCTTCACACGTTAACACGTATCACGGAATGCGAACGTTTAAGTCCATACACTCATATAACGCACCACACACTAAGCATGACTACATGTATATCAGATTTGGAACTGTTAAAACACTTAAAACTAACCGTTATGAATATGTTATGATAATTCCGCTTTCTTTTTACATCTTTTTTTGTCGTCTTGTAAAGGGACGGTGACCTTTTTAAAAAAAAACCTGCAGGAATGAATTATACATATAGGTATATGTTGTATAACTTTGTTTTTTTATTATTTTTTTCCCCGTTATGTATATATTTTCGTATCAAATTCTATACCGGGGTCGCAACCCAATGATATTTGTACCTTCACTAATTTATAGATCAAGTATGAATATCACCTTTTTTACGCGTGAAAACATATTTTTGTATTCCTTTTGTCCAAATTGAAGCCGTATGTACCTCGGTCGCACGTCCCGTTTTACAACGTAATCAAACGACTTTTTCTGTTATGGTATATATTGTATTTGAAAATGTCTTTCTATCCAGCAATATAATTAGATCATACTGTTTTACTGGAACATAAGATTTTATAAAGGGAATATTATAAACACACTTTTAAGTTTCATATTACACACGCATTTTATGCAACAGAAGACTGAAACAGTTTCCCCTTGGGTAGCCTCAAAACCAAATCAAAGCTTTATTTGTGCATGTTACCGTTACCCAGAAGAAATATGTTACATACACACAATAGAGCAGGTAGTTTCTCCTTTAAATACTTCCCATCTCTCAATATGATTTCGTAACGCAGTCTTGCGTTATATTTTGACCATTCGGCAACTTTTCGCTTAGTAGTTAGGCCTTATCGTGGTGTAACGGTAATAGCAGATAGAGTGTTTACAATGGAAGCGGCGCTCGCTGCGCATGCGTTGGTAGGTGGAAATCCCAAACCAAAATGTCTAGCCAGACGTTCTGGATTTCCACTAGTTATTTTGAATTTTTTTATTTTATGAATACATATATGCAAAATCCGATCGTCGTAGTCCATAAGAATACCCACTCGATATGTGTATGTAATATTTTGAAAAAAAATATGAAAAAAAGCTGACTTTCGCGGGATGCCCCTTTAACTTAGATGGTAACGACTACACAATGAGTTATGCTATAAGTGAAGAATAAGAAACAGCAGGCCCCGGTTTCATCAACGTTCCTTAACTAAGGATTTCCCCCTTAACTTATGTAAGCTTTCCTATGGAGATTTTTAAGTTAAGGAATTTCCTTAAGTTAAGGAACGTTGATGAAACCGGGGCCTGAGAGTCAGAACCCTTCTGACTAGTTGGCATTCCAATGGGAACAAACTGCACGCCGCTCTTTGCCGATTTGACTTTGTTTTCATACGAGGCTGGATCATCGTTGGAAACCCACGGTACACTTCGAATTCTAGCTCTGACGTTTGCAAACGTCAGAGAAGTGTACCGTGGGTTTCCGATGATAAGGCTGGATTTGTCGAGTAGCTCATCAAGACAGGTAACAAAAAAACTTGCCAAATCTTCAAAAGTTCAACTTCAAATATATCAACGAGGTGTTGTCTTTGAATAACGAAAAGTAAGCTGACCACGTCGATCATATATAGCCGAGCAATAAGTAGACGAAGAGTCTGGATACCGACAAGGAGTAGAAGTGAACCAATGCTGGTACCTTGTGGAATTTGAACAAAGACTGGTCGATCGTGCATACTATTTCTTCTAGAAAGATTGCTTTTTTTTCAGACAACAAATCCTCATGAGGATAATACCTTCAGTTCCTGTGTCCTTCTCTCATTCTCCAAAGGCATTTGCAGTGTCTGTGTTCTTCTATAATTCGTCAAAGACAACAAACTCGGCAGTGTTATTTTTCCGCCTCCGAAGACAACTATAGCGTTTGTGTTCTTTTCTCATTAACTAGAAACAGAAATGTACTAGGACTGATTGATAAGTTTTGAGCCTTATATTGAAGAAGTTGAGCACTGATGTCGTTTTTCAGCCCTAATATTTCCTGACTATTTAAGACTGTGTACCCGATGACTGGTGGCATTTGGTCAGTTTATGTCGAAGAGGGAGCAATCAAGGAACGTGATTTTCGCAAAATGGACATAATCACGGAAAGAGTATAGTGATTCAATATTTACGTAAGGAAGGTCTAGCACCTAAGGACATCCTTACTGATAAACGGT
The DNA here is from genome assembly GCA_947623455.1 of Mimachlamys varia. NCBI lineage: Eukaryota > Metazoa > Mollusca > Bivalvia > Pectinida > Pectinidae > Mimachlamys > Mimachlamys varia. Next base: position 17,371,561 of record OX392540.1, read on the forward strand.
AGCAACACTAGGAAATGATACCCCGGCCGTCATATGCTACAATGAAAAGGTGGGTGGCGGAGCACAGGGACCTGAGAATTTGTTACAGCTAGTTTTGGACCTAAAATTGGGTGTTTTGAGTAATTTGACACATTTGGGGGGTTAAGATCAATTTTCGATCAAAATGCCCCCTCAATGGTCATAAAAGCTAAAGGGTGGAAAGCTTTCCAGATCGAAAAATCGACCCCACCTACCTTTCTTGCATCAAAAATCACATTTCTAGTTGAGGTACGAAAAAACGCTTGGTACCGTTGGAAAAATGGATAATTTTTATTTCATAAACCTCCTAAATGCAAGTCAAAAGCATCCTCCTCCCGTAGAAATAATCTCCATTTTCTCCAAAAACACGCAAAATTTCCGTGTCTCATATTCCGTGTATTATCCATACGTTTCTTAGGTCATTTACTCGTCAGTAAGTACATTGTAATAACAGAGACAAATAAAGCCATTTTTGATATACACACGTTTCTGTTAATAAGTATATGTGTTATGTGATTATTTCAAATCAAGGAGTAAGAACTTTTGCTTGTTTTCAAACAGGCCTAGTTTCACGAACGTTCCTCAAATAAAGGAAATTCATTAACTTCAAAATATCCACAGAAAAGCATTACAAAAGGGGAAATCTCAAGTTAAAGGAATTTAACTTAACTTCTTTAATGCTTTCCTATGGAGATGTTTAAGTTAAGGAATTTTGGCCTGGCTCATTTGTAATTGTATTTGCTGACTTTTGTTTGAACTGACCGAAAATTTAGTAACAAATGGCCATTCTTTTATTAGCCCGCCATCATCAGAATTTATTTTTACTTTGTATGGTGGACTATTCAAATCACCCTGCGCCCGTGGTCCGTTCTTCCTAAACAATTTTTGTTATCGCTATTTCTTAATTGAGAAGTCCTGGATGGGTCGTTCTCAAATTTCATCTGTAGGTTCCCCTTGTCGCTTAGTTGTGCATGATCCATTTTTGGGACAGATCCGATAAACAATATGGCCGACAGGCTGCCATGTTGGATTTGTGAGTAATAGTTTGTTATCGCTTTTTCTTGAGAAGTACTGGATAGATCTTTCTGAAATTCCATAAGTAGGTTCCCTTTGGTGCTTAGTTGTGCATGGTTTAAGTTTGGAAAGATCCGATAAACAATAAGGCCGAGAGGTGGCTATCTTTGATTTTAACAGTGATAGTTTGTGATCGCTACTCTTTTAGAAGTACTGGATGGATCCTTTCCAATTTCTCGAGAAGTACTGGATGGATCCTTTTTAAATTTCATATGTAGGATTCCCTTGGTTCCTAGTTGTGAATGGTCATATTTGGACAGATCCGATAAACAAAATGGCTGTTAGGCGGCCATGTTTTATTTTGACATTTTTAGTTTGTTATCGCTTTTTCTTGAGAAGTACTGGATGGATCCTTTTTAAATTTTAAAAGCATGTTTGGTTAGGACCCTTGTTGTGCATGGTCGAATTTTTGGTCTGCCCCAGGGGGAACATATGGCCACCAGACGGCCATTTTGTATATTGATTATGCAAGTATATTATTGTTATTTTTTAAGAAACACAAGATGGAATTGGAATTCGGAGCTGATCAGTAAAACAAACTCCTTACAAGATACCTTCTTTCAACTATTATTAGTTTTCAAGATAAATTCATAGAACTAAGATAACATACATGAATGACAGTTAAAATAAGAAGGGAAAAGATCCATCTTTCTAAGAATTAATAAAAAAAATCATCGATGGTGGGCGCCAAGATCCCTCTGGGATCTCTTGTTACTTTTGGAATGATAAAAGAATGGTTATTTTTTATATTGAATCTAATACAATTTTTTTTAAACCTAATATGAAATGATTATACGAAAAAGTCGGCCTAAGTATCTATAACTAACAAACTTCCAGCAGCTGGTTTGTTAATATGACGAGTCACAAAAAAGATTTACAGTATCAGTGTGAGTATTAAGAATAGAAGTCGAATTGTGAAATTTCTCGACTTTAATACATATACTTGAAAAATAATGTGCAAGCACGGGCTTATGGGCTTACACATCAGCTACGACCTTGGTACAGTTGGGATTTCATCGGAAAGGGTACATCGCATTCTTACGGAAATTTTGTAATAAGAACGCTCTCAGTCCGTTGTGTACCAATTAAGACTTTTGACAGTTGATTAGAAGCACACCAGGTTGACTTTGTCGCGTGCTAAGCTGAACAATTTTGAGGCAGATTCTACTTACTTTCTCTCATGGTAGATTATCTGCCAAAGGGATATAACAATCAATTCCAATGCATCATTTCTTAGGCAGTTAGGAGAAAATATTTTAAACTCAAGCGCCAGAGAAAACTAGGTAAAAAGAGTATTGTTCCGCCAAGATAATGCTCCAGTTCACAATTGTGTTGAGGATTAATTGATTGAACATCCGTCTAAATCCATAAATTTAAGGGGTTTTATGCACCTGAACCTTCTGCTTCTACATTAGTTTAGAAATTTCGGATTCCCACCTTTTGACCTCTAGCATCACTGAAGAGTCCTAGGAGGACGAAACAGCTGTATGGTGCAGTTTAATTTATTTTTACGGCATACTGTATCCATTACTAAATTTAAAAAGTGCAGCAAATGTGTGTTACGTACATAATCTTTCAGAGACACACACACATGGTTGCTTGTTATCTTGATCTCATCCATAGGCTAGAACTGTAGGTGCCTATCTTTAAGCGCTGTATTCTAACATTTCTACCATTCTCCATAGATACGCATGTAGCAACACATACCTGTTAACTTTTTACAGTCTTAAATTACTATATTTATAGTCTACACTGACATTCGCTCGGTAACCATTGTTCCACAGACTATCATTATCTCCTGATAACTGTACTCAAACACGTGTAAAATTTCTATGACGTCGACACCAATACATGTGGGGAAGCTTTGCAAACCATCAAGTTTGAAAGACAATTGTGTGACGTCATCAACAATAAACATGGGCGGAGCTTACAACGATTTTTGAAACTTTCATGCTGTAACATTTATTGTTTCATTCTCACGTTAATTAGTTTTGAAATGAAATCTGTGTCCCAAGATAGGACTATAATGGACAAAATAGTAACTAACATTTCAAGGAAACATACTGTAAATATAAGGATAAACTTTCTATTTTGTTTAGGTTATCGGGGGATAACTACAATGGAAAACGAGTAAATTATTGAATTTACCCCTGTTCCATTGTAGTTATCCCCCGATGACCTAAACAAAATAGAAAGTTAATCCTTAAATAACTGCATCAACCATACCGTTTTGTCTTTTTCTCGGTAACGAATGGGTGTTGCATTTACATTGTATGCAGCTTCAATTAATCTGCTGAGGATAGTCTTTATAGTCAACAGAAGTTGTTACAATTTGAACCCTTCTCTAAACCTGGAAAGGCTGTAGATTAAAAAAGAAAATATCTCGACCCTCCTGGTAAGTTGTAAACCTAAGATGGAGCAAGATTAATATTTTCAAAACCAAAATGCACATGTGTAAAGTGTGGAAGGAACTCCTTTCTACTCTTTCGGATAGAAGTAAAAAAAAAATGTATCCACACTCGAAGTGATGGTAAGATAGCCTGCACCACAGAAAGTGACATTTTGAGGTAATATAATGTAACCGATGTCATTTTGTTATATTTAAGGGCATTCACCCTTGATGGTGATATCTTGGATCTCAATAATTGAGGAAAGATTTCCCACACACAGAGAAAGTGACATTTTTGGGTTATGTCATTGTTACCAACGCCATTTTTGTTGTATTTTAGGGCCATTCACCCGCTTGATGGCGAGATCTTGAACCTCAACCAATGAGGAAAGATTTCCCACACGCAGAAAAAGTGACATTTTGGGGTCACAACATTGTTACTGACGTCATTTTTGTTATATTTTAGGGCCATTCATCCTCTTGATGGTGAGATCTTGAATCTCAACCCTCGAGGAAAGATTCCTTTAACAAAACACTTGACAAAGCATTGTGCTTTGCAAGTTAAGGAACTTGTTAACAAGAAGGCCAATAAACAACACAATTCTATAAAACCTGTGTAAATATAAAATTTATTTACAACGATGCTTTAATTTGTTCCAATTCAATAACAACTCATATCCTACAGATTTTCATACACACGCCAGTCTGAACAGCAGACCTAATACACTTGGTCCAGACCAAGTTTCAAGAGATCTTTAATATTGTTCCATAGGTAATTTACACTTTTTTACTTAAAGTATATAGTTTTCTCCTTAGAGACGGTGCTGTTATCTCCTGCACCCCTGAATGTACATTTGGATCCTTCCAATTCAAAAACTGGAATAGTTCATTTAATATCTAGGGGTGATTGAGTTAATTTATCAGAACTGGTAAATATATATTAACTTCTCTTTTTTGAGGTTTTAAAGGATAAAGAGGATGAAATGTATGCAGCGAAATTCTGTTGAATTAATTTTAATTAAAAGTTACATAAAACCATCTTTGAATGGCAGCTTTAAGCTATAAACATATGCCCTAAATAACTGTACTTCAATGTGTCAAGTTCAATGAAATTTTCATGTCATAAAATCTATAAAAGGAACTTCATCAAATATATTCCTCAATTGTTCTTCAAAAATATGGAGAACCAAGTTCAATGATTCGTAGATAATAATTTTACGTCATTAAAATCAGAAAAGGAATTTCACAAAATCTATCATTTATAAATTTCTTAAACAAAATCTATTATTATAAAACTATCTAGAGTATTTTTGAGGAACATGATCTAAATATGAATATACACGCTTCCCTATGTTACAGAAGTACTAACTTTGCAAAATGTAATCGAATGACAATAATACTCTGGTATATTGCTTACTGTGTTGTAACACCTGTATCCTGTACCAAACTTTCATTTATTTTGAAATGGAAATGGCATCTTATCCATAATTTATCATTTTGACCCCTTCCCTAGGCCTTTTAAGACTGACGTTAACAAATAAGTTACCAGTGTACCCCTTGCATATAGGATTAAATTTACAAATAATACTTGTAACCTTATAAAACGCTAAGGGCTACAACCCTCGGGATCATACAACCCTTGGGTTTATTGCAGGTAAAATAAAGGATATATGAGTTATAGTGACAACATAACAAAATTAACCAACTTACTGTCAGTCTTCAACCTCAACAGAAACAAAGTCTCCAAAAATAACAATACAAACATATACTGAGAATAAGGCTATATTGAGATGCAATTGGAAGTTTGTTTTAATGTGACAGTATAGAAAATAATTGCACATTTGAGAGTTGAAATTAAGATAATGGACAGATGACTGCCCCTTCACCTTTTAATAAGCATGTCAACATTCATCTTATTACACATTTTGACCATGTCTATATTATATATATGACATAAAAACAAACACATAAACATATATATCATAGCCTTGAGCACATTATGTAAACAATTCTTACTTTCACTTTACATGTATTTAACACACAAAAATCATTTGTAGAATTACATGTACATTTTAACATAAAATTACATTTTACTATAGCAGAACAGGTCTATTCATTTGACAATTTCATACACAACTCGCACACTTAAGAAATGAGTTTGATATTGTCCCCCTACTCCTTACCCCCCCCCCCCCCTTCAGCTTCAAAAAGGAATGTAATGGTTACACATGGGAATCACAATGATTGAGATTAAAAACAATTATTTTCACATTTCCTTTCTTTCTTTGCAATATTCTCTTTAAAGTCTCAATATATGTAACTGCGTGGTAACTAACAAAAAAACTCTTGACAGAAATATCTAAAGAACTGAAAATAATTCAGGTGTGGCCCACTTCAACAACAATTAAGCCGAAGTTAGAAGACAGTTCAGAATGGACGTGTGTTTACAAATACCTAGTTTCAACTACTGTTGTACTGGTAACCGCGTAAAAATTCCTCTTGAATATTGCTGATATCAGCTAATCTTAACAAAATCTATAAATATAATAAGTTATTAGGCTTCGCTTCAAGTTTTGCCAAAAGTTACGTATATTGGGTCTTTAAAGTAAAAAGCTGATACAATATAACTGATTGTATACAGGTTTTGTTCACAGTGGTTGGCTTGGGCTTTTTAAAACAATATTCTTGGTTAGATGTTTCAATAAATATGATAAACAAATACATGTACATAAATGTAACTAAAAAGATTACAGATAAAACAATCTCAAATGTAACTTTCCAGCTAACTGAATTGCACGAAATCTTAGTTCTATACAGTACCAAATTGCTTCTTTCTAATTAGTAACGGAACAATAGGTCAATGCATGCATTCAGTCCTCAAAATTGATAACTCTCTTTATTACTTGTACACCAAATATATACACACATTTACTTTATTTCAACGGTTTAGAGGTGAAATATCTGAATTATTATGCAGTTGTTTCTTTAGAGGCTGCCTCTGGTATTAATATAATTATCATCACATCTTTTGCTTATTAGTGTGCTTACTTGTTGTGATGACAATGATGACTCGATTCTCATTTTGAGGATTGATGTTTACTTGGATGTGACCAAGATTTACAAGGCGGGTGTCGTCAATGAAGCTGAAGACGCTTGCTCTTCTAGAACACCTATCCCCGAAATCATGACACAATCTTACACTTAAGTTTGTGCTTAGCCAATTAGGTATGATGTTACTTTTTGTAACGTTATTTGTGATTGGCTAAGATCAAACTTAAGCCAACTTTAGACTTAAGATTGCTTCATGATCCCGGGGTCTGGTCTCTTGCACTTTTATGAGGATTTCCATGTAAAACTTTCTTTTGTTCCTATTTTGCCTCTTATTTAACTGATTTTGAGTTCGGATTATGGTTTTGTTGGCGCTTTCGTATTCTCTGATTTTTTAAAATCTCATTTATATCTTGAGGAAGGGGGAGGGGGTCAGATATGAGTTAAAAGAAGTTGTATATATATACTATATATACCAGTAATACCGGTACATTCAATATATTCATTTAAACATTTCAAACGTTCAATTTAACATTATAATCATATCTATCACACATGCTCTCATTTGAATAACTAATGCTAAATTTTACACTATGGCTCATGAATTCTACAAGTCATCCTTCTTCAGAAACATCATGGAATGGTTTAAATTATAACGGGACAATTCTCTGAAACTTAATTTCACCAAATTAAAGCATTATTTCAGACCACACAAAATATTTCTATGCTGGGGTAGTAGAACAAAAAAAAATTAATTCCGGGTAGCTCGTAAATCTTGGATGAACAGGAAATGTAATCGCAGTCTAAACAATTTCTACACACATGCACTGAAACTATACAAGACTGTGAAAATAGACAGTATTACATACACAGGCCGGGAACTTGGTATGGATTTCAATACATTAACCGAATGTATTTCAAAATATTATTTCTCACAAAATAAATAACATATAATATATATATAATTCTGTATGTACATGTGAACTATAAGACAATGATATCAGTCATATTGGATGGAATGGTTTTCAGAAATATGGACAACTACAATATGGTCATCATATTTGTTACCTCATCATCCCTGAAAACACATTTAAACCCTTCCAACTCAAAATTGGATTAGTTTATTATGAAGTTTCAGGGGTGAATGAGTTAAAAAAAAAACTAGAGAAGTTGTAATCTTTTAACCCATTCACCCCTGAAGACACATTTGAACTCTCCCAATTCAAAAGTTGGACTAGTTTATTATGACGTTTCAGGGGTGAATGAGTTAAACAAAACTAGAGAAATTGTAATCTTTTAACCCATTCACCCCTGAAGACACATTTGAACTCTCCCAATTCAAAAGTTGGACTAGTTTATTATGACGTTTCAGGGGTGAATGAGTTAAACAAAACTAGAGAAATTGTCATCTTTTAACCCATTCACCCCTGAAGACACATTTGAACTCTCCCAATTCAAAAGCTGGATTAGTTTATTATGATGTTTCAGGGGTATACAAGTTAACTTAACTACATGTACTAATTTACATACCTCTTTTTCAAAAGAGTTCTAGATCTGATATTGACACTATTTTGTACTTATAGAGTAGAGTAGCATTATCTAAAACTTGTAAGTTTAATGATACCAAAAGCAAATTGTATCAACTTATTGTAGGAATACTGTTTCCTTCATAAAAATAACAAGAAAACGTTGATTAGAATACTGATGCAATTAATCATAATATGGCAGATAAATATAATTCCGGGGAAATAATTTGTTAACCCTACAATCTGTGCATTAGACAGCATAAAAACATAAATTTACTTTTCCTTCTGTGTGTATTAACCAAAGAAAGTAAAATAATTCTCACTTTATTAATCTTAATTTAAATATGACTTGCTATCTGAAGTTTCTCAAAACTGTTTTTAGCTGAACTTATTATGGAGGTTACACAACTTCTGTTGTCTGAGTTTCACTGAACTTGAATAATAAACATTATTTTTATAATCAAATGGAGAAATGTTCACCCAGGAACAAGTAACTGAAAAATAGAAGGATTAGAATTGAACAATACCTACATGCTACTATTGTATTGTGGCAGACACTTAAGATCACTTAATGATCCACCAAAGAACAAGGATTTCTTAATAACAGATTTGTATATTGTCCTTATATGGGCAAGTACAGATTTGTGTATTGTCCTTATATGGGCGAGTACAGATTTGTGTATTGTCCTTATATGGGCAAGTACAGATTAGTCCTTATTTGGGCAAGTAATGATTTGTGTACTGTCCTTATATGGGCAAGTACAGATTTGTGTATTGTCCTTATATGGGCAAGTACAGATTTGTGTATTGTCCTTATATGGGCAAGTACAGATTTGTCCTTATTTGGGCAAGTAATGATTTGTGTACTGTCCTTATATGGGCAAGTACAGATTTGTGTATTGTTCTTATATGGGCAAGTACAGATTTGTCCTTATTTGGGCAAGTAATGATTTGTGTACTATCCTTATATGGGCAAGTACAGATCTGTGTATTGTCCTTATATGGGCAAGTACAGATTTGTGTATTGTCCTTATATGGGCAAGTAATGATTTGTGTATTGTCCATATATGGGCAAGTACTGTTACAACTGTGCATGTACCTAAACTGGATTTCTAGGTTAAGCAATATTCAATATTAAGTGAGCGAACTTAAAATCAGGTACATGACTGCATGTGCTCAATATAATCTCAGTTTTATATATATATATACTGTATATATAAGATGCCAAAGTCTATATTATATTTCTCTGTACCTATACGTTATATTTTCATCTTTTCAGGTTTGTACAAGGAAAAATTCTTCAATGAAACTGATAAAACATTACTCAGGTATATTGAGTAGGTGAAATCAAATGAGGGTAACATTATTAAATGTCTCCTGCCGTAGAAATATTTCAGCCCCCAACATACAGCAATATATGAAGCCTCGTTCCTCGATATCCAGGGGTTACACTCACCTACGCTCTCTACACCCCTGAAATATGTCATAGCAAAACTGAAGGCTCCATGTGCGCCAACTTGATGATGTGACAATAAGGGTTCTACCTTTTGATGAACATCAAAAGATTCCCGTGAAAACACAATGGTAAAACTTAGCTTTGAAGTCAGAAGCCTCTCCTTTGTAAATCTTCAAAAGACAGCATCAGCCTAGCGATTGGTCAGGATTTTTTTACAACAAGTGTGCATTCAGTTTTGTCACGACATATTCCAGGGGTGTAGAGAACATACGTGAGTGTAACGCATGGATATCAAAGATGATGAAGCCGAGACCTATTCTACTGTAACACAATGGATATGATATTTTGTGTCATGAACAACCCTTTTGATATGCATTTTTAGCACAAAACATCATTACAGGGTCATCTAAGCCTATGAACTTTACCCTCTGGTTTCCATGGAGATCGGTAAAATACAACCTCGATATCCTGGGGTTAGGCTCACCTACACTCTCTACACCACAAGATTCTTTCAATTGAGCCAGTCTCCTTGTCTCTCAACAAGGTGCCGTACATGGAGCCTTCAGTATTCCAAAGATGTAGAGAGTGTACGTAGGTGAGCATATCCCCTGGATATTGCGGATGAGTAAAATGGTACATGAACATTGATGCCAACAAAAGAAGTTATTTATCTCCAACACCTTGTGTTGTTGTGGAATGATGAACATGAACTTTGACTTTTATACCACAATCCCACTTTATACACAATAATCTTAAATAACCCCTGACCTCTCGAGTCACATGACAATTGATATAGCTGATGGATGGATTGAAAATGGAAGCAATGTATACACAACTCATGAAAAGATCAGGAAATCCTGGAGTCCCACTGGTAGAAAACATCATGAAGTGATGGGAAATCTCAAGCTATCCATTGTAAAGGAATGTGAAAAATTCTACCGGAAAATCAACGTCGTGCTTGAATGACTCCGACTGGAATGAGATCAACAGTCATATGTTTCCGGTTGTTGTAGATGATCATCACCTTTGTCTACGGAACTCTTAATTTGTGTCGAAAGATTGCAGAGCCTCAATTTGGAATCATAGATTGGAAAACGATCATCACCTTTGTTTACTGATACTCTTTGTGTCGAAAGATTGCGGAGCCTCAATTTGGAATCATGGATTGGCAAACGATCATCACCTTTGTTTACGGAAACTCTTTGTGTCGAAAGATTGCGGAGCCTCAATTTGGAATCATGGATTGGCAAACGATCATCACCTTTGTTTACGGAAAGTCTTTGTGTCAAAAAATTGCGGAGCCTCAATTTGGAATCATGGAATGCCCATAGGTTCAACTCGGAGATCATTTTGCAGATGGGAATGGCAGAACATTTTACAGTAGTGAGATTTTCTCAACACTTTGTAGATTTGAAGAGTTCACTTATTCCGAACAGCCACAGAATACATTTAAAAATTTTGACGATGATTATATAATCGTTCACTGTGATGTTTCAGGTTTTCAATTTGGTTTTTAAATGTTGTTTAGAAATACCATTAAGTGGTTTTTGCACAAAACCGTTCGTCTTTTTATGGTTCACAAATAACGTTTCTTCATCGCTAGAAAAGTCCGATTCAGATATCATCACGCTGCTGTTTTGGATTTTTCCTGAAAAAGAAAAATAATATCCACATCAATCATGTATTTATAAAACTTATTTTCATGTTCAATCTCAGATTCTGTGCTCAAAATAACTCATTCATCCCTGAAGACACATTTGAGCTCTTCCATTTCATAGCTTGGTATAGTTCATTATGAAACTGCAGGGGTGAACGAGTTAAAATATTCAGCTTATTTTTTAATTACATTCCAAGATTTTAAAGGCCCAATATACGTAACTTCAGGAAATTTTTCATGGTTCTGGATAATTCTAAAAAAAAAACCTGAGCAGTAACTAACAAGAAACTCTTGACAGAAAAATCCAAAGAATAGAAAATAATTCATGTGGGGCCCACTTCAACAACAAGCCGAAGTTAGAAGACAGTTCAAAACGGATGCATGTTTACAAATACCGAGTTTCATCTGCTGCTGTACCGGTAACCGCGTAAGAATTCATCTTGAATATTGCTGATATCAGTTAATCTTAACTAAATCTATAAATATAGAAAGTTGTTAGGCTTGATTTTCGCTTCAGGTTTTGTCGAAAGTTACGTATATTGGGCCTTTAAGAGACCATCTTTTGTTGTACAATGTATAAACAATGTACTGTTCTGTTTCACAAATGGAGAGAGGTCTGTACAGTACAGTACAGTATTTGAGTAGCTTGCCTTCGATCACTTGGCTGTATTTACTGTATACAATGTAGTTGTTTAATTTCACAGGGAGAAAATTTCGCATTTTTCTAATTGGGTTTTATTCACGTTCTGCCGGGAGTATTTGTTCTCTTAGTGGTAATTAAGTCTTAACAAAGGTGTTATATTTCACGGTTTTTTAATTTCGCAGAATTTCATTCAACTGCGAATATAGGGAAATTAAATCCACTGTGTAAAAGCAATTACACAGTACTTTTGACAATTAAATGTGTCTGAACTTAACAGCATGTAGGGTTTTTTATTTCGAGCACATAACTTAAATTTGAGAAAATTATTATAAATAGAGTGAAAAAGGTGAAAAACATTAAAATTTAACATAATGCCAGACACTTCATTAAAACCTAAATAATTATAATGCCCATAATTTCTTAGAAATAAACAAATCCTTGTTTCATTATTTGCCACCTTGTTTATACATTTCAAAGCCCCCCTCCCTTGACCCTTTTCAACAATCCTTTTACATGGCTCCCTTTAAAGTACTATCAAACACTTTTTTCAGCAATTTTTTAAATAGCTTTTTAATTTCTTGGGCAAATGGTGGCAATAAAACAAGGTTATAAATATTTTACTGAATTTGTTTTAATGACTACATTTTTCATTTAAGCAGGGATCACTTTGGGGCAAGATTTGGGGATTTTTACCCAAATTTTTCCTGAAAATCTCATTGAAAGTTCAAAATTGTATTACTTTATACAAGAAAATCTCATAGATATTTTGCTGATCCCATAAAATCCCTCAAATACTCCCATAGGTTTTAAGAGTCAGAATTATTCCTCTTTAAGCATTAAGTTTTTTTGTATGTTATTTATTATCTATTTGAATGACAGTTAGGGCTTTGCAAGCAAACAATATGATGATAATGCATGCTGAAATACAAAATGTAAGCTGAAATAAAATTTGAATTGTCTATTAGCTTTTAAATCAACAAGCTAGAACAGAGTGAATGTTGCATTAATTATTCTATTTTTCTTTTTAGTCTCACAATAGATACATATTATAGCAACCTATATAGCCATATACATGTACTAGCAATTTTGCTACATTGCTGAAAATTAAGTTGAATCCTTCTGTGAAAAGTGTGATCTAAAGCGCTTAAAAATACACAGATGTAAAATTTTATACAATCAATACATTTCACATATTAAGTTAATTAATACAAATCTGAGAGTATTAGCAGGAGCTGCCTTATCAATCCCTAACAATTACACCTATGCCACCTGGCTAATATCTCCATGTGTGTGCTTGCCTGCGTTTGTGTATGAGATGTAATGTGTTCTGTTTGTAGTGGGACTGTGCTTCCAATATCATCTTTTATAGTACCACCTCATTGAATGCTACAGCACAGATACCGCAACAACCACCCCAGACCATTTTATACTCTACCTGGGTTGTTGGGAGATATTTGGACAAGAGGAAAACACTTTCTCTTAATATTCCATGGGTGCGATAACTTTTGAGATCAAATCTCGGCTACCTACGGAGAGGCCATAATGTTAACCATTTGATGAATCCCACCTAGACTTCTTTGTTTCCAGTATACCTACCTCTTTTTGACAAAAACCCAACATAAAAATCACCTCCAAATTAAAAAGAGACAAGATTCTTTTATTTAACTTTCCAGAATGTGTGTATCTCAAGAAAAGGGAGATAACTCACATTTTACCTGCTTTACATGCTTTATAAAATCCCACATAATTAGATACTCACGGGTCCAACCATTTTTGCTCCATATAAAGCAACTGTAGATACAAATTTCAATGATTAAAACATATTCTCATGCCATAAGCCCAAGGTAAAATTAGCTAAGTACTCACCTCGTATTTCCAAATTTTAAACCTTTTTGTTGCCTGTATATTGGAGCTAAAAACAGCGGGGAAATTTATACAAAAAAATCATCATTTCCTGGTAAAATAGTTATAGGTATGTGCCTGAAATTGATGAGTCTTTAATTTATATGTAGGTGTTGTGATTTTGTAAATTTATGATTAATGATATATAGATAGAGACTAGCTGTGTCAACTAAAACATCAAACTGTGACAGTCAGGGAATCTCCTTGAGGAAAATTAATATACACATTAGGTTTTTCTATCTTATTGAATCTGTGAATAACACCATAAGTATTTCTAATAAGTGCATGCATTTATTTGAAATATAGACAAAGCGTAAAAGAGATGAATGCAACAGTGAATAAAGCATACACAACCATAAGTACTGTATTCTCCTTAATTAGCGCCCAGGTAACCTAACATATTTTGATGAAACTTCACAGGATTCTTGGTTGGCATGTGCAGATGACACAATTAGTTTTTTGTTCCGATCGCATTTTAAAGATGGCCGCCATGGCCTCTGATTGGTCGAAATTTAGATATTGTTCAATTTTCAAAAAATTTGGTATAGATGACCAGAATCAACAGTCATGTTTGATAGGGGTTTGTGGGGATCGGCCTGTGGTGAGAGGGGTGACTACCGCTATTGCTCGCAATTGTATTCCAGTTGTGAGTTGTTTTTCTTGTAAACATGCCCACAGTGAGATTTATCGTACTATAATATATAGTAGAATCATTTAATTGTGTCACGATTAGTTAAGGAGCACTGATATAATTTCAATACCTCCGTAGAAGGAGGGGGGGGCACTAATAGGGGGTAAGCACTAATTACGCTAAAGAACAACAAGCTAGGTTCAATAGTTGGCTACATCTTTAACAGCAGTGGATATAAAAAAGCCAATTGTGAAAAAAAGAGGGAAATTTAAAGAATTACCTGGTAACATTACAGCAAAATTATCAAAAAGGAGGATTCCTCCTATTGGAGGAGGATTTTCATCCTTGATCAATAGATAAGTACTGTACAGTCTTTCCAACTGCATGAAAGCATGTCAAATCAACAGCTGGAGACTCGAGGACAAACCAAGCACCTGTCGAGTAGATAGGGCTGACTCACCTTTAGGTAAGAGTTCCATTTCGTCTTTATAATCCACCTCCTGTAACAGCGAGTACCTGTGTCTCTTCTTTGTCCTCCATTTACATCTACACCTGTACAGTGATAAATTTACAATTTATTTTCATGGGTCCTTTTTGGACATATTGCTGAAAACAATGGGTCCCACAATGTTAGACCGAAGTATTTTCACAATTTCTATGAGTCCCATCATAATTGTATGAGACCGTAATCGGGACTCGCACGTAGATTGATCACTGCCTGTACAATGTAATAATTTCAGGTTCCTACATATGTATATACAGCTTTATCAGAACCTAGAGGTCATCTTAATTGTTAACCAGCAACCAGCAGCAACCAGCAGCAACCAGTAGCAACCAATCAATATTGTCCTTACCCGGTAACTCCCTGGGGAGCATACAACCAGTGCTGCCATTTTGGAACTCACAGCCAGTAGCATTCAACTGTTTGTAGCACTGTTCAACCACGTACTAAGATTAGTAGACTGCCATGCAACAAGTGGCTGAAGTATTTTCTCAAGGATACAACACAAGTGCCACGGCTGGGCCTCAAACTCATAACCCTTTGATCAGAAGCCCGGCATCCTACCACTAGACCAACAGGCCTCCATGCATGTATAGCAACATTGGACGATCTCAAAATGTTCCTGAATTTTTCGCAATGTCTCCATAGCAACTAGTGATTTCTCTATAATTATAGGGGGTAGTTGTTTTTTAACAAAATCTCTTGTGATTTTATTTTCATTGAAAGTCTCAAAATGTTCCTGAATGTTTCGCGATATCTCTATAGCAACTATAGTTATGATTCTCTATAATTATACCTCTAATGTTATGCGGTATTCTTACTTTATTTCTCAGAAGCAGCTTTTTTTTAACCAAATCTGTAGAATGTATAGCAACAATGAAAGTCTCAAAATGTTCCTGAATTTTTCACAATATCTCTAAAGCAACTTAATAATTTCTCTATAATTACTTAATATTATATGCTATTCTTACTTTGATGTTTTTCAGGAGTAGTTGATTATTTTTAGTAAATCTCTCTTGATTTTTGTTCCCGGAGAACTTGTATAATTTTACTTACCTGCGCTTTTTACAGAAGCAGACAATGCCCCACACCATAGCGGCCTGACTGACGGCGATCACGAATGTTATTATCACAACATACAGCACACTCCAATCTAAGGGAGACAACACATTCTCATCAATCCCTGATTTAAATGTATAATCAAATCCTTAATTACGAAGTTGACAAAACCATGGAAAAACCTCTAGATATCCAAGTATGCTAGTTACACGAGTTTGAATGCGTGTGTAAATCTTGGCAGTGAGACAAAATACTTTGAATCAAACAGGTTCTTTGAATAATACTACTTCAAGATAACACAGAGTGACTGTATATGTTCACCTGCTACAGTAACTGTAAATTAAAGTTGAATTTTTGCGGTGTGGAAATTTTCGCTTATTTTGCTGAAATTAAATCTCCGCGAATATAACCACACGCAAACATATTTAACACCACTCAAACTCATCAGTGTATACTAGTATTATGGGTACACTGTGCAAAACAGCATGACTGACGGCGTGAAAATTTCCACATTGCGAACAGTTTGTAGGCTGTCTAAGCGAAAAATTCCACGTGCAAAAATATTGGCTTTTACACTATTTAAAAGTGACGCCTTATCTCAAATTCATATTATTGAGAGGAGCATAATGGTTTTAAACAAGATTTAACAAGATTGATCTTTAAGATAAAAAGGAGGAAGTGGATGATGAAAAATGTTCACCTGATTGGAAGATTTGATTTAAAACTTTTTTTTAATTTCATATCGTTAGATTTCAGTTTCTCATAATACTACTGTAGATTACTTATATTTCATGTAGACTTTTTCTGCTTTCGTGTCTGTTTGTATCTTTTCGCGAATATATAAATTTGTGTTTACAAGATGTCAAAATTTCATGACCACGCTAGCGGAAGTAAATGTCCATCAAAAACTGATATTGGTGATTGTGACCATGAGGTGTAATTATACTTACTGCAGTTACTTTCACCATCCATGAAGTAGGAAACAACCAGGTCCTCCATCCAAAACGCATCACATACACACTTTCTTGTTTTTATATCACAGTGGCCATGGTTAGAACAGTTGTTCTGACAAACTGAAAAAGATACAAGATTACAATGTATAAGAACAGTGGATTCCACTTAATATCACCCCTGTTAATATCACATTCCTCTTTATATCAATTTTTCCAAAGCACCATTTTCCCCTCTATATCCCAATCAAATCTATGTAATTTTATTTGGTTAATATCATGTATTTTGAGGTGAATTCCTCTTAATATCATGTTTTCTTAAACCAATCACATAAAATATCCATTAAATGATGTCATTTCCATTGATTTCAGAAACAACTTGTACAAACTATTGCATAGAAATAAAAAAAAAACAACTAAAAAAATTGTGTTTTTTTTTATGTAAAAATGTTATTTTTTTATTAATACATCTTCATATGTACAGTGAATAGCTTACTTTTAGTTATTGAGATTGGAAATACACTAGATTTTGAGGAAAAACATGTTTCTCTTAATGTCTGACAAATGCAACATGATATAAAGAGGAGTGCACTCTATCATGGTATAGTGCGATACAAGAATACAGTGTAGAGGTAAAATTGTATAAAGAGGCGAAACCAAAATGAGGTAAAGATGATACAAGAGTGTAGTATAATGTAATATAAGAATATGGTATTATTGATTTGATCAAAATCAATTTAGAAATGAAATTAACGAGATTAATAACAGTAAATAGAGACAGGATACAATTAAGTGGGACACCCCAGATATCAGTAGAAAATTAGAAACCTTACAAGAATTACGTGTAATAATATGTCTTTTTCTTGTCAATTTCTTTTAAATTGAGGTAAGGTATTTAGTATCACGATAGTTTGAGTAATGTGACCATGTTTCAATTCCACTGGATAACAATAACAATGTGAAAAATGAATTTTAACTCAAATGTTTACGTAGTCATGGTGCAGCTGCAGCCGGAAAAGCAATGCCTTAGTCTCGCTTTTCTCGACTATCATCGAAAGCAAGACAAAAACCCTGTTGGAATGACTTTGATTTGTTGTGTTTCTGAGAGTTGTCTTCCCTTTTACTTACCCTCAGTGTCAATGGCCACAACACGGAAGTTGAGGAGATGCGACCCTGAATCTTTTATTTTCTTTTTTAGCACCTTTTGCGTTTCAATCCCGCGTCGGATTGATCGGTAATCCTTTCCCACAGTCAGGGCATAAAACGTCACCCTCACCCTGTACACAGACAAATGTCATAGATTCAGGAAGAATATACATGTTCCACATAGGTAATTTATCACAGCTGGATGTCAAATATGTTTAAAGCTCAATATTCATAGGTGTTTTGAGTTGTCCTTGATGGCCCAAAAAAGTTCAAAACATCAAAAGATGACTTTTTGGCCGGTCCCATGATTTTTGTTTGAAAAAAAACTGTCAAATACAGTTTGCTAGCATATTCGGTATATTAGCTAGAAAATATTTTTGAAGCCTGCATCAATATTTAATGATGTTGAAATTTTGAGCATTCACCAAAATAATCTATAATTAACAATCTAAACCCAAAGATTTTAAATGCAGTCCAATTCTTCCAATATTTCTGGCAAAAAATCAAAATCTTTTTCTGTAAAATAAAAGTAATAGAACAATCCTGATCCCCGACAACCCCCCCCCCCCCCCCCCACCCCCCCAAACTTCTCTAGATCTACTCATGTGTAATCTGTATACTCACGCTCCCTGACTTCTGTCTTTCCCCAGGTCCTCAATCTGTACGACTGTGTCCCCTTTTGCAGACTTAGGCAGCAGTAAGGTCAACTCATGTTGTAGATTAGCCTGTAACAACAAGCCAGACATTTAACTAAGACCTTGTATGGCCAATAACAGCCAGAAATCTTACCACCTTCGACTATCATTAAAATGGTCTGTCCACGTTTCTCGTCAATGTTATTTAGATATAGTTTTACAGTTGAAACTCGTTATCTGAAAATCTTAACACTCAAAGACCCAGTTTAATCAAAGTGATCCCTGGGTTCCTGCCAAACTTCACACTTCAATTCCAACTTATGAAAGGCCCAATATACACTGGGACATAACTTCAGGGAAATTTTCGTGATTCTGAAAAATTCTGGAAAAAAAATCAGTTGATAACCATGCAAAAATAAGTCTAAAACGAAGTAAACCTGAGCGGTAACTAACAAGAAACTCTTGACAAAAAAATCCGAAGAATTGAAAATAATTCAGGTGGGGCCCACTTCAACAACAAACCGAAGGTAGGAGACGGTTCAAAATGGACGCGTGTTTACAAATAGCGTGTTTCAACTGCTGCTATACCGGTAACCGCGAAAGAATTCATATTGACTATTGCTGATATCAGTTAATCTTAACTAAATCTATAAATATAGTAAGTTATTAGGCTTGATTTTTGCTTCAAGTTTTGCCGAAAGTTACGTATATTGGGCCTTTAACTCTTTTTAAGTTTTACTACAGACCCACGGACATACAAGACAGTGACCTTGATCTTTGACCTTCAGACCTGAAGAGCAATCCAAAGCAATGTCTTTCAGAAAGTCATGGTGATGTTACAGTGACCTCGACCTTTGACCTTCAGACCTGAAGTGCTATCCACAGCAATGACTTTCAGAAAGGTAGCACTGTATAGAGTTTGAGTCTGATAGGCCCAAGGAAACTCAAGCTATCACACAACAACCTATGTTCTGACGATGCAACAGGCAATGCCAACAAAGCAACTTCTATATGTTGCCTGTACAGGCGACACAACTTACCAATATGACAGTGAGATGATAAAGGGTCACTATCAAATAAAGCACAAGAATTTCAAGGTAACATAAATTATCTTTCAAACCCATACATACCATATTTTCAATGCCAAATCATTTATTCCTACTACTGACCAGTTTTTGGGCCATTTCCTGATAATGATGTTGACTTACCTTATCTTCCTCAGTAAACTGCTTTATTTCTGCATCAATAAGGAGTTCTACAAGATCATTAGCGTGGGGATCTGAAAAACACAAAGTAATAATAATAATGATTCAAGGTTTTTATATACCGCTTTATCACGACCTTAAAGGCCATCTCAAAGCGGTTCACAAATTATTATTCTTGGTTATAGGGCCTTAGCAACCAGCCAACATTGTTCTCAATTCTCTGGGGAGCATACAACCAGTGCTGCCATTTTGGCGCTCACAGTTAGGAATTTTTACCGTTTCTAGCACTGCCCAACCACGTACTCATTTACAGCTGAGTAGACTGCAGGAACAAGCATTGTCAAGTATCTTGCTCAAGGATACAAAACAAGTGCCATGACCAGCACTTGAACTCACAACCCTTCGATCACGAGCCTGGCTTCCTACCACTAGACCACCGTGCCTCATTAAATACAAAACAATATCACTAACACTAGGATATGAGTCATAAAAATCAACCAAGAAAGGAAATAACTTAAAGAGATGACCATGTGTTACTAGGCAAGTGAAAAATGCTTAATATTTTGTTAAAAATTAATTTGTTAATTGTCGTTATCATGGAAGCATTTGAATGAATGATTAACAATTCACATTTTGAACCTAAAATTTTTATTTACTTGCCCAGCGGGAAAAGTACCTTAAAATAGTGTTCAGCCCTATGTACATAGGCACAGGCATAACTTAATCTCCGTCAACTTTATAATTACAGAAAATTATCACCGAAATTATTTTCATTCTTCACAACCGATGAGCTGTCCATCTCCTACTTATTATCTTTGACCACAAGAAATGTGACTTGCTATCTTTTACTAGGCCTACAAGAGATATGTAACTTGCTATCTTTGACCACAAGAGATGTGTAACTTACTATCTCCTATCACAAAAGATGTGTAACTAATTATCTTTGACCACAAGAGATGTGTAACTTACTATCTTTGACTAGGCCCACAAGAGATGTGTAACTTACTATCTTTGACCACAAGAGATGCAGAGTCAGAGCTCTCCAAGCCTTCCTCGTCTGTCACCTTTAGTGTGAAGATATAACGGCCCGCCACAAGGTTTGTCAGCTGGAGCACCGCCTGGTGATCTGATCCATTCAACACATCCTGAAATAGTTACATTAACGATCAACCTTTGATTTTGTTTCGTTTATGAGATCATAAATCCAATGCAGCACGAGGTAAATACATAAATGAAAGTGTTCATGTTAAATTTACAGACTGCTCCATTGAATTTATGACCTCATTTTCTGTGAATAGTTAACAAACATTTTGTTCAATATATAGTCCCTTCTGCAGACATAGATTTCATTTCAAAACTTGCAAACATAAAAACGGTTCAATAAATGCAACAGCATGAATTTGCATAAGCCGTGGTTAACTCCACCCATGTCCATTGTTGATGACATCATACAATTGTGACTTGAATTGTATAATTTTCATAGCTCCGCCCACATGTATTGTTGTCAACGTCATAGAAATGTTGCTCATTCTCAGTATAGTTATGAGATAATAATTATAGTTTCGGGGAGACAATGGTTATTGATTGAATGTCAGAGTAGACTGTAAACATTCAGTTATACCTGTGTATATTAAATGTCTATACAGACTACCTGTATATGATACATTATAAGTCATTTAATATAAAGAATGGCAGACAGGTTTGGTTTTAACTGTATCACAAACACAATATATAAGTACATGCACAGGTGCCTCTCAGCGCCCCCACATATTTGATTATGGAAAACCTTGGATAGAGTTGTGTGAATCTATAAGTGTCCAGCAACTTTATGTCAATAAATAAATGAATACATTACTGTAAAATTGGAATTGTTTGCGGTGTGGACATTTTCGCTTATTTCGCTTGCATTAAGTCTCCATGAATATTTCCACATGTGAATATAATTATTTAACATCACTCAAACTCTACAGTGTATAAAAGTATTATAGGTACACAGTATCAAACCATATGACTGACAACGCAAAACTTTTCACACTGCCAACGGTTTCGAGGGCCGACTAAGCCCAAATTTCCACACACACAAATATTTGCTTTTAGAGCACCTTTTTCCCTACAGATTTATACCTGTGTATAGCTCCACATAATACCCAGCTAACTACATTACAAGACTTTTCTAACTATACTCACCCCAGCAGCCAGACTTTTGGTGTTGCGGGTCCACGTGTAGTCCTTGATCCCCTTGTCGTCCCGTGACCTTGACCCGTCTATTTGGACGAGGCTGTGGGGGAGAGTCACCACCTGATCTTTACCAGCCTTAGCAACAGGTCCTTCATTGATATCTGTATGTAACGCAAAGCTCATTATTAGGTGTAATACAGTAAAACACTGCTAACTCTAATACCCTTCATTTGTCAAACAGTTTGTTTGGTCCCATCCAACTTCATATATTTTCAACCAACCTTTGAATACTCAAATTATTGATCAGGTCCCATTCAAGTTCGAGTTAGTGGGGTTTTACTATACTCATTTTTTGATACAATATATACCAAATTTTTCCTAATCACCACAGAAAAAAATTTAAAAATTGAATCTACCAGGCAGATCTGTCTAAACTTTCATAACTTGGTTTATATTTTTACGAAACCTCAAGAGCAGCAGTACTTTGTTTGTTTAACATAATCTCAATATTGTTTGTCATATTATTAAGTCGTTTGTTTAACATACTCATTTATCATGATATGCTTGTACTTTCTCTCACTAACCAGCAGTATGTAGGTATGGCAATTGGTTTTCTTTTATTTTGTTTGACGTCCTATTACCAGTTAAGTCATTCAAGCATGGCCCAGGGGTAGAATTTAATTTCTTAGCAACTAGCATTTTGTGGCGAGTGGGTTAAATTTTAACTCGCCAAATTAGAAACTTTTCTGGAGTATGATGCCACACCATGCATGATGCATTCTGAATCAGTCTAATTTACAATTTAGACAGGTGTCAACAAGACAATGCACTATTTGTGCGTGTGTGTGTGGTTTTGTTTCACGATTCATTTTATCAGGGAGGTATATGTGAGATATACGTCCCTGATTTTATATTTTCTACTTGTTTCTGACATGTGTACAGGTTGGAATATATATATACCTTTCACCAAGTATTATACCCAATCGCCGAAATATGAAAGTACAATAATTTTCTACTCGCAATTTCAGAAATTAACTCGCATTTCTTGAGTGCGCGTGTTTTAACTTCAAACCCTGTGGCCTACCAGTGTATGCAATGTAAGTGTAAGCATTTTGAGTTTGAGTGTATTTGGGAGGCTGCTATATGTTCATTGTATGCCTCCTTGCGACAGTTCAGAACTTTCTCTGATTTAGAGTGCCTACATACTGATGCATACTGTCGAAGGCACCAAGCAGAACACTCCAGCCTGTCACATTATACCTACAACGAGTGACCAGTCGTTCCAGTTATGACTTACTTTCTTCCACAATGATGAAGAGTTGCGCTGTGGAGTGGAGCTCTTCCTTGTCGGCGACAGTGAGGGTGAAATGGTACTGACCGACAGCAATGTTCCCTGTCACCTTGGCGATAGCTTTAGTGGAATCTTCTAATGTCACATCGGGAGGTCCACTGTCGAAAAAGAAAACTGCGGTAAAAACAGCTCATCATCACTCGTGATACCTATCTGATCGAATGTAATTTGTTTGCATCGTAGTGAAATATTGTGTCCAACTTTGACTTATGCGGGAGAGTGGTTAGCTCTAGGTCAGTACATATGCTAGTTACTGGTCGCAAGTCAGTGTTTTTTTCTCCAGGTACTCCGGCTTTCCTCCACCACTAAAACCTGACAAATCCATAAATGACCATAGCTGTTAAAGGAAGTAAAACGCAAACAAACCAAAATTAACTTTCATACAATTTGTTTTTTTTGTTTTTTTGTTTCACATCCTATTAACAGCCAGGGTCATTTAAGGATGTGCCAGGTTTTGGAAGTGGAGGAAAGCTGGAGTACCCGGAGAAAACCACCGACCTACGGTCAGTACCTGGAAACTGCCCAATGTGGGTCTCGAACTCGCAACCAAGAGGTGGAGGGCTAGTGGAAGAATGGTGAGACACTTTAACCACTCTGCCACCACGGCCCCCTGTCATACAAAGTTGAGAGAGGTAAAGATAATGTTTCAGACTTACTTGATCATCATCCACTGGTAATTTGTGATAGCCTTGTCGTCGGAGCTCTTACTGCCGTCCAGCACGATACTTTCGAGAGGAAGGTGGACTGTCTTGCGAAACCCTGTTACAGCCACTGGGGGCTTGTTCACCTCTTAAATCAACGAAAGATATCGCTTCTTTTCAATACATATCTATATGTTATCTATATGATCTTAACACATACCGAGGTATTTGAACTCTTCAATGCTTGGACTAGTTCATAATGAAACATCAGGGGTGGATGACTTAATGGCACAGATATGAGTGTTGCCATCGGTGTTTCTGGGACTAATGTATTCATATTTCATTTTACACAGATTTTATTGAAATACTATTCAATAGGGATTAGGCAACAGGCAAAAGCCTAATTAAGCCCTCTCCTTCCAGGTGGACATATGAATTTTACATATATAAAGTCTAAAAAATTAGACAATACACACACACACACCCTAACACTGTTGACTCCCTCACACACAAGACTCAGACTACATAGGCAAGTGTGGCTGACATGCCATTAATGAGATAAACTTCAATATAGAGAAGAAAAAAAATTTCGAAATTTTCAATTCAGAAATTTTCTCTTTACACATTAGATAAAATTGAGATTATAAGACTCTTTCATGACTAGGGATTCCAATGAGGGGTATTAAAATTGGGTAAAACCTGAGGCTGTGTCTTTCTGTATTTGTATTCGTGATGTCAATTCATTGTTGAACCATTGTGACGTCACATCGTGTGACATTCTATGTAAGATAGATTTTTCTTACATAGCTTTCTTTCATGGGCAAAATCTATCCAACATGGCGATATATGAGAAAAAAACTGTGCCTGAAGCTTTAATATAGAAACAGACCAGAAAGGGGCCACTCACCAGGTTTAACAAAAACATGGACGTCTGCTGAGGAGGTCTGTTGAGCTGTGTCTGTGACCTTGAGGGTGAAGGCATAGTCCCCCTCCTGTAGATTTGACAGGGTAAGACAGGTGGATCTCACACCCTAGGGACAAAAAGCGTGAAGGTCAAGGTCAAGTATGTGAAGACAAGTGTTTTAGAGTTGTATGTTCAGGTGACCTTACCTAGTGTTATACCTTATTCATAAACTCATTCGCCCCTGAAATTTCATAATGAACTATTCCAAGCTTTGAACTGGAGAGGTTCAAATGTGTCTTCAGGGGTGGATGATTTAATAAAGTGGCATATAGTTTTTGAGCCATGAAATACACTGCGAATAAACCCTCCCTCATATTGGTCAACATTCTCTTTAAATGGATGAAACACTCACTGACTCTTAGTGTATTCCTTTTATCGGAACGCTCCAGTTGTGCTAACTCGGAACTGGTCCGCTAAAGGTAACAGAATATTCTGAACTCTGTTCCTATGGGTGAAATTCTAATAAAAGAAGAACTGACATTTCCGGAAATAGCCTAATGGTTCAGTTGTAAAATCGGCAAAACAATGTGAGTTATCTATTTTATTTAAAGGTTTTACACACTATGATGCCACTTGGGAGTCAGTAGCGTTACATTTTACTGATGAAAAACAGTTTAATTGGTTACAGTTATGTCTATTTACAATTTATCGAACAACTGAAACGAAAACCTGTCATTGGTTGATATATTGGATCCAACTTGGGACCCTGAAACGAGACATTCCAAACAAACTGGTTCGATTGGTTGAACATTGCATTCCATTTTGCGGAACATCTGTTCGTTCAAGAACAACATTCCGTTAAATTGAACACGCTTATTGTCTCTCAAAAATCTGGTATGTTTATATATAAAATAACTTAAGTCATACTGTAAAAGTGGAATTGTTTGCAGTATGGAATTTTTCATTTATTCGCTGGAATTGACTCCCCATGAATATATCCACACACGAACATATTTAACACCACTCAGGTCCTACAGTGTATGATAGTATTATAGGTATACAGTGCAAATCAGCAAGTCTGACACCGCGAAAAAAAATTACCACACCACAAACAGTTTGGAGGCTGACTAAGCGAAAATTTACACTCGCGAAAATATTGGCTTTTACAGTAACAGCACTAAAATCTTTAAAGATGCCCTACATGTATTATTGGTACTATAACCTGACTTACAGACATGTCTGCGGTAAGCTTATCATCGGCTGATTTGATCCACTCGTACGAGACAATGCCTTTATCGTCAGTACTCATGTTTCCGCATAGTTTCACCGTGTTCTGTGGCAGTCGGATGATGGTATCTGACCCAGCATTGGCTTTAGGAGGGTAATCTTGTTCTGTGACAAAAACAGGTTAAAATCTATAACACTAATATGTTACATAGAATATGTTTGTATCCCATTGCACTCATGCTACCATAATCACAATAAAAACACGTTTCCATCCCTAAATTATAACAGAATCTGTAAAGCTTTACATCTATTAAATTATTAAGACAGATTTTTTTCATGTAAATTATATTTTCATAAATTGTTACATGTATGTACTTTCTGTAATATTACTTTGTAAACTGTATACATATTTTTTCTAATAGGTATGGGTTAAAAAGTTACTTTCAACTTACTGAAAATGTACATATTTTAGGAGTTATCATATTTAAGCAATTTTCGCACTGAAAACATTTGGCTAAATCATGTTTCTGTATATTGCTTTTTACAGCAAATATTGTGAGTGCCCAAATTTGTCATCATTGCACCATAATCTTTTTAAATTCAGTTATGCACTGAAATTTGAATGCACCATTATAAGTATGTTTATAGTACATACAAATTTTGTCAATTTTTGGAGTTATTAAGGTGACTCATATGAAGAAATGAGGCCTTTCTTTTTTTCATTAAACCTACCTTTGATGACAGTGACATTAGCAATGGTTGAGTTTATAGCTCCATCAGAATCTGTCACTGTTAACCTAATGGAAACAAATATCAACTGTTTTAAACTTGTCATATTTGAGCTTTGATAAAACAAATTCCTCTCCAACTCTTAAAGCAATCCATTGTTTACCGAATACATAGGAAGTTTGGCAAAATGAAGAAAAACATGAAATATATTTTAATTCAACAGCATCACCTCCAATGCACATGATGACCTTGACACACAATATGAGGAAGCAAATTAAAATTCAATGCAATTCGCTCGTTTTTATCTGTTTTTGATATGTTTTTAATTCTGAAATCTTTGTTGTTGTTGTATGTATGAAGATAATTCCATAAATCACTTAATCAATGCTTACTTGAACTGGTAACTGCCAGGTGCTAGCTTCTTGAGTTTAAGGATGGCGGTGTTGTCTGTGAACTGTTGGTCCTGTATCGGGCCACTCACTTCCTCCCAGTGGTATAGCACAATCTTGTCATCATCTGTACTCACTGTAAATGTAGGGGAGATAACTCTACATAAAACTTGCAAATGAAGGGGAGATAATTCTAAACACTTGTTTGCCTTGTAAATGTAGGGAAAAAAACATCTGAACAGGCCGTTTTTGTTTAATAGTCGGGACAACCGGTTTGTCCACTTTTAAATGTAATGTTTTCGAGCGGATTACCAGGACCGTACTTATAAGATAAACAAAAACAAACAACTTTGGTCCGATTGGTTCAACCATTTCAATGAAAACAGCCTTGGTAATTGTAGGGGAAGCAACTTTAAATACTTGTACGCTTTGTCAATGTAGGAAAGATAACTCTAAACACTCATGTGTCTTGTAAATATAGGGGAGATAATTTGACACACTCATACATCTTGTAAATATATGGGAGATAACACTCATGGATCTTGTATATTTTGGGAGAGAACTATAAACACTCATGCGTCATGCATATGTAGGGGAGAAAACTCTTAACATTAATACCCATTGTAAAATATAGGCAGGATAGATAAGAAAACTGTTACTTACTGCTTACCATGATTAAGGGAGATAATTATTTCATACATATACATTGAAATAATAGACCTAGTGGGCTTCTATTGATGTTTTCTTCTTATTCAAAGATTATAGAATATTAATCAATCATCTGTGACCATCAAAGTTGGTCAGGTTCAGTTGATTGGCTATCATTATTGCATGCTTTAGCCTTAACACAATGAACGTTTACCTCTTTATTACTGTATACAACTAAAATTTGCAGGGCCAAAAATTTCCTTTTTACGAAAATGTTCGCAATGGTTAAATTTTGCTGTACACTCACTACCTATAAACCATTTTGTCACTGGGTGTGCAATTTTTGTTGTATATAGACTCTCCCTTAGTTTACCATGCACCATTGACTCAATTCAGTGACATAGTAAGAGTGAGTTGTAATCAAGAAATGGGTTTGCTTTGCCCAATTTGATAACTTTTTGTTATACATGATGAATACATGAGTGCTGTTTTAACTGACATGAAAATGTACACTGTATAACTACTACATGCTAAGTGGATAATTTTAATCTTTGATTGTGATATAAGGGGCCCTTGATGTTACTAATTATAGCCTTCCAATGAGCTATCCAGAATGGCAATGTTAAGCAATCAATCCTGTCACTGTCTTACCGGAGCCATCCAGAATGGCGAGGTTTGGGACTTTAATGGCTTGGTTGGCTGGTTTAATGATGGCTACTGGTGGCTGGTTCTTCCTGGCAACTGAAAAATAACAAACTCAAACTACAGAACAGTATTTAATGGCTATATTACTGGTGATTTTAGGACAACTTTATTCTTAATTCCACTGCTTTTTTCCTGATTTTTTAACACCCTGAACTCTTATCAAGTCGAATACAGTAACTAATATTTAAACTTTATGGTTAATCAGCTAAAGAGTTAATCTCAGTGACCTTTCAGTGAACTGTGATGGCCTTTGACCTTTTCTGATACTTACCTTGAAGGACAATGAAGTTGACCTTTCAGTGAACTGTAATAGCCTTTGACCTTTTCTGATACTTACCTTGAAGGACAGTGATGTTGACCTTTCAGTGAACTGTGATGGCCTTTGACCTTTTCCGATACTTACCTTGAAGGACAGTGAAGTTGACCTTTCAGTGAACTGTGATAGCCTTTGACCTTTCCTGATTTTGACCTTTCAGTTAACTGTGATAGCCTTTGACCTTTTCTAACGTTGACCTTTCAGTGAACTGTAATAGCCTTTGGCCTTTTCTGATGTTGACCTTTCAGTAAACTGTGATAGCCTTTGACCTTTTCTAATGTCGACCTTTCACTGAACTGTAATAGCCTTTGACCTTTTCTGATATTGACCTTTCAGTGAAATGTGATAGCCTTTGACCTTTTCTAATGTTGCCCTTTCAGTGAACTGTGATAGCCATAGACCTTTTCTGACGCTTACCTGGAAGGACAGTGACGTTGACCAGTCCAGACCCCTCCCGATTCTCTCCTGTTACTTTGATCTTGAAGGTGTACTGGCCGGCTATCAACTGTAATGAGACAGATGACAGACTTACGACATGAATACAAGACGAGCAGGTCAGCCAATAACTCATTCACCCCTGAAATTTCATAATGAACTATACCAACCTTTGAGTAAGAACAGTTCAAATGTTTCTCCAGGGATGAATAAGTTAACTGTAATTTCATAATTTTGTCCAAACCTCTTTAAGCACAAAGTTTACAATTATTTTACTAATGTTATTGTTTTTAATTTACTGTAAACATACATAATTTTTGCGGTAATCTTATTTAAGTGCTGTTAGCTCTCAAGACTTTCCATAAATTGTAATTTCTTTACATTGCTTTCTATAACAAGTATTGTGGTTGTGCCTAAACATTATTGTGCCAATCTGTTAAAATTTGGCTGTTCCCAAAAATTTTAAGTGTGCTAAAGTTAGTATGTTTATAGAATATATTTTTTTCATATAAACCATTGCCAGTCCAACAGATCATCATAACATTTGTGTATATACCTTGGTAAGATTAAGCTTGTCTGTGTTTTTCCCGACCATTTTCCCCGATTCTGCTCCGGTAGGGGAGGTAATCAGAGTCCACTCGTAATTAAATGTCTCACCTACATCCAAACATTAACACGTTAATATAGAAACTCACAGCATATAATCTGTATAATATTTACAAAATACCTCATTCAAGATATTTATAACATAGAGTTGTTTTAGGCTGGATCAAGTTAACATTTTATAAATCAAGAAACTTCACATTTTAATTTGTGCTAGAAATGGTTGCTTTAACAAAATATCAGAAACATTTGTGCCTCATAACATAAGCCCCTATTCAGAAAATGAAGCGTTTATCATTTGACAAATATTCTTTACCACAACTTTATATCATAGAGCCATAAATCTCAAAAATATGATATCAAGGTCTTTCGTATGTATTAATCACTGCTGATGAGGAAGTTGCTCTCAGTGAACACGCCTTTCTATCCTTTACTATTAACAAAGACGTTTGTTATCCCTTACACTTGAGGCCTGTCATGTTCCCAAAGCCCCAACTAGGACAGTATTATCTCCCCTGAACAATGTCATGTTCCCAAAGCCCCAACCAGGACAGTATTATCTCCCCTGAACAAGGTCATGTTCCCAAAGTCCCAGCTAGGACAGTATTATCTCCCCTGAACAAGGTCATGTTCCCAACGCCCCAACTAGGACAGTATTATCTCCCCTGAACAAGGTCATGTTCCCAACGCCCCAACCAGGACAGTATTATCTTCCCTGAACAATGTCATGTTCCCAACGCCCCAACTAGGACAGTATTATCTCCCCTGAACAAGGTCATGTTCCCAACGCCCCAACTAGGACAGTATTATCTCCCCTGAACAAGGTCATGTTCCCAACGCCCCAACTAGGACAGTATTATCTCCCTATAACAAGGTCATGTTCCCAAAGCCCCAACTAGGACAGTATTATCTCCCTATAACAAGGTCATGTTCCCAACGCCCCAACTAGGACAGTATTATCTCCCCTGAACAAGGTCATGTTCCCAACGCCCCAACTAGGACAGTATTATCTCCCCTGAACAAGGACATGTTCCCAACGCCCCAACCAGGACAGTATTATCTCCCCTGAACAAGGTCATGTTCCCAACGCCCCAACCAGGACAGTATTATCTCCCTATAACAAGGTCATGTTCCCAACGCCCCAACCAGGACAGTATTATCTCCCTATAACAAGGTCATGTTCCCAACGCCCCAACTAGGACAGTATTATCTCCCCTGAACAATGTCATGTTCCCAAAGCCCCAACCAGGACAGTATTATCTCCCTATAACAAGGTCATGTTCCCAACGCCCCAACTAGGACAGTATTATCTCCCCTGAACAAGGTCATGTTCCCAACGCCCCAACCAGGACAGTATTATCTACCCATAACAAGGTCATGTTCCCAAAGCCCCAACCAGGACAGTATTATCTCCCCATAACAAGGTCATGTTCCCAAAGCCCCAACTAGGACAGTATTATCTCCCCATAACAAGGTCATGTTCCCAAAGCCCCATCCAGGACAGTATTATCTCCCCATAACAAGGTCATGTTCCCAACGCCCCAACCAGGACAGTATTATCTCCCCATAACAAGGTCATGTTCCCAAAGCCCCAACCAGGACAGTATTATCTCCCCATAACAAGGTCATGTTCCCAAAGCCCCAACCAGGACAGTATTATCTCCCCATAACAAGGTCATGTTCCCAAAGCCCCAACCAGGACAGTATTATCTCCCCTGAACAAGGTCATGTTCCCAACGCCCCAACCAGGACAGTATTATCTCCCTATAACAAGGTCATGTTCCCAAAGCCCCAACCAGGACAGTATTATCTCCCCATAACAAGGTCATGTTCCCAAAGCCCCAACCAGGACAGTATTATCTCCCCTGAACAAGGTCATGTTCCCAACGCCCCAACCAGGACAGTATTATCTCCCTATAACAAGGTCATGTTCCCAAAGCCCCAACCAGGACAGTATTATCTCCCTATAACAAGGTCATGTTCCCAACGCCCCAACCAGGACAGTATTATCTCCCTATAACAAGGTCATGTTCCCAAAGCCCCAACCAGGACAGTATTATCTCCCTATAACAAGGTCATGTTCCCAAAGCCCCAACCAGGACAGTATTATCTCCCTATAACAAGGTCATGTTCCCAAAGCCCCAACCAGGACAGTATTATCTCCCTATAACAAGGTCATGTTCCCAACGCCCCAACCAGGACAGTATTATCTCCCTATAACAAGGTCATGTTCCCAAAGCCCCAACCAGGACAGTATTATCTCCCCATAACAAGGTCATGTTCCCAAAGCCCCAACCAGGACAGTATTATCTCCCTATAACAAGGTCATGTTCCCAAAGCCCCAACCAGGACAGTATTATCTCCCTATAACAAGGTCATGTTCCCAAAGCCCCAACCAGGACAGTATTATCTCCCCATAACAAGGTCATGTTCCCAAAGCCCCAACCAGGACAGTATTATCTCCCTATAACAAGGTCATGTTCCCAAAGCCCCAACCAGGACAGTATTATCTCCCTATAA
This sequence comes from Mimachlamys varia, assembly GCA_947623455.1. Taxonomy (NCBI): domain Eukaryota; kingdom Metazoa; phylum Mollusca; class Bivalvia; order Pectinida; family Pectinidae; genus Mimachlamys; species Mimachlamys varia. The sequence goes on from OX392540.1 coordinate 17,404,048, forward strand.
CAAGGTCATGTTCCCAAAGCCCCAACCAGGACAGTATTATCTCCCTATAACAAGGTCATGTTCCCAAAGCCCCAACTAGGACAGTATTGTCTCCCCATAACAAGGTCATGTTCCCAAAGCCCCAACTAGGACAATATTATCTCCCCTAAACAAGGTCATGTTCCCAAAGCCCAAACTAGGACAGTATTATCTCCCCTGTACAAGGTCAACAAAAGCCTATCACAGTGGATCTAGAGTAGACCAGTTACATCAAAATACATATGTCAAGGTATAGCAGAGCAAACAACAGTGAGGTTCCAAAAGTCTTTCAATTTTTTTTATTTTGCTATATATCCTTTGTATTTCCAACTTTTTTCAGTGAATATTTTACCCCACTTTGTTTATGAGTCAATTTTAATGAAGTTTTGTGTACTTATAAAGAATTGTTTCCTGTTTCATCTCATAATATGTTCACAGTTGTCCGTTATGTATGACCAGAGAAATCATAATTTATTTACAACATCCAATTTTCAGGACGTCATTTTGGTAGTGTTAAAAAGAGAAATGGTGTCGAGAGAAAAATAATTGAACAAAAGTAGGGAGGGGGGTTATTTACGAATAAAACCCTGTTCACAAAAGTCTGCCATCTTGGATATTCTACTGATTTGATCTAGGAACTCTTTAAATACAGACTTACATATAATGGAATAGGTATAAGAATAATATTTCTATTTTTTTCAAATTAGCAGTGTGGACAATTCTGTATAGCTTCATAAATACACAACTGAAAATCAAATAAATATTATGAGAGGAAACCTTGGATATTTTTGTACCAAATGACAAAAAATTGTCAAAAGCCATCCATAAACGAAGTCAGGAAAATTCATTGAAAAAAAGTTGGAAATACAAAGAATTTACAGCAAAATGAAAAACCTTTTGGCAACTTACTGTATATATAGCTAGAACACAGATTTCTGTAATCATGTGAAAATATTCAAGCCAGTTACATTGAGTAATGTTGTTAAAGTCCTATGGAATTGACCTACCTTCTGCCTTGTCTTCTAAGACAAAAGCGGTAAGTGTCACTTTGTTTTCTGGTAGTTGGACCACCTTGTTGTCTCCTGCGGCTACCGTCAGTCCTTGTACTGTAAAAAAAATGTTGAAAACATTTAAACAACATATATATACAAATTAATTATTTTATAACAATTATGAATCAAGTTATTTAACTTAGATATCAATAAATTTTGTTCGTCGTCTCAATTTCTTAGTTATGGCAATGTGAATTACAAGATAATTCAGTTAGGTAGTTACATGTAGGTAATTATCATTTGTAAATCAAACTGCATTGCAATATTACGATAATTAGATTGAACAGGGTGGGGGGGTGGGGGGCGTGGAGGCATGTTAATTTCAGGCGTAGTAGAACCGTATTTTACCTTAAATAAGCCCCCATCCCCTGAGAAAAATAATTGAACAAAAGTAGGGAGGGGGCTTATTTACGAATAAAACCCTGTTCACAAAAGTCTGCCATCTTGGATATTCTACTGTTTTGATCTAGGAACTCTTTAAATACAGACTTACATATAATGGATTAGGTATAAGAATAATATTTTTTTTTTTCAAAGTTTGCAAAATGCACAACCAGTTTAAACATGAAAGTATGGTGTTCTTAACACCAGCTAAACAATGTTTTATTTCAAGTTTAGCCATATAAGTATACTTTTTTCACATAGATAAATTTTATGTTCAGACACAAAATTAAAAAGAAATTAACATGCTTTTTATTGAGAGAGACAAAATTTAGGGAGGGGGCTTAATCAAAGGCACCCACCCTGTGCCAAGAACCTTTGCCAAAGTGGGGAGGGGGCTTATTCATGAGAGGGGGCTTATTCCCGGTAAAATACGGGTAAATTGAAAGTAATCAAGTTTTTCAAAGTAAAACATAGGATAATTTGGACAAAAATAGCTGACATTTAGCATTCCTTAAAAAGGACTACTGACCAGTTCTATGTATAGAAATATTACATCATGAAACTGGTCACAATTTTTTTTGCGTATTTTATGTGCTACTCAAACGCTTTTGTCGTACACCGAAGTACACATGCCCCACTATCACGTGACATCTGGTCGAATCAGCAGAGAAAAAGTGTCTCGGAAATGACATATTGGTTCATGTAACCCCATAGTAAACAATAACACTGATACTCCAGTAGACAGAGGTGAACGGACAGGAGCAAGGTTTGGTCAGTTAACCGTGCCTAAGGAATATTTTAATGGTAAAATGAGCTTACTTTGTGGAACAATGGTTGTCGGCTTCTTCTTAACTCCCACCTGAAATGCAACCGTCTACAAAGTAAACATTGATATCAGATTGAATTAATGAGAGTTATTATAAAGATGCAACATATCTTAATATAAATTTTAAAAAAATATACATAAGCCTTGATCTGTGGAAGTTCCTTCAAAATATATCATGCAGAAAGCAATCAGCCAATCAGGTCACAGCAGTCTCATTAAATATGTGTAGAGTATGCCGACAGTTGAACTTGAGCAAGGGTTAATAAAGGGAGTAAGTGTACTAAGCAAGTTTCATCAAAATCCGTTCATTCCTTCAAAAGATATTGTGCAGAAAGCAATCAGCCGATCAGGTCACAGCAACCTCAATAAATATGCACAGAATATGCCGATAATCGAATTTGAGCAAGGAGTTTAGATAATAAGTGTACTAAGTAAGTTTCATCAAAATCTTATCATTCCTTCATAAGATATCATGCAGAAAGCGAATCTGGACGGACAGACGGATGGACGGGACATTTGTATATCCCCCGCCAACTTCGTTGGGCGGAGGATAATCAATCAAGGGTTAACGCTGTATACATTGCACCCGGACATTGAAACTTTCTTCACTCTCAATGATGACAGTAAATTCATCATAAGGGCCAATGTTGGTAAAAATCACCATAAATAGAGACAACAAATATCAACACTGAAATAAACTCAAAATGACACTTTTGTATAGAAAAACTGGACTGGATCGATCATTTGCGACCAGGTAGCTTAGTGGTAGATCATAAGTCTAGAGTCTGAACTGGCTGCTTCCCTTTCTCCTGTTGCATTGTAGATTATCTGAAGAATTTACATAGATTTTATACATTTAATAGCCAAACTGCAATGTAATTACGGATTTGATAACCATGAGTAGACTGTTACCATTAAAATTGGTGGACTTCCTTCCTACAAATCCTGTTTTGGGTTTGTTTACTTACATGTTTATCAATTGTTGCATCAGTGGGTCCCACAGTATTGTCTTTAGCTAAAAAGAATAAAAGTTCAATAAATTGAAAATCTCCACATTTTATAGTTACGTACAGACTGAACCCCATCTCTATTGACTCTTTTACCCCTGAAATTTCATAACAGACTATTCCAATCCCCAAAAATGTGGATTCCAAGTTGCATGAGTTGATATTTATGATGGGTTGCAACACAGTTCTGATTAAAGCTGTTCCCATGATCCATTTGATTTGATTGATAGCAAAACAAAAGTAACATGTTTAGCCTTTCAAAGAATCACCTTGCAATGATCAATTTTGTGATATTATGTCAATTTTTTTTGAAGTGATATGCTATTTCCATCATCCATCTAAACTGGTTGAGAGCAAAACATATGTAACATTAATTTCATATCCTTTCCAAATCTCTCCTTGAATGCAGACTTTTGAACTTTTTAAAGTAATATAAACAGTGAGGTGACACATTTCAGAGTTATCTCCCTTGTGATAATTCCCCTACCTTTGGGATGACATTTATCTACACATTTCTTTCAGAGTTACCTTCCTTGTGATAACTCCCCTACCTTTGGGGTGACACTTATCTACACATTTCTTTCAGAGTTACCTTCCTTGTGATAACTCCCCTACCTTTGGGATGACATTTATCTACACATTTCTTTCAGAGTTATCTCCCTTGTGATAACTCCCCTTCCTTTGGGGTGACACTTATCTTCACATTTTTTTCAGAGTTATTTCCCTTGTGATAACTCTCCTACTTTTGGGGTGACACTTATCTACACATTTCTTTCAGAGTTATTTCCCTTGTGATAACTCCCCTACCTTTGGGGTGACACTTATCTACACATTTCTTTCAGAGTTACCTTCCTTGTGATAACTCCCCTACCTTTAGAGTGACACTTATCTACACATTTCTTTCAGAGTTATCTCCCTTGTGATAACTCCCCTACCTTTGGAGCGACACTTATCTACACATTTCTTTCAGAGTTATCTCCCTTGTGATAACTCCCCTACCTTTTGTGTGACACTTATCTACACATTTCTTTCAGAGTTATCACCCTTGTGATAACTCTCCTACCTTTTGAGGGACACTTATCTACACATTTCTTTCAGAGTTATTTCCCTTGTGATAATTCCCCTACCTTTTGTGTGACACTTATCTACACATTTCTTTCAGAGTTATCTCCCTTGTGATAACTCCCCTACCTTTGGGGTGACACTTATCTACACGTTTCTTTCAGAGTTACCTTCTTTGTGATAACTCCCTTACCTTTGAGGTGACACTTATCTACACATTTCTTTCAGAGTTACCTTCCTTGTGATAACTTCCTTACCTTTGGGGTGACCCTTATATTATCTACACATTTCTTTCAGAGTTACCTTCCTTGTGATAACTCCCCTACCTTTGGGGTGACACTTATCTACACATTTCTTTCAAAGTTATCTCCCTTGTGATAACTCCCCTACTTTTGGGGTGACACTTATCTACACATTTCTTTCAGAGTTATCTCCCATGTAATAACTCTCCTATCTTTGGTGTGACAGTTATCTACACATTTCTTTCAGAGTTATTTTCCTTGTGATAACTCCCCTACCTTTGGGGTGACACTTATCTACACATTTCTTTCAGAGTTACCTTTCTTGTGATAACTCCCCTACCTTTGGGGTGACACTTATCTACACATTTCTTTCAGAGTTATTTCCCTTGTGATAACTCCCCTACCTTTGGGGTGACACGTATCTACACATTTCTTTCAGAGTTATCTCCCTTGTGATAACTCCCCTACCTTTGGGGTGACACTTATCTACACATTTCTTTCAGAGTTATTTCCCTTGTGATAACTCCCCTACCTTTGGGGTGACACTTATCTACACATTTCTTTCAGAGTTATTTCCCTTGTGATAACTCCCCTACCTTTCGGGTGACACTTATCTACACATTTCTTTCAGAGTTATCGCCCTTGTGATAACTCTCCTACCTTTTGGGTGGCATTTGGCCTCCTGATCCATCTCATAGCCAGTGTCACAGGTACAAAGACCAGTCCGTTTCATGGAGGACTTGGGGATGAAGCAGATCATGTGATCGGGACAGGTACCGGGAATGCCGTATGTACAGGGTTTCATCTTTGACAGGGGAAGCCCAGCTGTGGTGACCACGGGAACCAAAGGCGTAACATGTACCCCTGGAAAATAGTCCAACATACAATTGCAAACTTTAAATCTCCAATAAAGGTTCCTATTTAGACTTTTTCATATTTAACAAAATCACCCTGACTTAATGGGTCAACTATCAGCACAAGCAATATAGAAACAATAGAAGTATACAGTACATCACCTAATGTTGTCATGCTACATGTAGTATTCCACTGATAAATCCACAAACCTATATTTGATGTTGATCCTATTTATTTATTTTACCTTACTTTAAGCTTGTATACCTGTTAACCCTCCCTCATTATGAGGGAGACTCCCTCATTTTGACCATACTTTACCAATCTCCCACGAAATCTCCCTCGAAATCTCCCTCATTTAATTCCAATCTCAAACAAACTCAAAATCTACACCCTAAGGTCAAATGATATCCTAGTTAATGTAGGGTGTGTGTAATGACCATAAAATGTGTGTCTGGATCAAATGAATACTTTTTGAAGTTGTTTTGATACATAAAAAGGGGAAAACAAATTGAGTAATGCAGTTTTAGACTATTTCACGCACTTTCTCCCTCAGTGGAAATATGGAATGAGGGAGCGAGATCTCCCTCATTGGAGGTTTCAGAGGTTGACACCTATGATCTAGTATTGGTATTGATACAATCTCCATATTTCATCAATTATAGACATTTAAAGGCCCAATATACGTAACTTCAGGGAAATTTTCGTGATTCTGAAAAATTCTGAAAAAAATCCAGTTGATAACCATGCAAAAATAAGTTTAAAACGAAGTAAACCTGAGCGGTAACTAACAAGACACTCTTGACAAAAAAATCCAAAGAATTGAAAATAATTCAGGTGGGGCCCACTTCAACAACAAACCGAAGGTAGAAGACGGTTCGAAATGAACGCATGTTTTCAAATGGCGTGTTTCAAATGCTGCTGTACCGGTAACCGCGAAAGAATTCATCTTGAATATTGCTTATATCGGTTAATCTTAATTAAATCTATAAATATAATAAGTTATTAGGCTTGATTTTCGCTTCAACTTTTGCCGAAAGTTACGTACATTGGGCCTTTAAGAGGGTCTAAGTTTAACAACACGGAAGGACCCTACAAAATAATTAGAAAACTATCCTCTTAATAGAAGAGCAAGCATAAACTGTTTATTCACCCCTGAAGTTTCAGCTTGAACTATTCCAGCCTTTTAATTGGAAGAGTTCAAATGTGTCATCAGGGCAGAATAAACTAACACTCCACCAACATATAAATCAACATAAGAGGACCTTATATTACCTGGATCAATGACACACTGGTTGTCATGGTTACGGTGGTATCCCTGGATACAAACACATGTACCAATGTGTGTTGGCAGTGCAGAAGGAACATCACATCGTTCGTTTATTCCACATTCATTATCTTTATGAGAGTCACACAGTGACGGCTCCTCTGTAATAAACAGACAAAGAAAGTTGTGTTCTATGTTAAACGGTGTTTGACATCAAAATGAAATTGATTTCGTTTGGTTTGTTTGTGTTTTTCGTCCTATTAACATTATGTGAGGTTTTACAGCTGGAGGAAATCACCACATAATCCTCGAACCTGCAATGGGTTGAGGGCTAGTGGTAACAGAATGTCAGACTCTTAGCCAACTGGCCATCATTGCCCCATAAACCAGACACATGCAGACATGATTTAGATAACTACAACACAGTTTAATTTTTAAGAGATATACTTCTTCAATATGCGAATTCATCTTTTTCATACATCTCAAATATTATTCTCTAATATTATCTTGGTCTTATGGAAAGATATTCTGTATCCTCATATGATATGAAGGTGGACATTTTTGAATATGCTAATTTAAAAAATAAGTGTGCCTGGTTGTTGTGATTGAGAATGATGCTAAGTTCTCACTTTGAGGACGTGACATTTACTTGGGTGTGTCCTAGATTTACATAACGAATGACAATAATAAAGCAGAAGATTATTAATCTTCAGGTAAGCCTGATCTTAATCTCTTGAAAACTTTTAAGGGTCTCCGAGTTAATTTTTTCTTTGCTTTGTTCCTAGTTTAAATGATTTTTATGGTATTGTTGACAATTCTGCATTCTCTGGGTTGCCTAGAGCACAGTTTCATTATTAAGAGATATACTTCTTCAATATGCAAATTCATCTTTTTCATACATCTCAAATATTATTTGAAACAGACATCAATCTTTAATAATAGAAATGTTTGCGAGACATAAATGCCCCTGGGACTGGACGGACATAGGTAACACTATATGCCCCCTCCACCATTTCATGGTGGGGGCATAATAAAAGGTACATAACCCAGTTGTCTGTTCATGAGCTCAAGGCCTAATGTTGTTTTCTAGTGAGCCACAACATGGACTTTCAACAAGACCTGCTTTAACACTGCCAGGTTGGCAGGGGATAACCTCAAATGTATTCTTTACAGGACCAATTCAATATGGAGGATATCACTGAAACAAACTTACCTATATCGTTGACACATTGGTGTGAGCTGTCCCTGTGGAAGCCCTCTATACACAAACACAGACCAGATTTGGATGGCAGTTGATCAGGAACGTAGCATCGCTCATTTTTACCACAAGATTCGACTTCGTGGAGAAGGCAGGATATTACTGTTGGCTTACTGTCGGGAACTAGAATCGATTCAACCTCATAGATTAGGTTAAACACAAATACATACTATTACATAGCAAATCAGGTTTATATGTATGACCATTCAAGCATGTAGGTCTGACACCTTAAGCCTACAGCTACTATCAAATTAATTGGATATGGTCAAAATGTGATTGCCGGCATTGAAACCCATAGAAATAAATATAACTTTGTATAATATATAAATTGTTTATTTTTTATTCCTTCTTGAGCCATACGACAAGAAATCTACCGCAGTGGATTCCACTTAATATCACTCCTGTTTATATCACATTCCTCTTTATATCAGGTTTTTCCCCCAAGCACCATTTTTCTCTCTATATAATCTATGTAATTTTATTCGGTTTATATCATGTATTTTGAGGTGAATTCCTCTTAATATCATGTTTTTTTAACCAATCACATAAAATATCCAGAAAATGATGTCATTTCCATTGATTTCAGATACAACTTGTACAAAATGTTGCATAGAAATAAAAAATAACTCCAACAATGTTTTTTAATTGAAATAATGTTATCTATTTATATTGAAACATCTTCATATGTACACTGAATAGCTTACTTTTAGTTATGGAGATTGGAAATGCACTAGATATAGTGGAAAAACATGTTTCTCTTAATGTCACATTCCTGTTAATATCATGTTTTTGACTGACAAATGCAACATGATATAAAGAGGAGTGCACTGTATCAAGTTAATTGGATATGGTCGAAATGTGATTGCCGGCATTGAAACCCCCAGAAATAAATATAACTTTGTATAATATATATATTGTTTATTTTTCATTCCTTTTTGAACCATATAGCAAGAAACATACTAATAGTTTGTTTGGTCTTAAAATAATTTTTATGTTTAATGTACATACCTTTACAAACACCCGTCTTCACGTCTCTCACGTAACCTTCTATACACCGACATTCCGCCCCCTCAAACTTATCGTTTAACTTGCACTCCTCATTGTCTCCACAACCAGCATGTGTCTGAAGGTCGCAAGACTTTGCCCCCTCCTCCCCCTTAGCTTTTGGTGGCGACTGAGTGACATAATCTGAAAATTAGATAAATTGCAGAAATGACAGCACCAGTATACATGTACAGTACAGTCCAACTTCATTATCGCGAAGTCATCGGCACTGTAGGAAAGCTTTCGAGGGTCTAATAATTAAAATTACTGCATACAGTTAAACCCCACTTACTCGAGCCTAGTTTACTTGAAAACCACAGCTTTATCAGGGGGTTTTGGGAATCGGAACCTGAGATCAAACTGAGAAAAATTTATCCACATACCAGTTTTTGGGAAATTTTGACAAACACTATTATAATAACTAAGTACATTTTCTTTTCTAAATTACTATTTAAAGCACTGTCAGTTCTCCTGACCTTTACACTCCATCTGTCTTGTTAAATTTCACAAGATTTAGCTCCTGAAGCATGTAAAACCACCAAATTTTTTTCAAGTGTCTGAATTGTGAATTTTTAAGAGGAAATTTGGAAAAATCACATTTTTTTATTCATTGGGAATGAGTCTGTTAACCGGACCTAAAAAGAGGGCTGATAAAGCCCTGAATACCCCTCATTTGTTGAAGTTTGTTTGGTCCCCACCAAATTTGTACATATTTTCACAGAGAGAAATTTTGCGTTTTTCTTATTGAGACTTACTCAAATAAAATTTTGCACACTGTCATGATTACTTGTTCTCCCATGGAAAACAATCTGACAGGGTGTTATATTTCACAGGTATTTAATTTCGCGGAATTTTATTATATATCCACGAATATAGCGAATTTACATCCCCCGCAAAAAAAAAGCAACTATAGAGTAAGCACATTTGAATGCTTAGTGAAAAGTTAGTGCAAATTTACCGAAATAATGTATATATACGTATACTACTACAATGTATACCTATACACCCTGATCTGAAAGTAGCCAGTCAGAAGAGAGCTGGACGCCCAAAGAAGACCTGGAGAAAAACCATCAGGCATGACCTTATACAGTGGCAGATGTTGAAGGTTGAAGGTGGACCCCCAAGACCGTGACCACTGAAGACGATGTACATGTATAAAGACCACCAGACAATATTGAACCCCTGACGAAGGAAACACAGATGCTAAACAAGGATAGTGAGTGAGAGTGTGACCCCTTCACTGTGTCTCTTACCAACTTACACTTACCTACAGATCTTACTTCTACATAAACAGTGTTGTTGAATTTCTCGTCTGACTTGACAATAGGGTCACATGCCCCTTCCCAGGATGCATTGCACTTGATATGGTAACATGTATTGTTGTGGAATAACACAGTATCACAGGTGGGTTGGTCACAGCAGCTGAGGATACATCTGACAATGTCCGGCGCTGCCGAGTCGCGCGTGTAGTTCCCGGCGTTGTAGACTTCGCGTGGCACCGACTTGTAGTGGAGGGCTGCTTTTAGTCTCGTGGATGTCAACTCTTTATCACAGATGTCTGCAGTAAATATTCCTGGAGTGGGGAGAAAACAAATAAAATTATCAGATTTCGGTCTTCATAATCAGTGTCCAATGGCAGTGATAAGATTTTGTGGTTTTTAGAGTGGTCGAGTGGTGCAGTGGATAGCGCACTTGCCTTTCACCAAGGTGGCCAGGGTTCAATTCCCCAACCGAACGTGAAAAGGTATTGGGATCACCTGCCCGACCACGTGGGTTTTCTCTTGGTGCTCCAGTTACCTCCCACAATAAGACCCTTTGCACGCTTACATCTGGGCCAACAAAAGTGATTAATATAAGTTTAATAACTTGTTTCATAACTGTTGTTAAATGAATAAAGTTTATATTATTTATAAGTTTTTGTAAGTCTACATGCGCATCCGGAGTCCTGTACTCATAGAATTTTGAAAGGATCCACTGAATTTCTGGAAATGGTTAAATTTTTGTGGGACATTGTGGGACCCTTTGTTTTAGCATTACAAATGAAAAGGAGCCATGAAAAAAATTGCAGATTGATCCCTGTAGTATTGGTGTCAGTTATAGAATTACAAGAGACCCAGAGGACCAGTATCACTCACCAGGATAATTCGAGTTTTGGAAAAATATTCTCAATAAATGTACTCTACAAATATTTCAATACATTTTGTATATTGAGTCACCATAATTGCTGTAGAATGTTTCTGACTGAATGAAACTTATACTATTCTATCCAAAAATGCTAATAGTCAAATATCATTAATCACAGCCAACTGGTATTGTGAAAGAAATTTTTGAAAGATATTTAAACATTTGACTCCTGTGACTTAATTAGTAGATCAAATTAATCTGTTTGTGGAAACTTTATAGCACTCGAATCTGTCCCAAATACCTTAATGGTCATGATCAAGTATCAGTATTGAGAGGCTTCTGTTTATTCAGAAGAAGAAAATTGATTGTTTTTTAATATTTTACCCCTGTTACCATGAAAGTAAAAAGTAGGTCAATGTCATTCCATGGGGCAACTTTATAGTACTTCATTCCAGGGAGAGTAACTACTCACTACAGGCCAAATATCAGTATACATATGCTGACCCTTCTGATTATACATATTTGACCCCTGTAACCTTGAAAGTAACTCCAGGTCAATAAATGTTTGAGGCAACTTTATTTGTCCCAAGCCTTGTGGTTATTCTGAAGAAGATGAAGATTTAAACATATTTGACACCTATGACCTTATCTTATACAAAATATAATTATGAGTTTATGTAATCCTAACTTAGAAATATTTTGTTCTTATACTGGATTCCACTTAATATCACCCCTGTTAATATCACATTCCTCTTTATATCATGTTTTTCCCAAACACCATTTTCCCCTCTATATAATTTAATAGATGTAATTTTATTTTGGTTGATATCATGTATTTTGAGGTGAATTCCTCTTAATATTATGTTTTTTTCAACAAATCACATAAAATGTCCAGAAAATTATGTTATTTCCATTGATTTCAGATAAAACATATACAAAATATAGTATAGAAAATAAAAAATAAGCCAAAAAATGATTTTTAATTGAAATAATGTTATCTATGTATTGAAACATCTTCATACATGTATGTACATGTACATTGAATAGCTTACTTTTAGTGATGGGGATTGGAAATGCACTAGATTTAGTGGAAAAAAAACATGTTTCTCTTAATGTCACATTCCTGTTAATATCATGTTGTCCGACAAATGCAACATGATATATAGAGGAGTGCACTGTATTTGTTATTACTTCGCCAATTACACCAAGCACCATATCACCATTTACCATTATTTACAGATAAAATCTATAAACTTAGATGCAGTATATCATTTTATGAATAAATGACATGTCCAGGGACCACCCACATCTCTGGACATAACGGCACTAAAAGAAATCCCAATATACATGATAACTGGTCAGTAGGAGAGCATGTTAAACAATACACTGCCAGGACAGATCAATATCACTGCATTTATTGATTATATAATCCAGCCAAGTGTCTACGTGGCATTCATATACCAATCTATAATATCTCAGCTGAGGACACCAGACAAATTGTTCTCTAATTGCCCGTTAAATTTACAACAACATGGCGGAGCCCATTAACATCAGCATTTACAACCATAAAAGTAAGGTTAACATGCATTTATAGCCAGCTGGCTTCTATCTATGACCCTCAGCATAACTAAAGGTCATCCGTATGTCCTAATGGTGAGGTACGTACAAATGTATATAACTAAAAGCCCTTGTCGTTTAGGAATTTTATTGGCCATGAAAATTTAAATAAATCAAATTATTTTTTAATTTTCCCATTAGCGTGCATTTATCAGAGCTGGAGTTTGATTTTGAAATACATGTAGCTATCATAAAATGATTATGACTGTTGATATATCAATATATCATACCGGTAGTGCAGTACAAAAATAAAGCTTCTACATTGCAGATCAGTACCATATTTCTCCGGCAATAAGCCCATTCTTGGTAATAAGCCCACCTCCCATTTTTAACTATCCCTATGTGTTTGGGAATGTCTGGTAATAATTAAGCCCAACCCCAACTTTGACCTCCCCTATACATTGGGGAATGCCTGGTAATAATTATAATTAAGCCCACCCCTAACTTTTGACCTCCACCTATATGCATTGGGGGGAATGTCTGGTAATAAGCCCACCCCCAACTTTCGATCTCCCCCTATGCATTGGGGGAATGTCTGGTAATAAGCCCACCTCCAACTTTTGACCTCCCCCTATGCATTGGGTGATGTCTGGGATAAGCCCACCCCTACATTTGGGCCTCAGCTGATCTGTATAAGTCAGGACAACTGACTTTTGTCAAGTATATTAAGCACAAAAATAATTTGTAATTCTGTTGGTATGTATAGACAGTTGGAATAACATTTTGTTGGGTTGATATACAATCAAATTGCCATCATCAGTCATTAAAATGTTTGAGACCCTTCTTTGTATCATTTACTCTGTGTATTACCCCTCGTCTCCTGAAAGCACCTTTGAACAACCCCTGTAGTGAAGAGGAAGTAGAAGTATAGAGATGTGCAAGTCATATTTGTACTTAGACATAATGTAGCTGAATGCCTTAGGGTGGACGTTACCCAGTACATATCCTGATGTGTACATATGCATGAAAATGTAGGTATAGTACCAGGTATATAGGATACACAAAAAATACATGCTTTAATGTAATATGACCCTAACACACGCACATGCTGCACCTTTTAAATTTATAATTAGTAACAGATACAGTATGCCAAAGAAATTAATTACACTGCATCATACAGCTGTTTCATCCTTCTAGGTCTCGTCAGTGATGCTAGAAAATTTCTAAACTAATGTAGAAGCAGAATGGGGTAGCTATATATATGATACATGTACACTTGTATGTGGTAGGTAGATTAGGTACATATAATATATATACAGTGTTTTAAGCATGGTACAATTACAAATTAACCTTCGGATCAACAACACTAAGTGTATATGATACATTGTGTTTAATATATGTAATATTGTACAATTTGAATCCATGTATGTATATGCATTGCGATCCAGGTGTTCACATCATCTATAATAGACGATTTCCACTATGATCATGTCAGAATACCGGACCGTCTATCACTGCGACTTCAAAACATTCTTTTTTTGGGATGTTGAGTTGGCGCAGTGGTAACAGCCGCAGGTATTTCTGGCTAGGCGATTTGGTGCCGGAGATCGTGAGTTCGAGGCCCGGATAGGGCACATGTCAAAACATTGTCTTCCTTCGTCATTTGTGTTTCTGTGTTACTTATATATATACAGTGTATATAGATGGATAACAACTTTCATTTTAACAAATAACTGTTGTTCATATAGGAGAGTCATGCATCTAAGACTTAAACAGTGTTTCTTCAAAAATTGCCTTAAACATTTAGACACAACAAAAAGACCATGAAGAGTTGCTGGATACATTAACAAACATGTGGTACAATGTATATATGCTTATATTAATCTCGCTGTATCATTTGTTTTCGTCAAAAAGCTCAAGGGAAAAGTTGATACTTTCAAAATGGTGGCCAATCAAAAGTATATTCATGATATTTGATCTTATTCAGGTAGTTAAAATGAGAGAAAAATACTCTTTCATGGACAAATTTATCCATTCCTTAATATAGCTTCCAAAACTAATCCCCCCTCCCCCAACCTCCACCTTGTATGAAATATATTTCTATATCAAACACCTTATATTTTGATATTCAGTTGAAGAATCCAAACCAAATATCACATAATCATAATAGCTGCATGCTGGTATCAGTTATATTTTTCATGAAACATTAGTTGCAAACACTGAAAATCTTGATGATATTTTTGCTTAACAATATAATATACTTATGAATAATTATACACAAAAGTTTTTAAGATACACTTTCAGGGTTTGCGCTGGGTATTTTATAAATGGGGTCCTTTCCTAAATAAATTGGGTCCTTCTGCATGGTTAAAATGGGAATCCTGAAAATAAGTGGGGTCCTTTTCAGTTTCTATGGTTGAAAAAGATATAGGGATGGCTTCAACGCAAACCCTGACTATAGTGTCTTGTATAAGACCACCGTGACATTTGAAGTTCATGTATCTCTATACAGCTAATTCTTTCAACCAAATGGGTTAAATATTCATGGTAAGAATTATTTGAAAATGTGCACAAGTATGATGATTAACATGACAGAGGCCTCAAATGGTTACAGCTGAAGGCAACAGATGTCTATGTATGTAGTTATTCACACAATAGAATTATACGCATGACACCTTGAGCATGTAATTCCACAACAATAGACAGAAAATCAATTTCTACCTAGTGCTTTATTCAACTGAAGTGGTTAGACTATAGGACATTTATGATTTAACTAAATGTGCTTCTATTCAAGTAATTGTTTGCAGAAAAAAAAATTGGATTATATTTATTATATTTGTTTACAAAACAAACATTAAATACACTACATAATACACTGGACTGATATTTAACACACTGACGAGCTAACTACTGTATGTAACATTAAATGACATTCAAATGATCAATGGATATTGGACAAATTTGAAATTATTGTATGTGGATTTTCTTCATCGACCAGTTTTGCCTTATATCGGCTTCATCAGGGTCCTGTGAAGCCGATATAAGGCGAAGACCCTGATAAAGCCGATATAAGGCGAAGACCCTGATAAAGCCGATTTAAGGCGAAACCGGTCGACGAAGTAATAAAAGTTCGAAAAGTTACCACTTCGACTGCTGTTGTGATCCATACACGTATCGTATTTCTCCTATTGCTTGATCACCCAGCATACCATTGGGTATCCAGCGGAGAAGTGGAGGACCCACTACCCATCCTACTAAATGCACATACAGTGTTGGCTTTATTACCTGCATCCTTCGAATTCTTTGTTTCATAATTGTTGCAAAACAAATAAAGTTCATATTTTTATTATAATATTGTAGACAAGTCTGAAGCAAGATCGGTCAATCCAGGGGTTACAATCACCTACACTGATCATGATTACACCCCTGGAATATGTCTTGGCAAAACTGAAGGCACCCTCATGTAAAGAAATTAAACCTGACCAAAAGCTAGGATGCATGCCTGTATTTATAAAATTACAAAGGAGCCGTGTTTTTTTAAGGTTATATGACCACAATTTTTTTTTATGTACATTACAAAGGATTGAACCAGTCTTTTTGCCTCATCAACAAGGTGGCGCACACAGTGCATTCAGTTTTGCCATGACATATTCCAGGGGTGTATAGAGAGCTTAGGTGATCGTAACTCCTGGATATCAAGGATGATTGTTTGTGCCCTTCATAAAAATTATTGTCTCAACACATTCCGATATAATTTAGCAAAATTTAATAACCTCTTGAATGTACTCAAGCCCTTGGGTTTAGTCACAATTTAACAAAGTTTTATGATTCTCAATAGTGACACCTGATTTATATACAAAATATTGTCTCCTTTTCCCAAAGATGCTCTACAGACTATATTTTATTAATTATTCAGGGCTTAATCAGGGGGTTTTGGGAATCGGACACTGAGATGGAACACTAAATTGATGGATATAACAGCTATTTAGGAAATTTTGAAAAACACTATCATAACAACTAAATACATTATTACTATTTAAAGTACTGTCAGTACTCATGACATTTACAGCCCATCTTTCTTGTTTATCATTAAACTTAATGCCAAAAGAAGCTCCTCAAGCATGTAAAACCACCATTTTTTTTTTAAAGTGTCTGAATTGGGAATTTTTAAGAGGAAATTTGGGAAGAAGCACACCTTTCTTTAATTAAGGGAATGGGTCTGTTTACTGGACCTAAAAAGAGAGGTGATAAAGCCATGTTCTTACATTGTATACACATTTTATTTACCTTTATTCCATCTACATGTACATGCACTGAATCCTATCCTTTCCCAAAGGAACATACACTATTTTCATACAAAACAGACCCCGCTTCTTTATACACTGTATACATTTATATGCTTCTGACAAATTTCATTTTGAATAACATTTTTACACTTCAATTTTCACTATATAAAAATCAATGCTTATGCCCAACCCTAGGCCTTGCCCCCATAAGAGCCACATGTACATTTTACATATATTTTATCTACTCAAAATTGAGTCCTCTTTTGATTCCCTAAGAATGCTAGCGCTCCAGACCAGAGTTTATGAATGGACATGTACAAGTACGTATACTGGCACCTAGTACTTCTGGCCATTAGACAGGCATACCTGTCAAGGGTCAAATGCTAACAAACTGGAGATCTCCAGTTTGCTGACTATTCTCAAACTGGAGATTACGCGCGACGACATTTTTTTGAACACGGTGCATTCGTCAACAAAAAAAACATCAACCCATGTACATATTATGATTATATACAGTCAAACCTGTCATATGTGACCTTCGAAGGGAGGCAACAAAAAAGGTCACATATGACAGGTGGTCTCTTAATACAGGTTCAATAAAAAAAAGGTTGAAAAAAAAAAATTAAATTTTATTCCTATATATTACATACTGAGGAACTACCATATTTAAAGTAGATTATATCATAAAACTTCCTTCAAAGACAAAAAATATAATTTTTGAAATGCATGTCTTTTTAACCTAGATTAATTATAAAGAAAACATATCTCAAATCATTGGGAATAATTAATCTTTGTGAAAAAAATAACTTCCGATAATTTTATTTTTGTCCAAGTGAAGAAATTTGCTTATTTGTATTTTGGTTTCTTATCAACATTCATCCCATCGCTACGACCGGACAAATTCCGGATCAAATGTTATTGTCCGGTTTCTATTTTATAGTCTCTACTTCACTTCCGTTCAGTAAACAATGCGAGACTCACCATGCTTACGATGTGGCTATTTAATGTTTATACATCCTGTAAGCACATATTAATTAGTAACTAGCCCCAACTGGATGATTTAATTGCTCTATAGTATACACATCAGTAAGAATGACACGAAGCCATGTGCCGTGATCGAGGCCCCCACAGCTGTTGTGTACGGGCCGTGATGCATGACCATCTGACCTAGCCCGAGATACTCTGGCCCTACACCATTTTGACAGTTATATGTCTGGTGTAGGGCCAGAGCGCACTGCTATATGAAAACGTGGAATTCTCCGATACCGTTTGGTATCGCTGTAGTCACTGTCCGTTTCAGACCGCTTATATTATCATATCACCGGTAATGCCACATAACTTACGTGTTTGCGATTAATGGGTGATTTTTCTATCCGTAGACACCCATTTTATCCCACGTCGTCGTTCCATTCCGTCCATACAGAAGTTTATTTTTCGGAACTTTAAATTTCCCACCTCGACGTCGCCATTTTCTCATAATATGCAAATCGACCCAAATCTCGCGGACTCAAATTTCGGTGACGTCACGGGTCAGTGCGCCATGCGATGTAAATAAACACAGGATTCAAAGATGGAGTGTGCCATGTGTGGCGAATGTTTCGAGCGAAAAGAAGGTGGATTCAAAAGGATCGGCATCAACACTAAATTTAAAGGTGGGCCTAGTGCGTTAGAAACACTTCAAAGGCAATTCTCAATTAGCAT
Source organism: Mimachlamys varia (assembly GCA_947623455.1). Classification (NCBI taxonomy): domain Eukaryota; kingdom Metazoa; phylum Mollusca; class Bivalvia; order Pectinida; family Pectinidae; genus Mimachlamys; species Mimachlamys varia. The sequence goes on from OX392540.1 coordinate 17,422,728, forward strand.
TACTCCAGGGAAAGCGGCATTTATTTGTAGTTCATGCAGTTTGACAATACGTTCGTTGGATGTGAATCGCACACGTTTGTCCGAAGCTGAGGAAAAATTTCGGAAAATTAGACGTCCAGGATCATATTTGGCGACGAAACTGCAGGCAACACCACAACATAGAGGGAGTGCGAAAAGACAGAGAGTTGTCTCTAGCAAAATTCATGCTTCGAGTCCGAGGACGAGAGTGCATACAAAGCCAGACAAGGTAACATATTAAATAAAAAAACAACAATATCAGTTCAACGGCCACTGTGATACATAGTATATATCCGTAATGTAGTTAAGGGATTATTTATATTAATCATTGACTTGCTCATCAGAGATTGTATCTCACTCATATGTCATATCCTCTTTTAGCTAACCCTATATCAATTTATATATCTGACATATTATGACATAAACTCTGTAAAGTGAAAGTAAATCAATATGAATTAAATTTAATGTAGAAAATAAATTAAAACCGGTACATTAAAACAGAATCTAGTACTGTATATTTTACAAATGAATCTTGTATAGTCTGCGTATGCAATATTATAGCATGTAGCTGTAAAAATGGTATTAATCAATAATTGATTGTTTATTAAAACTGTATTAATTTCTTTACAGATCACATTGACAGTGAACAACTCAGCCATAGGAAGGGCAATTCAGTTAATCAGCAAGGCAAGGTACAAAAATGGCATCAAGCAACTGCTACAAAGTAGTAAAGCTGCAAAGAAATTCGCAACACTTGCCTTTTGTGACATTATTAGAAATGAGGTGTCAAATTTTGCATCTGAAGTTGGCAAAAGAAAAGAAGGAGGGTTGCAGAGTATTATGGAGTTTAAGTGGCAAAACATCATTGAAGATGCAGAAAAACTGAGTCCTAGTTTGCTGGAACTGCTTAAAGCATCATTAACAAAGAAGCGACACCACAAGTTATGCACCAAGAAGAAAAACAAGCAAACAGTTTCGCTTATCCCCATTGTTGGCAGTCTACTGATGACGATGGGTTATACCAGGACATCCAAGTGCAGTATGCTGCAACAAATGGTCTCGATAATGATGTGGCTTGGTGGATGTAAAAGAAAGGTGAGAGCATTTTTGTAATTAAGTACTACATGTGTTTTCAATTCATGTAGAAAATATTATCATCTATGTATTTCATATACCATACATGTTTAATACTGAATATAAGTAGATAGACATTGACTTTTGATCATTAGTTTGTTTTACATTCTATGAACTGCCAGAATTAAGTACAAAGAAATGTTAGGTATAATTTGGAGGCACAGGAAAGGAAAGGCAGAATACCAAGAAAAGAACACCAACCTACAACAGTATAGTATATGGCATGTAAACTATGGCAACTGCATCATATTTGGTTTATACATACCTATAGAATTTACATTCAATTTGTATCCAGATGAGACAGAGGACATGTGGTATATATGATGTTAAGATCTTAACTTAGAAGAACTGATTTTTTCCATTGTGTGATAAAAAATTGTATTTAGCATGTATTTGTGTTTGATAGGTTTTCGGTAGTATGAATAGAATTGGAATCTGCCAGAGCAGCGATTCGACTAGGCGGAGGCTTGACAATATCAAGCAAGACTATGATGCAAAAGTGAATGAGTGGAGAGACAACCTCACAAGGAAGGAGGCAGGTAGGGGGATGCTTTGTTGTGACAAGTTAAAAAAAGCCTTAAAGGTATAAATTTAATTAAAATCACAAGTGAAACTTGTGTACACTATACTAATAACCTGATATAGTGGTTTTGGTTTGGTTTTGTTAATTAACGTCCTATTAACAGCCAGGGTCATTTAAGGACGTGCCAGGTTTGGGAGGTGGAGGAAAGCCGGAGTACCCGAAGAAAAACCACCGACCTGCGGTCAGTACCTGGCAACTGCTCCACATGGGATTCGAACTCGCAACCCAGAGGTGGAGGGCTATGGCGATCAAGACGCAAAGCGCCTTAACCACTCGGCCACCGCGGCCCCACCTGATATACATTCATTTTCATTTTCAATAAGACTGTAATTGGGTTTTTTATTATACATATATACACAGTTTATGATTTAAAAGTACTAATAGATTTTTTTCATTGATGTCGCTGCATTATTTGCTTTAATTAAGGCATGTAGGAAATTTCATTGTATTTATTGTGTTTTTGTATTACAAAAGATACTTAAGGTGTAACTTTAAATGACATATTTCAGAGGTTGAAGAAGAACAGGACACACTGTCAGATGTGGACTTAGTGAACCTGGAAGATGTATGGGAAGATGAGGAGGAGGAGGTGGTCGATGATGATGATGAAGATGAAGATAATGATACAGATGCTGAGATCAGTAAAAGTGACACCACTCCAGATGCATCTACAAGTAGTAATGGTGAAGTCCCTACTCCCAGTATTAGAAGTACTACCACTTCCAACAGTGAAGGCACGGAAGGTACCAGTATTTCTTTATGTACCGGTATTGGTAATATTCAACATTTACACTTATTTAAGTATAAATCTTCATATGTATACACATGTTTATGGCGCTTTAATTCCTAAAACAAATATTTTTGTTGGTTTCTTTATATGGGGCCGCGGCGCTGGCCGAGTGGTTAAGGCGCCTGGTGTCTTTATCACATTAGCCCTCCACATCTTGGTCTCGAGTTCGAAACCCAAGTGGGGCAGTTGCCAGGTACTGACCGCTGCGCAGGTCGCAGGTTTTTCTCCGGGTACTCCAGTTTTCCTCCACCTCCCAAACCTGGCACTTCCTGAAATGACCCTGGCTGTTAATAGGACGTTAATTAACAAAACCAAAGGTTTCTTTATCAAGTCATCAGTTTCAGTATTTCAGTTGTAATTAAGGATTATTCTTACAAATTTTTAGGTCTATGGACTGATAGACCAAAAGCGGATGGGCATTCTTAATAGACGCGAAGCGTCTATGAAAAAGAATGCCCATCCGCTTTTGGTCTATCAGTCCATAGACCTAAAAATTTGTAAGAATAATCCTTATAATTTAATTAAAATGCAACAAAATGATACGTCTCTAATATCGGAGCTATATTTTAACAATTTTGAAAGATATTTGCAGTTTCACGAAGTGCGCATTGATTTCACTTCTCTGATTAAAAACATGAATGACTTTAATTTCGCGCGAAAAAGTAAACTTTGGTCCATTGATAAAAAGTCATCGCCTAATATTCTTCAACCAATGAGAATCGTTCGTCAAAAACGCGCGAAAATGGATGGACTGACCGAGTTTCAGTCAGACTTCGTTGCTAATTTAGATTTCCGTGTGTCTTGTATTTTGGAACAGTCCCGGATAAAATCTCGACAATGTCTGAGTTCGTAAGTCCCAAATCATGAATATTTGTGACTTCAAATTTAAGTAATAAGGGCTTCATCTCTGTTTTTTACGTTGTAAGTCGTTGGCGAAAGAAGTTCCACGTCACTTCGCCGTGTATATGACGTCATCAAATTTTCCAGGAACTTTGCTGGCTCTCAGGAAAGTGGCGCTAAAAATTATCAAAGCTGATGGCACAATTTTGTAATATTTTGGTCTATTGAGAAATAACCTACATTTCTAAACCAATGAAATTGCGTGTTACAAAGCAAATTAAATTATTAAGAAATACTTCTAAGTTGTACATTAAGTTAAAATGGTAACATTTTTGTCTTTAATGGATATCTGTCAAGTATATAGTTGAGTATTTATACCTTGTTATTTACCAACAAACAGAGCTGTAAGGATTTTTAGTTTTTCAACTATGGCTAATTATGACTGTTAATTCAGTTTAGACCAATAAGACAATCAGTTGATTATATAGGTTTGGGTTTTGGTGGTGTTGTTTAACGTCCTATTGTGTCATTTAATTTAAGGACATGCCAGGTTTGGGAGGTGGAGGAAAGCCAAAGTATGAGGAGAAGAACCACTGACGTACGGTCAGTTAATTATACCTCAATTCAGTACATTCAAATCTTTAATATGTATATATATATATATATATACATATATACAATGTAGTTTTGTAATCCACTGAAATTTATGTTTCTTTTTATATTTCAGCAACATCCATGCAAACTGAAATAGTACAGATTTTTGATATCAACAGACAGTACTATTTTGATATTACATTTGATAATGTCAATCAGAAGATTGGTGTCCGGCATCACATACGTGGGAAAAAAAATACCATGCTTAACATGGTGCAAGGCTATGCCACTCTTGAAAGAATAGGTAGCTATGGCCTATCAAATGATATGCCTACAGCAGCTGACATTAGGCAAATCTTGCTGGCAGAAATATTGCCCTCATCGGAAGATGAAGAAGATCTCATGGAAGAACTTCAAGTGATGGTTACGCGTATCATCACCAAAAACATTCCAGCATTTGCTGATCTACCAACCAAATGGACCATCGACCATCAGTTCTCAAAACAATCAACACAAAAGAGTGAAATTGTAAGAAATTAAGGATTTATTTTAGTAATTTACATGTGTATAATTTCTTCTAAAACATGTCAAATAAACCTTGACAGTCATAATTGCTTTATTATAAATGTATTCAAAATTCTAATGACAATGTTTATTTTATAAGTTGGTGTTTCCCTTGACCCTACTGCCAGACTTTAACTTGTACATCTGGAAATAGATCTAGATATCAACTATGACAAGTCCCAATTTTTTTTCTTCATGCCAGAGGAAAGCCTTGTAATGACAATGTTTATTTTATAAGTTGGTGTTTCCCTTGACCCTACTGCCAGACTTTAACTTGTACATCTGGAAATAGATCTAGATATCAACTATGACAAGTCCCAATTTTTTTTCTTCATGCCAGAGGAAAGCCTTGTGAGCTTTTCTTTATTGAAATAATTCTTTAAAATATTCAGCTAGGATACAAAAAGAAATAGTGATAACATATATAACACATTGTATAAAACAAAATATATTTTCTCAAATATTAGGTACCACTTGGTATTCTCAACAAGGATGAATCATCCACGGCTGGCATGATAGAAATACTGGAAGAGTACAAGAAATATGTGCCAGAGTATGACAGTGGTGATCCAATACCTATCATTTGTTTCTGTGATGGCCTCAGCTGCGAAAGGATGAATGGAGCTCAGAGAGCACGAATAAATGGTGCTGATAAGTGGGCACGACTGAACATGTTTGAACCTGCAGTACAGGAATGGCATAGGAGACTCATGTTTGTCCAGGTTTGTACAGAGCTATACATTATTAAAAAGATCTATTTTAAGGATTTCAATTTGAACTTCTTTGTTGACTGGTAGCTTTATATCAAGGAATAGTGTGTGTATTAACAAATTTTTCAATTATATAACTTATCAACTTGTACTGTAACTTCAAATAATCATCTGTCAAGATTGTTTCATATAATGCATTTAAAAGATAGGTTTTTTTATTTCTAACTCATAACTCACCAAATAAATACATGGACTATTATTTAAAGAATAATATCATGAATTGAAGAAATAAAGATCCCTTTTTGTTTTGTACAGGATACCTTTGATGAGCTTTTTAAGTTCGAGAGTCATCGAGAGAGAGGGACACTGTATAACCTGAAACAGGTTTTTGACTTTAAAACGGTAAATAAAAATATCATGGACTGTTTTGATAAAGCGGAAGAACTCCTAGACTTTTCAACTGAAGGTTTTGTTGTTTTGGCAGCGATGGATAAATTGCAGATGAAATCTATCAACGACATTCCTGAAAACTTTCCAGTGACAGCAGAGGACAAATTAAAATTAAGGGATGACATTTCAAAAGAAATTGTTCAGGATGTGTTTGAGGCTCCAAATACAAAAGAGGTGTTAAATGTGTCTGTTGATGGCAAACATGATGCTACTCTGCTGTGTTTATGCCAACGTGATATCGGCGGAACTATGGTATATTGTTGCAATGAAAACTGTGAGAGAGGTTCTTGGTTTCATTTAGAATGTTTGGGAATGGGGGAAGATGATGTCCCAGAAGGAGATTGGTTTTGCTCCGAAGAATGTACCAGAATGAATACAACACGAGGTAAACGAAAGAAAAAGAAGAAAACGATTGATAGATTTTCAGACGGAAAGAAAGACTATGCGAGTCATCTGGTATGGAGAGGCCTGAACAACATGGCAAGGCATGATGCAGTTAAGGAGAATGATGGAACAAGAATGATCAGACACTGGAAATTTGACCTTTTTGATTTCTATGAAAGGAATCACCCAAAATACTTAATTTTTGGAGTAAGACTTCTAGCTAATATGTGTGGGGCCACATCCGAGAGAATAAGACATTCTCTAATGTGGGAAAGGACGGTAAATGTCAGTGGTGGTCGACGGAAAAACATCCCAAAAGACCTTCATTGTGAGCACCTTAACAGAGAATACAAAGTGAACAGCAGGACTGCTGGGGGTCAGCTCACAGAAGAAACAGTGAAACGATATAGCCAGATGTTGGGTATTGGAAAGCACATTACACAGGTGTTTGATGAACAAGTAGTTGGTAAAGTAGTGCATACCAGAAAACATGGAAACGTTGATAGAAAAAAAGATCTCCAATTCATGGTGAAAATGTTGCTTCCACAGAAACTGTTTAATCACAAATTGGGACGTTCATTTCAGGGATTTGATGACTTCCAGCTACGAAAAGGTGTGACACATCCAAAAAAATTCAAACTCCGACTGTCAAAACATCTCGAAAATCTTGCCCTTCAAAGGGAAATGCTTATGCAGCTTGATTGATATTGAAATTGAAATTCCTGTCTCTGCTTTCTTACAAGTAGCTTTTAATTAGGTCAGTGACAGATTTGTTTTTTCCAGGACACGAGCAGGCTTCCATACAATTAACACAACATGTACATGAAGCACAGGTGCAAATGGTACATTTTCCATCGCATCGCTCTAATTTTTCTAGCTTTTCCAACTCGGTGTCTTTGTGTATACCTGACAGCGAAAAATGTTTTAGAATATAAATACGCTCACAACCAGTGCATGTTGGGAGACCCCTCATGTATTTCCTGGCTGGACAATCACATTTGCGGTTTTGCTTTTTCCTACATTTGTCGCAGGGAACTGCTATACTTCTAGGATAGGCATAGCACATTGCAATACTTTGCCTGCCATCCCTCCCTGCACGTCCTATCTCCTGCCATAATTGTAACATAGAAGGTGGTAGGCCCCAAATGACAACAATGGATATATCAGGTATGTCCATTCCCATTCCAACAGCTACTGTGGCAATAAGCAGTCGAATTGAACCGTTTGTTTTTGAAAAACTTTCCAAAATCCTGGCTTTTGATGCTTCATCGGTATGAGCATGGAACATTTCTATCATTCGGTTTTCCAAACTAATGTTTTTATTTTGATAAGCATTTTCTTTTAATGAGCAGTGGAACCACATATATAGTCTTTCGCATAGACTAATTGAGTTAACATAAATTATGGTTTTTTTCATATTTGAATCACTTTCCCTAATCTCCCTCTCTGCCCACTCCAGCTCCTCGAAATGCTCAGTTGATTTAGTTACATGTAACATGATGTTTTCTCTGAAATAAAAAATAAATCATTTTCCAATGTAAAAGCCACACAGTTATATAATTATGTCATTTACAGGCTATATTAACTTTTGTTGAGATAACTTATTTTATTGTCTGTTTATACAAATGTCCTGAAATTCTGTAGTTGTGTTTATGAAATATACTAAGGACAGGGGCTTTTAAGAAGCAGATGGATGGTTATAGTTTATACACATATACTACTTACTGATTATCATGAGAAAGACTGTGTTGTTTGTGTTGCATGTCAGTACAACAGAGTGCATACTGCTTTAAATTTTACTGATACATAAAATATGAAAGCATATGTAGTACCTGTTGGGCAAGAGGGAGACAATGTGAGGATCTGTCATACCCAACACTTTTTCTACATCTGATTTGATTTCTGTAGTAATAGTGGCTGATAAGGCCAATGCACAGCAGTCAACATAGCTCTGCAATACTCCAACTTTTCTGTAATCTTCTCGGAAATCAAGGCCCCTTGTTAAAATTGAAATTTTAAACCATAAGCCAAATTTCATACATTGACACCTTTTTTACACATGTTCTACTAGTATAGTACTGCATTTCTTTCAGTCCCAAGATACAGTGATAAAGTGTGTGCTATAAGATACATATATGTATGCTTCTCTGATTTATTTAGCCGTTTGGCTGTGTTTGTTCTTTAAATATGTAAGAAGTGAGCAAATATGGATATCATATTTACCATTCTGATATACAATGAGCTTCGTCATAGGCTATCATGCAAAGTTTTTCACCATATACTTCTGTAAGCACTTTCTTCCAGTGCCTTTTGAGAATTGACTCTGGTGAGGCCATCAGCATGACTGCGTCTCCATTTTTGATACCTGTATTCACATTTGATAAGTTATAAATTAACATGCAAGTTCAGACTGTTCATTTACTAAAAATAACAACCTCTTTTTTTGTTTACGAATTGAATATTTCAATGAAACGTCATTTTCAGGACACGATTACTTCGGAAACCTACTGTTGTCACATCAAATTCCAAAATACACAGTACTAGAAAAGTAGTTGGCACTATAATGTTTCAATTAGTTACTTTACTTGGAGTAGCATTCATCAGAGATATACTCATAAAATTTTATCAGATGTATGTCCATTTTTTATGAATATTGTGAGCATCATTATAATTTCTATGTACATGTATTTTCATGTATTACCATCTATGTCAGATTTCACGATTCCATCATGGATCCCAAAAGATTTAATTCCGTGAGCACGTAGAATTCTAACCTGCTCATCTATCAAAGAAGTCAGAGGTGATATCACTAGCCCGGTGTAAGATTTGTTTTCCAGCTAAAAATGAATAAACACAGCACGGTATATATTATGACTGAAGGGTAGAATTATGTTTGAATCATAATAAATCTGACTTAAGAATTAATTCAAGTCGTGTTGTCTTACCTTTGCCTTCATCAACGGCGGCAAAAAATAACAAACAGTTTTGCCGTAGCCAGTCGGCAATACCGCTAAAACATCTCGATTTTTCAATATATTTTGGATAACATCCACCTGCATCGGTTTGATGCTGAATTCATACATGTGATCTTTCAAAACTTGGTTTGCAAGTTGCTCCATGACGATGTACAAGTGATTCCTCTGATTTGACAGCGAGAAACGTGTTTTCTGTATTTACATCGCATGGCGCACTGACCCGTGACGTCACCGAAATTTGAGTCCGCGAGATTTGGGTCGATTTGCATATTATGAGAAAATGGCGACGTCGAGGTGGGAAATTTAAAGTTCCGAAAAATAAACTTCTGTATGGACGGAATGGAACGACGACGTGGGATAAAATGGGTGTCTACGGATAGAAAAATCACCCATTAATCGCAAACACGTAAGTTATGTGGCATTACCGGTGATATGATAATATAAGCGGTCTGAAACGGACAGTGACTACAGCGATACCAAACGGTATCGGAGAATTCCACGTTTTCATATAGCAGTGCGCTCTGGCCCTACACCAGACATATAACTGTCAAAATGGTGTAGGGCCAGAGTATCTCGGGCTACATCTGACCATTTACAACTTTCACACCAGTCTCCTCGCTGCTAATTGGTCTGGTCTGTAATTAAAGTGGCTTGTCTGTGACAAAGGTCAGTGTGAATCCATGTCGTTATTGTTTATTCGTTAAAATGACCAAGTTTGATTATTTTTGTGAGACAAAGCGGGAGAAAACGGGAGAATTTAATAAAATGCGGGACCCGCGCGGGTCATTAATTTCAAACTGGAGATTTTGATTTCTGTCATAAATAATCGGGAGTCTCCCGTCCAAAGCGGGAGACTTGACAGGTCAGTTTATTTAAATTTACATACATGTACAATGTACCTGTCACAGGTACATTGTACATGTATGTAAATTTAAATAAACTGAAAACGTACAGTGCAAAGGGATAAAATAAAATAAATGTGAGGTTTATATAAGGATTGTACCTCATTTTGACTGCGTATACGGTAGTATGCCCGCAGTTGGCAACGAACATATTCACTATGGAGCGCGTTAGCGCTCCATAGTGAATATGTTCGTTGCCAACTGCGGGCATACTACCGTATACTCAGTCAAAATGAGGTACAATCCTTATATTTACACCATTATTAATTTTCAAGTGCTATACGAAGAAAAAAGCATTCGAAGCGGGTTGCTAAGATGGTAACTACGATGGCCGTGGTTGCTAAGATTATGGGATAATATAGTCCCATTGGATTTCATCAATATATTGGTAGATTTAGAAAATACACTTTGAACAACACTATTTTTCTTCATAATATCATATGTAAATTTGGCATTAAATAATATTTCTAGCAAATCGAATTTATTTCTTTATTTATAATGGTCGTTATGTACACGCATTGACACAGTGATCGGGTTGTGACGCGGTCCGACGTTGGACGTCACAACTGCAGGGGACCGCCATGTTTGCGTTAATTACCATCAAATAATTTCGAATGCGCATCATTTGGAATCAAAAGTTTGCTAGAAAATAATTATTGTTTAATCAAAAGAAATTGATTCCATATATGTTCCATGTTTCAAAATCTTGTAGGAACCAAACAATAGCCGACAGAGAATACTTATTTTTCTGAAGCGTGAACGATGCCATATTTGAACAAATATCAATCCGCCGAGCCTTTTTTCACTGCCTATACGGTAATATATTCGCAGTCAGAGTTTACTAAGCATAAGAAGGGAGAGGTGTAAACATATGCATATACATGTACATGTACTCTTTATCTTAATTAATAAACATTTATACAATATCATTATTTTCCACTTTATTCAACATTGTAATACAATTCATGAACAGAAGTTGCAAGCATTCATATATTTGTGCTATCTGAAACTTTCCCTAATAAAATTGTATCTGCAATACCTGTTAACAGTGCAATGCATTAAAAATGGCAAATGTCATTGTGAGACTACAGTATAACGACATTTACCGGTAAGCTATTGTTTTAACCGCTGTTCAAAAGAGCCATTTGAAATGACATACTAAACAATGCATAATTAGCGGCACTCAACCGAATGTAAATATCAGGCTTTATCAAGTTTGTCATCAAATATAGCAACGTGTGTTACAGGACCATAATAACAGTTGCTAACATTCAATACGTAGATATTGTGTGTATATATAATAAATATATTATGTTTAACAGATAAATGCACTGTCTTTGTGCATCCTGGTTGCCTGGTGTTAAAATGTTAAGTTGCAAGATAAAACAAGAGGCCCAATGTGCCTGCATCGCTCACCTGGTATCAATTTCTTACTTGTAACCCTAAAGTTGCCCAAATTTTTTTTACTGTAAGACATTCAGAAAAGCATGTTAAGATTTAAACATACATTACCCCTGTGACCTTGAAAGTAACCTTTCAGCCAAATATCATACTTCTAGGCTTTTTGTTTCATCAGAAGAAATTGTTTAATGATTTACAACAGATATGACCCCTGCGACCTTGAAAGTAGGTCAAAGTGATTTTTTTCGTAAAATTTGTTCAGTTTCTCCCAAGAAAGTTACCAGCCAAATTTCATGTCGCTAGGCCTTTCAGTATTTCAGAAGAAGTTGTTGAAAGGAAAAGTTGTCGGATGCAGGACAGACGGACGACAGACGTCGCACCATCACATTTGGGCCAGTTGATACCTTAAGATTGGAAACTTATGTATACAAAATGTATTACACATGCAGTGTATACGTAAGATGACTAGGGGTCTGAAATAACTCACATGTTTCTGTCAGTTATATTATTTACAGATTATAAGTCAAATACACTACATATTTATATATATATATTAAAAAGACTAAGAAGAACAAACCTGGGTTCAAGTTTCATGAACATTCCTTTACTTAAAGAAATTCTTACTTAATTTAAAAATTTTCATACAAGAAAGCTCTATACAGAAGTTAAAGGGGACATCTTAAGTTAAGAACTTCCCTTATAATATATTTTTGGTGGGCCTTTTTAATTTGTATACAGATTTTTAAGTGAAGGAATTTCCCCAAGTAAGTACAATACACTGATGAAGCCTGACGGCCAGAGAATGACATAGATCAGGGCAAAAATAAGTAACTTAGTAATTACTAAGCCTTTGAAATTTCATTTTTATTTCCTATATATATACTGGACATATCTATAAAGTCCCCATGAACAACCAAGAGGATCCTTCAATTGAAAAGTTCAGAAAAAGCACTACATTGTACAGTATATATATATATTGAGGCCATCATGATCATTAGCCTTTGGGCATACAATGTACTCCAGTGATAGTTTACAGTGGCCGACAAATTAATTTTACATTAATTGAATTTTATTGCTGAAGGCAAAAGGGAAATTCTATGTAGTACATGTGTACATATATACATCAAAGATGATCCACATCCCAGCTTTTTGTTAAAGCATTGTTATCTTAATTACAAATAATTCTTTATAAAAAGTTATTGATGACCTCACATCAACACTATATAAGCACTGAATGGTTATATAACAAATTGAATATCAAATAACATCAATAAAATTAAAACATTATAACAATGATTTTATACAGACGGTCTGCCCCTGATAATATCTACTAAATGTAATTCAACATTTAATTTACATACGCAAGTTTCAATGCATATTGTAATGCTTACAATACAATGTACAATTATCTATTAGGCCAGCTACATGTAGATGAAATCTATACCTACATGTGTATACCTGTTTATTAGTGTAAACATTCATAAACTCATTAAATTATCCTACACACTCAACATTAAACTGTAAACTAAGTTTTAGTTGTATACAACATGTACTTAAAATGTAACTTAAGATGAGACCTGGAAGGACGAAACAGCTGTATAATGCAGTTTACCGGGTAATTCATTTTTTAGGCACACTGTTTCTATTACAATATTTAAAAGGTATAGCATGTGTGTGTGTTAGCCATCTTTTTGAATATTTATGAGTATGCATGTATGTAGGGGTAAATCTGTCTCTTAAAATCTATGGGAGAATTTGAAGCATTTTATGGGATCAGTAAAATATCTATGAGATTTTTCTATATAAAGCAATATAAAATTGAATTTTCAATGAGATTTTCAGGAAAAAATATGGGTAAAAATCCCCACATCTCGTCCCAAAGTGATCCTTGCTGTTTATGTCAGATCATTGAATCGAACCATGGTCAACCTGGTGTAGAGCAAGTGTGTTATTCATAGCACTACCCATAACCACTCATATTTTCTTAAATATTCAGATGGATCTTCATATTCATAAACCATTACACACAGAAACATGAACCACTCCAGCAAAACATATTCTATGTGTAACTAATGCTATAAATATAACGGCAATGTTTATAATTCACAGATGATTTATACAATGTATTACAAAATGTGTTGTTTAATAAAAGTTAAATATTTCATGTTGTTTAATAAAAGTTAAACATTTCAATCATTTCCGGAGATGTAAAACTTTACTCACCTGATAGAAATAACGATGATAGAAACAAAATGACGAACACATGTTTTGTGAGCGTGGACGGGAGAAAATCACACTCAAGCACTCGACTTTGACACAGCCTCATTCTCCCACTACACAGGACGTACACAGACTGGTAGCATACACAACCGTCATCGTAAAGTCACTGTCAACGTGGCTTTTAAGTAAATTTACTGCAACAAAAGAAAATTATTGTGTGTATATTATTGTATATATGCTGCAAGGCATTCAAAAGTCTGAATCCAAATCCAATTACAAACCAAGGCCTGTATTAATTGTAGCTATCAGTACTAGTGTCCCTAATTAGCAGTAGACGATGTCTAGAAGAAATTGAATTAATCTAGATCAAAGACAAGTTGTTAAACTTTATTTATTTTACAACAATTACGAAACAAGTTTCCCAACTTATATCAATCCCTCTTGTTGGCCCGGATGTTAGCGTGCGAGGGGTCTTATTGTGGGAGGAAACCGGAGTACACGGGAAAAATCCATGTGGTCAAGCAGGTGACCCCATAGCCAATACCTTTTCAAGTTCAGTTGGGGAATTGAACCCTGGCCGCCTTGTTGAAAGGCAAAACCTACATTTATTGTTTAGTTACTTATATATGGAATCATATTCATTTGTATAGTATATTTCAATAATTATATATAACACTGGTAAAGCTTTTAAATTTACTGACACTGAACTACATTTATTTGCAATTAACAGTAACATCCTCTTTGATGCCCAATAAATGATGTGTATACTTTAATTTCTAAATGAGATTTTCTTCAAGGTACACATGTAATTGTATCTTAACTATTCTAAGCCAATATCCGTTAGTATAGTCTTCTAATAAATTGAGTTAATCAAGCTTTAGTTATTATTTAAAACCAGGTATACTGCACATACATGTAGATCTCTATAAAAGAAAAAAAAAAGAATTTTAAGAATTTAAGCATCTGTATATTTGTTATGGACCGTTAATGATACAAAAATCCTAGTTATTGTTTTCTCCATGGGCAGCCATTTTTAATTGTTTTATAATGATCGTTGATCTTGCGGTTAATACCAAATGATGATGATTGATCTGACGGATCATGAAATATCAACTGATTCCCAACACAAGTATATATACTTTTAGTGGGTTCAGTTAACAAGTTGCAGGTTTTTTGTATCTATACATTCATGTACCTGTATAAGGAAATACAATTTTTTTTCCTTTTTAGTTTTTCTCATGTAAATAATATTCGTTGCTTACATGTACTAGTACTGTACATGTATAATACCTTAATTTTAGGAGGCGTTGATTTTGTATATATTCATATTGAGTTAAAACTAATTAAAAGCTTATACAATATTAAGTATATAAGAGTAAAAGGTGTTCATTGATAAGATTGCTGTACAGACTTTGGCCTAGGGAATTGTCCTTAGCTCATGTCCTTAGCTCATGATCAGCTTGCAGTACTGGCTAACATATATAAGTCATGTAACTGTATGAGCATTGTGATACCGGGTGCCTGGAAAGACATGCATGTACACTGTACAATTGGGTTGCTGGCTTGTGCCCCAGTGATCGCACAATCTATGTGTATATCATGACTATTCCCCACATATAAGACATGTACCATACTATGCCGAAATTGTCTGATGTGTATAAGAGTACAACAAAAGTTATTGATTCTTCTGTGTGAATTTATTTTATTTCTATTTCCTTAAAATAATAGATATATAATTATGTTGTAAGGCTGGTCCCATTATATATGTCTCTTCTGCGTTGTTTATTTGAATGTTATCAGAAGCATGTGACATCTGATCACCACAGTTCACATGTCAGATAAAAATATTGATTACCAACATACTGTATATAACAGCATTACAAATACAGATATTGGTACATGTACATTAAATTGTGATACGGTCATCATTTGTATACACTGACTGACCACATGTAATCAGTGCTTTGGAGGCTGCTAAAACCTGCATCACACTGACAGTGTTTCTAAAACTGAAATAAGCAAATGACACTTTCGGCCAAGTTGTTGTTTACATATAACACATGCATGCGTGCCTGTCACTGTGTCAGATGTTGTCTTATCACACACATGTCAGAGCATTTTTCCACAATAAATGCTAAATAGCACCGACTCAAAATGACCTGATTCTACGGAACGTATCTATTGAAATTCATAAACAGTTATTCATATGCTAAATATGTTGCAAGATAACGTATCTGTACCTGTTACTGTATATGGTACTCCCTGCCGATTTGGTTACTGCTGTGTATATTTTACTTGTGAACTTCCTAAATACGTCATCATCTTCTGTGCTGTTATTTGATTGGTTGAATGGGTAGTATTTCAACCAATCGTATTTCAGCAATTTTTGCACTGCGGAATGAAAACATGGATGCGCCCATCTAGCAAACTGTCAAACGCATCAACGGAAATAAACTACTGGCTATAGGCCTAGCGATCGTAATGAGAATGTCATCACCAATTGTGCAGTATGTTGTTCTCAGAAAAGACTTAGTAGATATACTTAAATGGCCAACGGGTGCTTTGATAGCTCAAGCTTGTCATGCATGCACCGCTGTGATTCATCAGTTTCGAGACGAGAAAACAACCATGCAATATTTGGCTGACACTGACAACATGCATAAAGTTGTTTTAGAGGTAATTCCAAGTATTCTTAGTAAACATTACTAGGCAAAGCGCGTCTATATACATGTTGTACAATACAGTATCGTAAATAATCTTCCATTGGTCCCGCCTCTGTTCCCTCCTCTGACCCTTCTCTGAAACTTCCTTTGCCTTTGGTTCCTCCGTTGGACATTTTTCTGATCCATCTCTGGACATCCTCTGGGCCCTTCTCCGGTCTTTCTTCTGGCATGGTTCATCCTCTGGTTTCCTTTTCTATTCCCTCCCCAGGACAATTATATCTGGCCCCTCCTTCAGTTCCCCTCTCTAGACGTACATGTACATATTACAAATGTACCTCTGGTCATTCTTCTGACCCCTCATTAGTTCCTCTTGCTCTTCTTGTCCCTACTCCGGTATTTCCTTTGGACCCCCAATATGACCTCTAAGCCTTCCCCTGGGCCATCTTTCTGACCTTTCTTTGATCCCTCCTCCCAACCTCTTCTGGACCTTTCTCTGGTCCTTCCTATGCTCCCTTAACTTGTCTTTCCTGTAGACCCTAAATGGTCCCTCCTTTGGATTGTCCTCTGATCTGTCTTCTAGACCGTCCTCTGGTCCCTTCTTTTGTCACTTTGATCCCTCCTCTGAACCCTCTCATTGACTTTCTTCTGGTCCCGCCTCTGGACTTTCTCTTATCCCCACAATGTTCCCTTTTCTGGTCCCTCCTATTGACTTTCCTGTGTTCCAACGTTTGGTCCCTCCTCTGGTCCCTCCACTTGGTCTACCTGGACCCTCCTCTGGACTCTGCTATGATGTTTTATTTTAAACTTCCTCTGGACCACCTGGCCCCTCTTCTTGTCCTTTCACTGAACCCTTCCCTGGCCTGGTCCCTCTTTTCATTCCTCCTTTTGTCCTTTCTTTTGTGTCTCATTTAGTCCCTTCTTTGGTCCCTTCTTTTGTCCCTCCACTGGGACTTCTCTAGACCCTCCTTTAGTCCTTCCTTTCGAGCTCCTCTGGTCCCTGCTATGGTCCCTGCTCTTCTGGCCTGTCCCCAGGCCCCCCTCTTGTTCCTCCTTTTGGTAAATGTCGCTGCTGGATCTGTATCATTTTCACATTGTGGGCCTTTCTTTGGTCCCTACATTTGACCTCCTGTTGACCTTCCTTGGTCCCTCTTCTGGTCTCTCCAATGAACCCTTCACTGGACCCCTCTTTTGGTAAATGTCTGTGTTAGGTATGCTTTTAAATATTAAAGAACTAATATAATATTATTATTATCCTTTAAACATTGTGGACTTTTATTGTAAATGATGTCTAGTACCACACACAAGTACACATTTTCATATAAAAATATATAATGGCTATTTTTTCTATCTTTTACAGGCTAAAAATGAAGAATGTCTAATCTCTTTGGCAGAAAAACTAAAGGCTGAAAATGTTGACCATAAGCTATGGATGGAACAGCCTGAAAATATCCCCACATGTATAGCAACCAGACCATACCAGAAGGATCTCATTCAAGCTCACTTCAAAAAGTTTAAACTGATGAAATAAATGTTAATTTTACAAAACTTTTCTGGATTTTGTCAGTTTTTAGTTACTTGGCAGGAAAGACTGAGTGGAACTGAGTATTGCTGAAGAAATGATTGTCCCCTACCTGTCCCTGCAAGCTATTGAGATGCAATGATTTATTAAATAAATTACAACCCTGAAACTCAAACTTGTCGAAATGTTTTGATTCTTTATAAGTATGTGCAGTTTGATGAAAATCATTGAAGAAACGAAACCATTATAATGCTGACAATGAATTTCAAGAATAGCAATAGTGACTTTGACCCGACAACCCTGAAAAACGATATTCTAAAAATAACAACAGTGACCTTGAACCTAACCAGATGACCCTGAATGTAAAACTTATCCATGATATTTAATCCTTTACAAGTATGCTAAGTCTGATGAAAATCCACGAAAGAATGAAGTAGCTAGCGTGGTGACAAATCACATTCGTTTGGTTTAATTATTTTTACGTCCTATTAACAGCCAGGGTCATTTAAGGACGGCCTCCCGTGTATGTATGTGTTAAAGGCCCAATATACGTAACTTTTGGCAAAACTTGAAGCGAAAATAAAGCCTAATAACTTATTATATTTATAGATTTAGTTAAGATTAACTGATATCAGCAATATTCAAGATGAATTCTTTCGCGGTTACCGGTACAGCAGCAGTTGAAACATGCTATTTGTAAACACGCGTCCATTTCGAACCGTCTTCTACCTTCGGTTTGTTGTTGAAGTGGGCCCGCCTGAATTATTTTCAATTCTTTGGATTTTTTTGTCAAGAGTTTTTTGTTAGTTACCGCTCAGGTTTACTTCGTTTTAGGCTTATTTTTGCATGGTTTTCAACTGGATTTTTTTTCAGAATTCTTCAGAATCACGAAAATTTCCCTGAAGTTACGTATATTGGGCCTTAAAGAGCGAGTGTATTTTGGAGGTGGTGGTATGTTCGTGTAAGCTTTCTTGCGAGTCCGGAAACCCACGGTACACTTCTCTAACGTGATGCAAACGCCAAAAAAGTGTACTGTGGGTTTCCGACGATGTCTTGCGATAGTCTGGATGTTTTGTCGATTTAAAGTGCTACCACACTGAGGTACATGCATACTGGTCTCATTATGCCACTCCCATAATGCTGAGCGTCAAACAGGGAGTAGTAACTGACTCTAGGGTATAACTCGGCCTGGGGACAGAACCCAAAGCCTTCCTCACAGGGGCGAACGCTCAACTAAAGGCCAAAAGTGAGGTATAGTGTCAAGGGAGAAATGAAGAAAGAAAGTCGTTTAGAAAGAATAGACAGATAAGACCCCAAATTTAGTCGCCTCTTACCATTATATAATGGAGACGACAGGTACAATTCGTATACACCCATCCTGCATGACAGCATTCAAATGTAAGCACATTAATAATAATAATAATAATGTTTATTCAGGCAAAGGCATAGTAAAATTACACAGTACAAATATCGCATTTCATAAGCAATTGGATCACAATTATAATCAGTAATAAATTAAATTATTGTGGGTTTCTTAAAATTATTAATTTAAAACATAAAATATCACAGAAGAATTTTCACAAACCTTGACATATCACAGTTTAAATTTGTATCGCATGAAATTAAATTACACTGTGATTGCAAATCTTCTAAGTAAAAAAGTTGAAAATTTTAGAGATGTCAATTAAAAAAGTAGAGGAAAATTTGTAAAACCAGATGAAAATGCCTTTGGCCTTGGATTACCCATAAAGCCTATAAAATAGGCTTATTTCCAATGGGGTCCATTAAAGGAGTAATCATTCCGGTTGAGATGTAAAGCCACGGAAAATTGGATTGAATTAAATTTCGCAGCATTAAATATATAGAACCAGAGCACTATTTTGAATGAAAGAAAATCTTTTACATAGAAGATATGAAAACAAATATTGGAAGTAAATAAATAGTTTGGCACTAGAAAGCATTTCCAAATTTAAAGAAATAAGTGGCACACTCGCAGTACTGGCTGTAGAAAGCAATATACAGAATCTGATATCAGTGCAAGTACATGCATAAACTTTGTGTGTGATGTTTCAGTGCTAAAATAAGATTACCCCTAAAATATGTACGTTTACAGTACAGTGTATTTAGACCCATTAGTTGCGTCTAATAAAGAGTTAAGCATTTGCACCTGTGATGAAGGCTTTGGGTCCTGTGATTAAGGCTTTGGGTTCTGTCCCCTGGCCGAAACGTCACAGCTCCTTGCTTGACGCTCAGTATTATGGAAGTTGGACCGGTCGGGGTGTTCTGCTGGGGGTCCTCGGCAGTTTACTTCAGTGTGGTAGCACTTGAAATCTGTAAAAGATCCAGACTATCGCAAAGAGGCTTTTCCCCAAACACCGACATAGAAAATGGCCTCTCTTTTCCAAAATGTCATTTCTTTGCTTGCGTGTAGTGTAATATCGTGTACGTCCTCTCATTGCCGCTTTACGAACAAGTGCGCACACACCTACTCGCACACGCATTCAACACACATCGCACACACCGAGAGGCCGTCCTTAAATGACCCAAGCTGTTAATAGTACGTAAAAACAATCAACCAAACCACTCCAAAGTATCTAATATGTAATTGTGCAAGCCCAGGATCAAAATTTCATTGGTATTCTCTAGGTAGGACAAGTTACCTTTTAATCCGATTGATTATGACTCTTTCACCCGCTAAATATTTGGACTGCATGCGGGTGCGTAGTCCGAAGGGTTCTGACTCTCTGACCCGCTAAATATTTGGACAGCAGGCCTAGGTGGGTCAGAGAGTCTGAACCCTTCGGACTACTTCTCTATATAACATGTTTAAGACCTGAAATACAATACCAGGTATTTCTGAAGGGTACCATCATGATCCTTTGTTTTGTGCTGTAAAAGTACTGGTCTTATGCTGGTTTGGTTTATTTTGTTTTATGTCCTTTTAACAGCCATGGTCATTAAAGTACGTGTCAGGTTTTGGAGGAGGAGGAAAGCCGATGTTCCGGGAGAAAATCCGACGACCTACGGTCAGTACCTGGCAACTGCCTGGTATAAGAAGATATTATGACTTTCATGATAAATTCCAGAAAGAGACACAAAAAATGTCCCGCCATTAAGGATACACTAGAAACAAATCATGCCTTTTTGAAAATTCCACGCACCCCAAACAAGTTTTAAATTAAAGGTAAAATGCGACACATTTAGATCTTTTCGCACAACTATTATCAGTTTGATTTCAGTATTTTCCAAATTAATAGTGGAAATTCAAACAACCTGCTCCATTAATATCCAAAATCCATAAAACTTAACGATATGTGCAAGTATCATTTACTTGGATCACCAAGGGTGCTAAAATAATTAACATAGGCACAAAAATCAAACAGATCCGTTACGAGGCAGTTCACATAACATTGAAATGGGAACCAGAGGCTGTAATCATATTTTAAGAAATTATCAATCTTGATGATTAGTTCACACAAACACTCTGACATGATTTTACAAGAAAGCGAATAAATGAAACTGGAGGAACGAGCAGGGCGCGAGAACGGGGCCAGGACGTTACCGAGATGTATATTTCTAGCATGATTCCATGTATATGCAATCGGTTGTTTAAAACTAGAAATGTCACCTATGGGGTAACTAATGTCTCCGCATTCCAGCGGCTTATTGTCCATGTAGACGCTAAATAAACAAATGAACAAAAATAGACAAGGGAAGGGACATGGTAGTATATTTATCAATCTGTTGGCACGTTTTACTTTTAGAAATATGTGCGCACGAATTTTCTATATGCGCGCACGTTTTAGTAATCTTTTCGCACGAGCTGTCAATCTGTGCGCACGTTTTAGTAATCTGTGCGCACGGATTGATAAATGTATTACCATGTTCCATTGGGGGCTCCGTACAAATACCAACAGGCTGGTGAAAAAGACAAGCACTGCTTCAAAGACCTTTGACCCTTGACATGAGTTAATGTTGTTACAAGGTACTTTAGCTTGCATCAGTGTTATATATACTTCAAGGTATATATGTTAAGCACGGTACAATTACGACAGGAAATTCACATTTTAATATGATGTTTGATTTGAAATTGTCGCAATGTACAGCAGCCTGCGTGTGCATACAAAATGTCTCATTTAGCCCTTTCAGTACTTCAATCGTGAGCTTTGACCTTTGACGCCATGACCTTTGAGGTTGTCAGTAGGGTAGTTTACATTACATGTATTAGTCACCGGAACTCCATACTAAGGGTATAGGTTCACCTTGTTCATCAATCAATAATGAAACGGGGCGGAATTAATCCAATGATTGATATCGTCTATAAACTCCAAGAAAAGTGACACGTTTATTACCATTTCGCGAGCACAGTAGGACGGATGGACATAATGCAAAACTAGCCCCTCCTCCCTTCTATTCCGTTTGGGGACAAACAACTTCAATAAATACCGTTTCTGAGACATTTAAAGTTATGGCTCGGACAAATTATTCCTAAAAACATTGCACATATTTTAGTTTTATCAGAAAATATCTGATATACTGTATATGCATTTATTTGACCATATTAGAGAAACTGTCTCCTGCTAAATTATCAAAAGGTATATATGAAGTTCCTATTGTAACCCGATGTATTACAGAAGTCATCAAGAATGACCTTGGTAGTCGGAAATGATGCGTGGATAGTTTGTAATGCAATCATAAGACTGCATATATGCAAAGCAAAATTAGATACACCAAAGGACCGTAGGCATCACCTTGGCGTACACCTTAATTGAATGACTGAAATTTTCCCTTTGAGCTTGTAGTCAAGACCACGATGAACTAACAAACACTGCAGGTTCTGAATACTGTATCTGATTCGCCCAAATATATATGACGATCAATAGTCTAGCAACGCCATATATCTAGGCAGATCAGATACTAGTAGTCGGAACCCTTCAGACGAATTATCTGTAGGTGCAAATTTATGAAGACTAGTTAATGTTTGAGCAAGTTTTATGGTCGCAATCTTGGTTTCATTGAGAAATGTTCTATAGCATTGTATTTTATGAAGATGGGTGCTTTGGATACGCTCATTAGTATGCCTGCTTGTTGTTATTGAGAGTTATGCCTCAGTTCTCACTTTGAGGTCATGATATTAATATCAATATTAACTAGGTTTATATGGCGTGTGTCGTCGATGAATTAAACAGGAAACGCTTACTCTTTCGGAACACCTGGTCTTATCCTCTGGTAATTCCTCAATTGTCGTAGTGTAAATATTTCTGTTGTTCATATTTTGCCACTGAATTAGTCGATTTGGAGATCTGATTTTAGTTTTCTTGACGCTTTTTTTCATCGAGATATCTGTTAACCTAGCCCATCTTTGACTTCTGAAGAAGTTTATTGTTAGAGTAATCTTTATAATGTCAGCAACATTTGAATGTGTATATAACTCTTTCCGCGATAATTTGTTAATTTAGTAATGCAATTTTCAAGCATGTATCTGGAAACTTTTTTTTAAGAAATAGTTGGTGAAATTTAGGCCTGTTTACGAACATTTGTGACATGATTACAATTGTAGCTTAATTAGTAGGCAACATATTTGTTCTTTCCATTGATATTTATTTGGATTTATATTAAAAAATGAATATTTAGTATAATCAGCGAAGCAAACCCACAGGCACGCGTGTTTAGTTTAAACATATTTTATTTGAAATTCAAAAGGAATTGGACACAAGTTACGAAACTTAGAAACGTCCTTTTCCATAAACATGTATGAAGTGATATATACAATGGCAGCATTTGAGATATCAAGATAAATATTCAAATATATATATAAAAGAAAAAACAACATTAATATTTATAGGTGACAATACATAATTTCGTATGCCATACCAGTATCCACAATATACATCAAATAGTATTACAATTTTTATTTCTACGCTCGATGAACATGACTTTGTTATTATATGACATTGTATATATCTGCGTATACAAAATAATTCTGCAATTTCCATCAAGTATTAATGTTACATACATATATTTAATCATAATGAGTATGGCTTAGTAATCAGTAAGTATCATACACAGTAAAGCAATTAAAATATTGATATGATTTTAAAAACGATTAGTATTTTTTATGTACTCTTGAACTGTCAAGCGTATATTTTCATTATCTTTTTGACTAAGTTTATCAGAGCCAAAAAGTATCAAAGTCAAATCAACATCAACATTATACTTAGCCAATTTTCTCAAAAATATAACACGATAATCATTAAATTGGTTACATTGGAAAAAATAGTGCAATGCATTTTCTACAGGAAAAGAACAATTACAAGATGGATACGTAATTAAATTAACTTTGAAAAGGTCGGAATTCAAAATACTACATCCATGCCGAAGTCTTGTATGTATGACATCTAGTTTTCTGTTACCAACTGCCAGTCTAGTTACAGGTTTTTTTCCGTTTAATTTGATTTTTGAATTTTGATATTGTTTCTAAAGATCTTACGGAAATGTCTAGAGAATTCCAAATTTTCACAGTACTAGGAAGAAATGATTTTTCAAATAGCACTAGGCGACATTTAGGTGGTACATAATCTTGGTTATTTCTCAAGTTATAAATACAATTTTCGTTAACTCTGTTGGGCAAAATGTCGTTTAAATAGGATGGCGCTATATTATGTTGCATTTTATAGAAAAGTATCATTTTTTTCTGTTTTCGTCGATCAGATAATGTTTCCCAACCAGTTTCTATATAAAGTGACTGCCTACTTGCAAATGAGGGTAAACCTGTAACTATTCTGGCCGCTTCTAATTGTATTTTTCTAACTTGTCCGAATCCGCATTGGTACATCCATCCCACACCTCACTCGCATATTCCAACAAAGGTCTTATAAATACAATATATAGTTTACACAATATTTCTTTTTTCAAGGTAAATTTAAACTTACGTAAAACTGACAAATGCCGTAAAGCGGAGATAGCGATATTTGAGATATGCGTTTCCCATTTCCCATTTTCATTTAGAGTTTCATTTACAGGCACGCGTGTGGCAAGGAGGATAACCATAATAATTAATAATATCATACTGAAGTATAAATAATTGAAATAAAATATAAAAACAACAGTCTCAAACTTTTTATATGTTAATTTTGTAAAAAAAAAAAAAAAATCCAATGACATTTATAGACAAATTTCAGCTTATACGTCAAGCAATGGATTACTGGTCAAACGGTTTATTTTCACCTGATTTTCATTTTTGTTGAAAATTTTCTATCAATGACCAACCCTTATATGAAATATCATTATAGACAATCAAGTAAAGAGTTTATACGATATTGGTTGGACAAGGGATTTGGTCTTCCGTCAGGCCGGCCATCCGACCAAATTAGAGGATTGTATGTTGGTAGTTAGTATATTAGCATTGTATAATTTAGATCTACTTTATGTTTTGCAGACTGTGTTCATTGCTTAATAAACACATTGAAGTAATCGGAACAGAGTCCCATTTATGAACACAGTTGAGGATTCCTGAACTCCATCATCGCCACATGATCACAACACCATAATGCCAGCTGTAGCTTGCCCTATCACCGACTGCGACTATGTCACGGCTGACCTGGATGCCGCTATCGTTGCGCCACTCATCACGGCTCATTCCGCTGCACATATACCTAAACCAGAGCAGGCTGCCGCCAAGGTCGAGAGAGTTAAGCGACCCACTATTACCGCCGCAGGATCTAGCGAGGAATGGGCATACTTTCATTCTCGCTGGTCGGACTATGTGAGTGCAACAAAAATCACTGGACGTGACAAAGTCGTCCAACTGCTAGAATGCTGTGATGAGCCACTACGTAAAGACCTCACACGCACAGCTGGTGGAAGTCTAGCTAACAAAAATGTGGACGAAGTCATGGCTGCAATAAAAAAACTTGCAGTACGTGAGGAGAACACTATGGTTGCCAGGGTGACACTGCATAACATGCGACAGGATCGTGATGAAACGGTTCGGAGTTACGGTGCCAGACTTAAAGGACAGGCAGGCATATGTAAGTTTATTATTGCTTGTCCAGGATGTTCAATCGACGTCAATTACACCGACTCCATTATGCGTGATGTACTTACACGAGGCATTGCTGATCCAGAAATACAGCTTGACCTTCTAGGACACAAAAATCAGGATATGAGCCTTGAAGAGGTATTCCAATTTGTCGAAACAAAAGAAGCCGGTAAGCGCTCAGCCTCTAGACTCTCATCCGGTCGAGGCTGCCAGTAGCTCGTACCGCAAAGGCAAGTCTGACAAACCGCCTTCCAAGGACACCTCCAACAAAACCGAGTCATGTACATATTGTGGAAAAAAAGGGCATGGCAGATCTGCTCCAGCCCGCATGCGTAAAACAGAGTGTACAGCATATGGACACACATGTGGGCATTGTCATCGCGAACATCATTTTGAGACGGTATGTAGAAGCAAGGACAAACCCAAAGTGACTGACCGCGACACCCTATCTGGTAGTGCTGTATTCGATGCACTGTGCTCTGCCCATAATCCTCTAGACGGTCAACACTGCACCCTTAGTGATTCTGGCATCAAACGTTCAATTTGCATTGACCACTTTGTCTACGATGAGCTGGCGAACTCATGGATTAAGCAACGCTCTAAGCCTCAACCATTTGTGAACGTAACAGCCAAAGTTACTGTAGAGGACTACGCTGCCTTAGGCTTCACATTGACGCGAGATACTGGGACAAGTTCACTGCAAGCAATGGCAGACACAGGATGTCAGAGTTGCCTTGCTGGTTTGAAAGTAATTCGCCGCCTTGGCCTACGAGAATCTGAACTTATGCCCGTAACCATGCAAATGCACACAGCTACAAATGGTGGTATTAAAATTCTTGGGGCGACGATCCTCCGTTTAATCGGGAAAGACAAGGCAGGTAACGTCAAAGAGACCAGGCAGATGACATATATAACAAGCTCATCGGACAAGCTATTCCTCAGTCGTGAAGCGTGTGCTGCCTTGGGCATCATCCCAGATTCATTCCCAATCATCGGAGCCCAATCCCATTCAGCTAGCATAGATGCTACGTCCTCATTACTTGATCAGCAAGACATAGCATGTGATTGCCCTACTCGCCAACAGCCACCCTCGCCACCCAAAAAACTGCCTTTCCCTGCCACGACAGAAAACATTGATCGTTTAAGGGACTACCTTCTTGACTATTATAAGTCTAGCACATTCAACACATGTGAACATCAGACTTTACCACTAATGAAAGGACCTCCAATGAAGCTCATGGTTGACCCTAACGCGAAACCTGTTGCCCACCACACACCCGTACCTGTTCCAATCCATTGGCAGGAAGCAGTGAAGGCTGGACTAGACCAGGATGTCAGATTGGGAGTAATTGAGCCTGTTCCAGTTGGTGAGCCTGTTACTTGGTGCCATAGAATGGTTGTTTGTGCGAAAAAGAATGGTACACCGCGGCGCACTGTTGACTTTCAACCATTAAATGTGCATGCCACTCGCGAGACTCATCACACCCAATCACCATTCCACCAAGCACGCTCTTTTCCACCAGACAAAAAGAAAACACTATTTGATGCATGGAACGGCTATCACAGTGTGCCAATCTGCGAAGAGGACAGGCACTTAACAACATTCATCACTCCTTGGGGAAGTTACCGTTACAAAACTGCACCTCAAGGCTACATCGCATCCGGTGACGGTTACACAAGACGCTACGACGAGCTTGTCTCAGACATCCCTAACAAAACTAAATGTGTCGACGATGTTTTATTGTGGTCCGACAGCATTGAAGGAAGCTTCTTTCAGGCAGTTCAGTGGCTTGATATCTGTGGACGTAACGGTATTACACTGAACCCTGCAAAATTCATATTCGCGGCAGACACGGTAGAATTTGCTGGATTTGAAATAACCAGCGATAGTGTGCGGCCATCACAGAAATATTTACGCGCCATTCTTGACTTTCCAACACCCAGGAACATCACAGATGTGCGCTCATGGTTTGGATTGGTCAATCAAGTGTCTTATGCCTTCAGTATGGCCGAGAAAATGCATCCCTTCCGTCAGCTACTAAAACCTGACCAACCATTTCAGTGGACAGAAGAACTTCAAAGACTCTTCGAAGAATCCAAAGTTGTTATTGCCAATGAGATTGAACATGGCGTACAGATTTTCGACCCAAGTAAGCCAACTTGTCTCGCGACAGATTGGTCAAAGACTGGCATAGGTTTTTGGCTATTACAGAAACACTGTGACTGTGCCAATGACAGCCCTCTATGCTGCCGTGATGGTTGGAGAGTTACACTTGTCGGTAGCCGGTTCACACATGCAGCAGAGGCGCGTTATGCTCCGGTTGAGGGAGAGGCCCTGGCAGTAGCAGATGTCCTGGATAAAGCCCGCCACTTCGTCCTGTGATGCGAGAAATTGAGCATAGCCGTTGATCACAAACCTTTATTGAAGTTATTTGGTGACAGATCTCTGGAGGATATTCCAAACAACAGACTTCGCAACCTCAAGGAGAAAACACTACGATACAGGTTCCAAATGCTTCATGTGCCTGGCATACGGCATCGTGCTGCTGATTGTATATCCCGCCACCCTGAACCAGAGAAACTTGTGTTAGAGGACGATATTGCAGCAATGAGCTATTCTTCTGCCAACATCACCCATTCCAGTCTAATGAATGCTCTCCGTACACCATCATCCGGCTAGCATTCGTTGAAGAGCATGTCATAGCATCAGCCTTCTCAACTCTCGACGCAATCGATCTACGATCTGTAACCTGGGAGCGCGTGAGAACCGCTACTACAAGCGATAACAACATGCAGGCGTTAGTTGCTTTAATAGAGGCTGGTATGCCTAAAACGCGCAATGAGTTACCAAGACCCCTGCAAGAATACTTCCCATTCCGTGATGACCTTCACACAGTTGATGGTGTTGTACTCTATAAAGACAGAATAATCATCCCGCCATCACTAAGGAAGGAAATTCTCGCCGCTCTACATTCCGCGCATCAAGGAGTTACCTCAATGACGTCAAGAGCTGACTCCTCCATCTTTTGGCCAGGTATCACGCCTGCTATTGCCTCCTTACGCGCATCTTGCAACCACTGCAACCGCATTGCCCCATCTAACCCGAGTGCACCTCCGATGCCATTATCCACTCCTGACTACCCATTCCAATGTGTATGCGCAGATTTCTTCCATTACATGGGACACAATTACCTCGTGGTAGTGGATCGTTATTCGAACTGGCCGATAGTGGAGAAAGCATCTAATGGCTCCAGTGGTTTGATAGATTGTCTCAGAAGAACGTTTGTTACTTTCGGCATCCCTGATGAACTAGCGTCAGATGGTGGACCTGAGTTCACTTCCTTAGCTACACGCCAATTTCTTAGGAACTGGGGAGTTCACCATAGACTGTCATCTGTGGCTTTTCCACATAGCAACTGCCGTGCTGAAGTGGGAGTCAAGACGGTAAAACGTCTGATCATTGGCAACACCAGCCCTCATGGTGACTTGAACACGGACGCATTCCAACGCGCTGTTCTGCAGTATCGAAACACCCCTGACAGAGACACAAAATTATCTCCTGCCATGTGCGTGTTCGGCCGTCCCATACGAGACTTCATCCCTATACCACCTGGTCGGTATATTCCTCACAATACGTGGCTGGAAACTCTAGCAGCTCGCGAGGAGGCCCTGCGAAATCGTCACATGCGAGATAGTGAACGTTGGTCCGAACACACCAAACGACTGCCACCTCTCGCAGTTGGGGATCATGTCCGCATTCAAAATCAAGTTGGTCCTCATCCCTTAAAGTGGGACAAGACTGGAGTTGTTACCGAAGTACGTCAGTTTGACCAATATGTGGTACGCATTGACGGATCGGGCCGTGTTACTTTGCGTAATAGGAAATTCCTCATGCAATATGTTCCCGTCATTGCGCCACAAGCACGCTTGACCATTGATAATGACATTGTGCCTTCACGATTCGCGATAGTTCCTTCTAATACATCCCCCGATGTCAATGTCAATAAGGAACCTAAACTGCACTGTAAGGACACAGGTCCTCAATTACCCATACAAAGTACACCTTGTTTATTGCCAACTGCTCAACCTTCGACACCATCTGGTATCCCGGATACCTCCAGTCGACGTCAACTCGAGTTTGATCCTCCTGCAACGGATCCTCCTGCAATGGACAAAACCATCACACCGCCAGCTACTGCTTCTCCAACCTCGACACCTGCGCCAGAGGCAGTAATTCCATCTCCAAACCGGATATCTGGTCGAATCACAAAGAGGCCGGCTTGGCACTCGGATTACGACATGTCCAAGTGACTTGTTTTTGTTCTTTGTTTTCTCAACTGGAACATTCCTGAAGTACCAAATTGTTCAGTACTGTTTAATCGTGATTCAGTGTTTATTTGGTTTATCGTTGGACAAATAGTCGGACATTTCTTTGTGATTTTCATCTTTTAAATCAGTCTTTGTTTTCAGGACTAACTGACTCTATTATCCGTGTGTAACAAAGACTTGGGGGGAGATAGAGGATTGTATGTTGGTAGTTAGTATATTAGCATTGTATAATTTAGATCTACTTTATGTTTTGCAGACTGTGTTCATTGCTTAATAAACACATTGAAGTAAACGGAACAGAGTCCCATTTACAAATGACTGCGCAAACCAAGACCTCTTCTTCGAAGGAGGGCATGGTTGCAGACTGTTTTTATGTTTTACACGTACGTTACACCCCGTGATTTTTTTTACAATTCTTTCGACGCATGCGCGAGATATTAATCCGAGAGTGACATCCCGCGGGATTGACGAGTGCAGTCGTCGCCTACCAAAGTAGCTTATTCCTTAATTACGACAGGTAAAGGAAAAGTTAAGTTGTATTTTAATGAAAGTTTGTTTAACGAGGTCAATTGATCTTTTTAAACATAAATTGTAATATGTCTTGTATAGGACTGTTTAACGACGAATGATTTAATCAAAAAATGCAGAACGTCACCCATTTTGACGGATGAGTAAGTTACGCGTATTTTGACTTTTGGAAAGTTGTGATTCACATATAAATAAAACCTTGTTGCTAAAATGGACAGTTATTTGAGGTGATTAGTTAGCATAAGATATGGTGGGGATCCTGAGGTGCAAAAGTGTAATAAAATACTGTTGATGATGATGAGGAGGATGGTGAATGATGATATCGCCGATTTTGATGTTGTTGATGTAAGGGATGAGAAGATCGGTGTGAAAATGTGCTAGACCCTATACGTAATTACTAGAGTGTAAAAATGAAAAAAACTTTTGTGTATGTCCAAATCATGGTGGCTTACAGGAGTGTACTAAAATGCCTTGACTGTTAACGTTAATGTTGAAATTCAGAAATGAGTAGATCACCATATAGTCCGAAGGGTTCTGACTCTCTGAGCCGCTAAAAATTTTGACGACTGGCGGCTGCGAGAGTCAGAATTCCTCCCTAGTTAAAAAGTGGAAATTTTACAGACCGTGCACGGGTCACTGTTTAAGCTGTGTTTTATAATATGAAACATTTCCGATCACATGTAAATTAGGTAGCAATGGGAAGAACAGATATTTTTCTACTAACCTACACATTCAATCAAGTCACAGGAGGTCGTAAACTAACTGTTGGCACATTTCTAAAATAAAATAACCAGTTTCCTGACATCTGTTTGAAAATGGCCGCGCGTTGCGAGATCCCGCGAGAATTTCATTTGACCTTAGGTATATTTGATCACGTGACGTGAGGCGGCGGCCATTTTCAAACAGATGTCAGGAAACTGGTTATTTTTTAGAAATGAATGGCGAAAGTTAGTTAGCGACCTCCTGTGACTTGAGTAAAGGCGTAGGTTAGTTGAAAAATATCTGTTCTTTCCATTGATACCTTATTTGCATGTGATCGAAAACGGTGCATATTATAAAACTCAGCTTTAGAGGCGACCCGTGCACGGGTCGGTAAAATTTCCACTTTTTAACTAGGGAGGAATTCTGACTCTCGCAGCCGCCAGTCGACAAAATTTTTAGCGGGTCAGAGAGTCAGAACCCTTCGGACTAATCACCATACAGCAGATCAATACCTAGAATTTCAATTCATCACATAAAACACTTGGAACAGATCGACACATCGGAAATTAAGAGGGGAAAAGCCCATGGATAACCCATTAAATCTGTAAAGTCTTATTTCCAATGGGTTCACTGAATTTCATAGGTAACTAATATGAATTAATTCATAGATTTTCATTGGAAATTGTAGTAAATTTCTAAAAAAAGTATTTTTTGTTTTCAGTGGTTCTAGAATATCCATGCCCATGGCACTCCAAGCAGGTGGTTTGTCATCCAGTCAGCCACTTTCAAGCACACAGAATTACAACAGCATCCACTCATTGGGTAAGTCACAAGTCTACCCGGACGTACCTTCAGATGAATCAATTTGAACTTTTAAATTATGAATCAATTTGAAATGTTTCAGAGTTTTTGTCAGGCATTTATAGGATGTGGAATAACGACCCATACCCAAATGAAAATAGCAGCAGTATCTTCCTAAATACCCTTAATAATTTCCCAATTGAAAAAAAAGTAAATTTCATGTTGTATTCAGATTACAATGCATATGGTCACTTAAAATGCATAAATGAATCATTGATTTAATAGATTTGATATGGGTGTTTTAAGATAATATATGTACTTTAAAAAGTGAATTGGGTTGAAATTTCTCCCAATTGAATGAAAATGCTGATGCTTTTTTGAGTATTTTCCAAATTTGCAGGAAAATATTGACAAATTTTTCCTACTTTAAGACAGGATCACATTCCCAAAATACCTTGCAAATTCCCTGTGATACTTATACCCC
This sequence comes from Mimachlamys varia, assembly GCA_947623455.1. NCBI lineage: Eukaryota > Metazoa > Mollusca > Bivalvia > Pectinida > Pectinidae > Mimachlamys > Mimachlamys varia. The sequence continues at coordinate 17,455,360 of OX392540.1, forward strand.
CAAAGTTGTCTGTGGACTAGAGGGATGTCCCAAACTGTGTCACTGCTCAAGATCGAGGCTTCATTTCTTAACTGATTGTCATGGAACTTCACAGCTGTGTTTAGAAATATCACTTGTTGTTCAAGTTTATGTATGGAGCCCTATGTGGTCAAGATCTATTTCACTGTAACCGGTTTATATCATAAATAGAATTTTGTTTTGCCCTACACTACAGACTTCATTTTCAATCGATTGTTATGAAACTTCACACAAGTGTTCACAAATATCATATTTGTATATATATATGAGTTCGCATTTCATTACGTTTCTAATCTTATTAGGGTATTTCACTGATTTGTATTATCTGTGATGCCTAGTGTTATATTTAAGATTTCAACAGACTGTTTAGTAGTGTTATACATATACAAATGTAGTAGAAGTAGTTTTTTGTAAAAAGTGTTTTTGATAGTTAATATAACAATTAAGAAATTGATAAAAGGGAATCTCAACTTTTACAAATTTTGGAGTCCTGGGACTCCAGTCACCTATAACACAGAGTAATACTTCATCAAATTCAATTTTAAGAGTCCTTTGTCAATTTCAGGAGTCAAAATGTAGGATTTTATGAGTCGAGGAAACCCTGTTAAATCAGTTGTGTTTATACATGTAGATAACATTAAGACCTATGTGTTTACAGATTTTACAGGTGATAAGTATGATGTACCTACAAATACCTGGTCAGCTGCTGGACCCAATCAATTCCTTCTAAACCAAGTGGACAGCTTTAGGTTCCGCACCAGCCTCATAGAAATAGTCGAGGAGCTTAAACTTCGCAGGGTAGGACAATCAAAAGTTGCAACTTAACACACAATGTGTCATAAAAGCAGTTCACTGAATTTTCGTTTCTAATTTTACATTTGTTTGTTTGATGACTGTAAATTGTACCTCTTTTCATATCTTGGAACAACTTCTTCTGCAGAACCAGTAGAATAATTAACCATGTTGGGATAGAGTACAGTATTATTACGTTTCATTCAGTCTGGAACATTCTTAAGCCAAGAAGACTCAATTATTGAAATATGTATATATATGCAAATAATTAAGTTCATTGAGAATATTTTCCTGTGATTGCACATATAAATAGCAAGGTGTGCAATACAGGCCCTCTGGGCCTCTTGTTTGGTCGATGACTGTAAATTGTATATTTTTGAAAAATGTTTTTTTCAAAATGGATGATACATTAACTTGCCTTTTTCTTGCCCTGCTTTTATTTTATAGTGACATTCTATATATATTTTTTTAGAATTATTATAACCTTAGAATATATTTTGTTGACAGAAAAATGAAGTGGAAAATGAAGAAAGAACACAGGCATTGATCAAAGAAAAGTATGAACTGGAAAGAAAAAATGTAAGCATATAAAATTACTTACCAGATATGTTATAATAAGTTGTGATTTTTCTATATCATATTTAACTTCTTCAATGATTTCATATCACCTAGATACTTTAATATTACCCCTCCCCACTCTCCCACCCCCCAATAGACTTTCATAAGATATATTCCCCCAGATCATAACTTTTCAATTGATCTCATATTATTATTATGATTACCTTTCCAATTGTCTCCTATTACATATTGAGATTATATTACCTTCTCAATGGTATTTATCAATTATGGACCTTTTTAGAGGTCAGTATGGTGTTATACCAACCTGGTAGAATCAAATATTCGAGGTGAATATTTTAGATTCTACCAGGTCGGTATAACACCATATTGACCGAATCAAAGGTCCTTAATTTTATATAAGATAAACTTGTTTGCAAAATACTGAAATTGCATTTTATCTATCTCGATAAAGCATGAAATTTACAGCGGGGCATGATGGCGTCATGATGATTGTGACATCATAAAGACAATATTTCTAAAAGTAGAAACATAAGGTCAATATCACAAAATATGGACCTCCATGTGACCATATATTTTAGCCAACGAGAATTGAGGAAAGTTTTACCATATCTGATATTGAACATTGGTATATTAATTTGTGTACCTTTGCAATGATCAATTTTCAATTTGTTTTGACATGTCCCTTTTTGACTGTATTACTATGTAGGTTTTATTACTTTCCAGGATCTCGAAGCAACCAGAATAAAAAATATTCAAGAGGAAAATAACAAAAACTTGACTGAAACAAAAAGACAGTTTGAAGAAAAGATGAGAATATTAGAGGAAAAGACTGTAAGTTTTTCATACAGTGCTATATGTGAACCTACCCCCCCCCCCCGACCTTTTATGCTAGAATTGAAATATAAGAGCTTTAATTTAGCTGAATTGACTAAATATACTTTGTCATTGCCTCATTTACCGCTGAAAAATGATTTGAATTCTTCCAATTGAAAGTTGGAAAAGTTTGTTATAATTTTCAGGGGTGTTTTAAAGTAGCCTCGTACTGGTTGAAAAGTCGACAGTTAAAACTTAATTGAGTTCTTATAATTCATTATAATATAGGGCTGCTTTTGTTGATGTTGGTTGGAGAGGTACATATTGGTGATATATTATCATTTAAGGCTTGCATTCTTTCTGTACTCAAAATGGCTACCATGACCTTGGTTTGGTCAGGCAAAAAACTTAGTTAGGAATGGATGGCTTTGGGGAGATGAGTATGAATAGTTCTGTGGATTGCAATTTTAGATTCATCCTTGATATCCATGGTTTTTGATCACATACACACTCTACACCCCTGGAATATGTCATGACAAAACTGAATTTACGAAGATAGCAGTTTGATTGGTCTGGAGTAAAAAAAAAAGGCTGACCAATCGCTAGGCTGATACCTACATGTCTTTTGAAGATTACGAAGGAAATGCAACTGACTGCAATGCCTGTCAACATTTACCGTTATATGGCCATGAGATTCTTTTGATGTTCATCAAAGGGTCAAACCAGTTTTCTTGCCTCATCGACAAGGTGGTACACAAGGGCCTTCAATTTTGCCATGACATATTCCAGGGGGATGTAGAGAGCGTAGGTGAGCGTAATCACTGGGTATCGAGGATGTGGTTAGGGGTGGCCTGGGAAGAAGGGTAGGAATATTTCTGGATTACAGTTCTAGTTTTGAATTGGAGTTATATTTCTATGACTGTGTTGACAGCAACAAGACTCTGTACAGAAAGAAGCCATGGAGAAGGAGATGGAAGCGATGAAGGACGACCTCCGCAAGCTACAGGTCAGGGGCTTATTGGTTTACAACTTTAAGACTTGTGCCTAATAAATTATACAGTACCTGCATTGTGATGGAATTTAATACATACTAATTTAATCTGGATGCTGTAATATATCATCTGTACATAAAACTTGTGCTGTACCTTTGTGAACAGCTAGTGTTGAGAATGACAGGTTAAAAATGATCTTAAATTGTATGTCATAATTTCTTTCACAATATAGTGTGTTTTGTCAGTTAATTGACAGATATCAAATTTTTATTTGAGGTAAAAAATTTGAGGTCTGACACTTCTTTAGGATTGCAAATCCCATTTCATTTTCTATAAAGGAATATACATTTCTTTCAAAATATCTCATGCAGCCAAGATTTGTGTAACTTGAAGAAATAAGTACTTAACACACGAAACACGTTGATGTTGATCAGCTGTCCAAGTATTCCCTGGAGAAGTTGTTACGAGACCAGGAGAGGAAGGTTCAGATCCAGTCGGATTCCACAGAGCAGCACCTCCAACAGCTGTCCAGGGTAGAACACAAACTCCAGGCTTTCTCCACCTACTCTAACAAGCTGGTCAACAGCCAGGAGCGGCTCGACAGACAAGGTAGGCTTTTTGTACTCATACAATACTTAGGTCAAGGTCAATTGGTCTATCTAGGTCAAGGTCACTGGTTACCTGTCCAGGGTAGAGCACAAACTCCAGGCTTTCTCCACCTACTCTAACAAGCTGGTCAACAGCCAGGAGCAGCTCGATAGACAAGGTAGGCTTGTTTTACTCAATCTAGGTCAAGGTTACTAGGTATTCCAAGGTCACGCATTATCTGTCCAGGGTAGAACACAAACTCCAGGTCTTCTCCACCTACTCTAACAAGCTGGTCAACAGCCAGGAGGGGCTTGACAGACAAGGTAGACTTGTTTTACTCATACTATACTACGAGTTTAACATGAGTTTGACATAACCAGGTTCAGCTCTACCTATATCAAACACTGTGTCATGGAAAAGAACAGGAAACACCTTTGACTTAGGAACACCATGCACGTCCAGAGTATGACCTGACAAAGAAATTCAAGTCATAATACATGATAAAGAAAACCGAGTGGTCAGTTGGCGCCATTGACAAAAAAACAGTTCGCTTTTAATGGTTTTGCTTCTGAAGAACTGAAAATGAAATAATAATGATAAACAGTTTTAAGGCATTTTTGATGATTTATTGCGGGCAAAAAACATTTTTAACAAATGTGATGCAAATAATTTAATACACAAGATGGCAAAGTGTTTCTGGATCACAAATCCATGCTAACTACAAAATTTAATATTCCAACTGGAATCTGAACTGAAAACAATTAATTCCTAGGTATGAATATGAGTTGTTGAAGTCATTTGAATTAAACTTTTTAATACTTGCCATTAAGATTTGCCATTTTCCAGTACTTATCATTAGATTACAAAAAGTGCATAAAATTTAAATTTCAAGAATTGATTAATGAAGTGCTATAGTTATTGTTAAATTTGCCTTTAAGTTAGTGTTAAAACAATGATCAACATAATTTCTATGTTTCATTGATTAATTCCTTGAATGCTTGTATATTAAGCTTCTGATGATTTTGCAAAATGAGAAAACAGTTTTCTGATGCTGGAAGACATCTTTTTTATTTGTGATGCTAAAAGAATAACAATAAAAAATGAATTATTAAAGCCATACCAAAACAATTTAAAGGCCCAATATACGTAACTTTAAAAAATTTGTCTAATTCTGAAAAATTCTAAAAAACAATCCAGTTGATAACCATGCAAAAATAAGCCTAAAACATAGAAAACCTGAGCGGTAACTAACAAGAAACTTTTGACAGAAAAATCCAAAGAATTGAAAATAATTTAGGTGGGGCCCACTTCCACAACAAGCCAAAGTTAGAAGGCAGTTTCCACTTCTGCTGTACCGGTAACGCATAAAAATTAATCTTGAATATTGCTGAAATCAGTTAATCTTAAGTAAATCTATAAATATAAAAAATAGTTATTAGGCTTGATTTTTGCTTGAAGTTTTACCGAAAGTTACATATATTGGGCCTTTAAAATATTTATACATGCAAAAAAACACACAAAATAATCTGGCTTAATGTAATAAATAGAATTTCAAAATGTTGTTATGTTCAAATACAGAATGAAATGTTCAGCATGATATTTATTGCATTTCATTGTAAGTATGGATGACAACGTCTCAATTGAGCTGGTGAGGAAAAAAAAATAGAAAAAATCCCATATACAATGCACTGTGATCATAATAGCAGGTAAAAATTGAAAAACTTACTCATGTTTTTATGGTTTTATTCCTTACTGAATATGAAAATAAGACAGATGTTGAATCTTTTGGAAAATGCAGGAAAGTCTCAAATGTTTTCTGGTTATCTCCCTTGGATTGCTATTGCCTGTGTATTGGATAAAAATCTCCTTGGCAAAAATGACAATTGGAGATTGATGAGACATAACATTATCTATTAATTTATCATTAAATTCTTTAGTTGGATATGGATCAGTGATTCAGATTGGGCTCGGCCATCGGCAAATGGCAGATTGAAAATGCAAATCACCGAGAAAAATATCTTTCATGGGACATAAGGCCGGTAGTTTTTTATTTTATCAGACTAAATGGCCGATTAATTATCAGTTCCAAAAGACAACTGAAAGTATTTTTGTCTTAAGTCAAAATATCTGTCGAAATACGATCGTTTGTCTATTTCCTGAACTTCACAGCGATCAAACATAACCAAACTGTTATCACTCGGGCGCTTGTTACCATTCTATGTCATATAAGCTTTTACAAACGTTTGGACGATGTAAAAAAATAACTGCTATCACTGGGGCGCTTGTACTTCACTTCAATAGTAACGATCTTTTGTAAGCGTTCAGAAGATACAGAAAAAAAACATGGGACCTAAATAACTAAAATTGCTGCAAGAGGGTCAGAAAACGTTGTTTTCTTGTGGAGTATCGAGACCCGACAGACCTCAACAAGAGAAAGAAGCCTTAGAGGAATCATGCACTGAAGAAACTGCTACATCGACGGCACCAAGAAAATTTCAGCTCAATGGCCTAAACTTTTTTGTAGTTCCGGACAAAATGGCCTAAGAAAATTTCAGCATTTAGGACATCTGTCCTTTAGTAAGATAGGCCAATCTGAATCACTGATGGATAATGTGGAAAAAGACCATAAATTGCAGATCATAATGCCATAATGGGTATAATAATGTATAGGACTCTAGGAGATAATAATTGCACCTCCTATTGACAAATTGCACTGAAGTGCACCATATACCATTCTACATAACTTGCATAAAATATTCAGGCTTTGCGCTAAATGGTTATTTAAATTGATAAATGGGGTAATTTCTTATATAAATGGGGTCCTTCTGCATAGTTTGATGGGAATCCTGAAAATAAGGGGGTCCTTTTCAGTTTCTATGCTTGAAAAAGATATAGGGACAGCTTCAACGCAAACACTGATATTGTTATATATTTACTTTGAAATGAATAAAAACAAAAAAAATGAGGACAGATATTTCTGAAATGTTTGTGGCACTACATTCAAAAATACAAAGATCAGACAAAACCGTTTAGCATAACATTATTTTAGTCTGACTTCGATAATTTCATTTCAAGGGAAATAACTTCCGTAACTCGTTCACCTCTGAAGAAACATTTGAACTCTCCGAAGTCAGAGATGGAATTACGAATAGTTCATTATAAAACTCTAGGGGTGAAGGGACCAAATTCATTTTGTACATTCGAAAACTAGAGTTTCGTTTTATGACAATTCAAAAATTGAAGAGCAAAATTGTGATCATCTTTGCAATAAAATCAAGCCTTTCCATCGAAAATATTATTCAAAAAAGGAAAGGCAAAATTTAATTAGCAAATTTGACATCATTCATTCATTCATTCACCCCTGATAACACATTTGAACTGTTCCAATTCAAATGTTGGAATAGTTCATTATTCAATTTCAGGGGTGTGTGAATAAGTTATTTCCGTTAACAACATCCAACAACAAAGCATGTTTATTTGATAAAAATCTCCTTGGCAAGAATGACAATTGGAGATGGATGAGACATAACATTATCCTTTAATTTATCATTAAATTCTTAAGTTGGATATGGATAATGTCGTAAAAGACCATAAATTGCAGATCATTAAATGCCAAAATGGGTATAATAAATACATATAAAGAAGTCTAGGAGATCATAATTGCACCTTTTATTGACAAATTGCACTGAAGTGCACCTTATACCATTCTACATAACTTGCATAAAATATTCAGACTTTGCGCTAAATGGTTATTTTAATTGATAAATGGGGTAATTTCTTCAATAAATGGGGTCCATCTGCATAGTTTAATGGGAATCCTGAAAATAAGGGGGTCCTTTTCAGTTTCTATGCTTGAAAAAGATATAGGGACGGCTTCATCGCAAACCCTGATATTGTTATATTTTTACTTTTGAAATAAATAAAAACAAAAAAAAATTGACACAGATATTTCTGAAAAGTTTGTGGCACTAAACACAAAAATACAAAGATAAGACAAAACTGTTTAGCATAAAAACATAATTTTAGTTGGATTTCCATTATTTCTTTTCAAGGGAAATAACTTCCTTAACTCGTTCACCTCTGAAGAAACATTTGAACTCTCCGAAGTCAGAGATGGAATTACGAATAGTTCATTATAAAACTCGAGGGGTGAAGGGACCAAATTCATTTTGTACAATGGAAAACTAGAGTTCCGTTTTATGACAATTCAAAAATTGAAGAGCAAAATTGTAATAATCTTTGCAATAAAATCAAGCCTTTCCATCGAAATTACTGGTAAAAAGAAAAGGCAAAATTAAATTAGCAAATTTGACATCATTAACTCGTTCACCCTTGATAACACATTTGAACTCTTTCATTTAAAAGGTTGGAATAGTTCATTATGAAATTTTAGGGGTGCATGAATAAGTTATCACCGTTAACAACAACCAACAACAAAGCAATAATTTAAAGCTCATATTAAAGATCAACATAATTAATAATATTCACAATGCAATAACAATGAGCTTTGGCACAAAAAATATATGAATTTGATTGATTAGGGTTGGGGCTACATTTCAGAACATTGAACGAATTATTTCAAAAATCAAATGCAACCTTTAAAGGCCCAATATACGTAACTTTCGGCAAAAACTTGAAGCGAAAATCAAGCCTAATATCTTATTATATTTATAGATTTAGTTAGGATTAACTGATATCAGCAATACTCAAGATGAATTCCTACGCGGTTACCGGTACAGCAGCAGTTGAAACACGGTATTTGTAAACACGCGTCTATTTCTAGCTGTCTTCTACCTTCGGTTTGTTATTGAAGTGGGCCCCACCTGAACTATTTTCAATTCTTTGGATTTTTTTCTCAAGATTTTCTTGTTAATTACCACTCAGGTTTACTTCGTTTTAGACTTATTTTTGCATGGTTATCAACTGGATTTTTTTTCATAATTTTTCAGAATCTCGAAAAATTTACTGAAGTTACGTATATTGGGCCTTTAAACTGCTATAGTTGGAAGACATAGTAAGGTTTTCTTCACAAAATCAAATCCCCACTTATTTATGAATATTCAAACACTCTAAAAGCAATATTTCTGGGTGCACTGCAAGTGAGTAAATGATATCATTTTTTGTTAACATGTAATGACTGCATAATGAATGTTGGCACAATGATACATGATAAAGATCTGGGGCCTTAATGGCCTAAATATATTAATGGAAAATTAAAACTTAATCAATAATCTGATGAAATGAAAAAAATGCACATAAATAGCTTCAGTATTTTTAGGCCAACTTGTGCCTCATCACTCGTTTTGTTATTGGGCCATATGTCTAATGTTTATTTGGACCGAGTGATCTTTGTGAGGTTGGCATATATGTTTATCAAAACATCTCTTGTTTAAATTTTTATAATATTGACAATTTGGTGTATTTCAGGTTAACACAAAAAAATGTGCATGATTATGAACCTTCCGTTTTTAAAGCAAGTTATTGCAATATTGTGATAAACAATCACATTATCATGTTAAATATATAAATATGTCACACATATTTCCGTTAGTTACGTTTCATAAAACAAACAGAAGAAAATGCACCTGAAATGTTGATGAAGCGGGAATAACCTATTGATGTATGGTGATGTACGTGTCCACAAATGAAAAAATAATGAAGATATTATCCTCGGATAACATATCAAATTGCAACTTATCCTTGGATAACATTAAGATTTTCGACTTTTTTCACAAAGACGTAAGTTAATGACTGTTCACCGGTACCTTTGTCCTGAAGGTTGATATCCGAGGCTGTTGACTGATCGTCAGAGGAGGACTCTGATGAGCTTTCGTTCGAGTATGGTCTATTTTCAGCGTAGTCCTGCTGGCCGTGGGACTGGGGCTGGCTGAAACACACCCCATCTGTGTCCACGTCACCCTGATTTGGCATTTGGTCCAGGTTACAGGACCCTTGGAGGGAGAAGTGGTCTTGATCGGGATCGTAAGGATGATGATATTCGTAGTCATTTGTATGAGAGTCGTCCTCTAAAGATATTTGAGCTCCAAAGTCACGCTTCGGGACCCGACAGCTACATGATTTCTTCAGATTTTTATATTTCTCTTTCAATTCATGCAGTTCTATATTTGTTTTCATCTTTTCTTTACATCTTATTTCTTCCCATTGTTCCTTTTCCTTCTTCTGTCTTTTCATATTTTCCTCTTTGATTTTCTGGACTCTAGCATCGCTCTCGGCCTTGGCTTCATCTCGACTTCGATGTTGCCAAAGTTTCATGTTCTCCTTTTCCTTAGCTAATTCAAGCTTTTGTTTTTCATTCTCCAGTTTCAAATCTTCATATTTCGTCTTGTATTCCTTAGCCTCTTTTTGATATTTTGCTGCACGTTGTAATTCCTCGTTTGCGCGTTTCTCAAGTCGACGAGATTTCCTCTCAAATAGTTGTGGGAGCGAAAGGTGCTCACTTGGTCCTTCTTGATAATCAAGCTCTTTTTTCATGGATTCCAATTTGTCTATCAGTTTTCCATGTTCGTTTACTTGCACAGCGAACGGAACAACTTCGATGCTTGGAATTCTGCTGCCGTTGACAACCATCGCTAAGCGACAACTGATTTGATGTGACAGCATGTCCTGAGCTTTTAATTGTTGTCGTTCTTGCTTCTTTTGTCTTTGGTCCGACAAGTGACGTTCACGTTTCTTCTTAGTGTCGACGAGCTGGGAAGCAATGTAACGACAGTTTCTATCCTTTTTCAAGATCTCCACAAGGACCAGGAAAGCCCCAGGGACTTTCTGGATGTACGTTAGGAACTTCCGAACCTGGTCATACTGCTTGTTTTGTTTCTGGAATTGAGGGAAAAAAATATATAATTATTCAGAACATGAAAATAGGAAAACACAGACAATTGGTCAAAATCAGAAAAAAATATTGAAATGCTCTAGCTTGAATACTTGGGCTATTAAAGTGCAGTGGATAGCCCACTTGCCTTTCAGCAAGCGAAGGCAGCTGGGGTTGGATTCCTGGATCGGATGTGAAAAGGTTTTGGGGTCACTTGCCAGACTACGCAAGTTTCCTTCAGAATACTCTGGTTTCCTCCCACAATAATAAATTCCATATTTGGTTTATTTTTGTTTAACATCCTGTTAACAACCAGGGTCCTCAGAGAAAAACCATCGACCTGCGATCAGTACACCTGGCAAATGCCCCACCTGGGATTCAAACTCGCAACCGAGAGGTGGAGGGCTAGAGGTAGAATGTCAGGCCACCTTTTTAAACCACTCAGCCACCGCAGCCGGTATAATAATAAATTCCATAATAATTTATGTCAGTTGAATAATTGCTCATAATTATTGTAAAAGAAATAAAGTTTAAATTAGGTTTAGGAAATTGATTAAACTTATTTGGTTTAAATATGAAAATAAGGGATTCTATAGTCAGAATTTTTTGGTCACGGAAATTAAATCTGGTATATCAACATAAAATTAAAAAACTTATTGTAGGGTAATCAAAACTTGACAATGAATTTCATTTTATTAGCAGTTGACAGTATATAAACATCCACTACAAGTAAACTCGGCGAGTTATACCTACCACAATGTTATTCTTATCATCAACCTTGAGAATGTTTTTGTCTATGAACTGTCTGAGGAATGACTGAGTCAGAGGCAAGGCTCGCTCCAAGTCCTTCCAGAGTCGGCTGATGGCAAATCTCTCCGCTTCATTCATGGTTCTGGACTGTAAACAGAAATAAATCATATCTGAAGTCTCATTCAGTAATAAAAAATCAATCATTTCTGAAGTCTTATTCATGGTTTTGTAAAGTAAATAAAAATCAATCATTTCTGAAATCTTATTCAGTTATCAAAAATAAATCATTTCTGAAGTCTCATTCAAGGTTTTGTAAAGTAATCGAAATAAATCGTTTCTGAAGTCTCATTAATGGTTTGGTAAAGTAATAAAAAAGAAATCATTTCTGAAGTCTCATTCATGGTTTTGGAAAGTAATAAAATATAAATCATTTCTGAAGTCTCATTCAGTAATCAAAAATAAATCATTTCTGAAGTCTCATTCATGGTTTGGTAAAGTAATAAAAAAGAAATCATTTCTGAAGTCTCATTCATGGTTTTGGAAAGTAATCGAAATAAATCGTTTCTGAAGTCTCATTAATGGTTTGGTAAAGTAATAAAAAAGAAATCATTTCTGAAGTCTCATTCATGGTTTTGGAAAGTAATCGAAATAAATCGTTTCTGAAGTCTCATTAATGGTTTGGTAAAGTAATAAAAAAGAAATCATTTCTGAAGTCTCATTCATGGTTTTGGAAAGTAATTGAAATAAATCGTTTCTGAAGTCTCATTCATGGTTTGGTAAAGTAATAAAAAAGAAATCATTTCTGAAGTCTCATTCATGGTTTTGTAAAGTAAACAAAAAATAAATCATTTCTGAAGTCTCATTCAGTAATCAAAAATAAATCATTTCGGAAGTCTCATTCAAGGTTTTGTAAAGTAATCGAAATAAATCATTTCTGAAGTCTCATTCAGTAATCAAAAATAAATAATTTCTGAAGTCTCATTCAAGGTTTTGTAAAGTAATCGAAATAAATCATTTCTAGAGTCTCATTCATGGTTGTGTTAAGTAAACAAAAAATATCATTTCTAGAGTCTCATTCATGGTTGTGTTAAGTAACTTATATCTGTTAAACCTCCATTATTTGGAAGGAGACCATCATTTTGACCAAAATTTACCACGAAATCTCCCTCATATAATTAAGTCTATGCCAAACTCACACATACTCAAAATCTACATCCTGTGGTCAAATGATATCCTTATTACTATAGGGTGTGTATAATGACCATAGCACATGGGTCTGGTTCAATTAAATATATAAAGAATATTTTGTTTAAGTAATTTTGAAACATAAAAATGAAAGAATACTTGCAGTTCAGTCACATTTCACACACTTTCTCTCTAATTTGAAATGTGGAATGAGGAAGATCTCCCTCATTGGGAGTTTCAGTCAGTCTCATGTTTACACGTCAGTATCAAAGTAAACACAAATACGTTATATCTGAAGTTAGTTTTCATACATTTCTAGGGCCCCGCATCGAGAGATGCGGGTGCCCTATAGTAATCAGGTTGTCCGTCTGTCTGTCCGTCCGTCCGTCCGTCTGTCCGTTTTTTGTCTTCTGCACAAAAATGTTTGCAGGAGATGAAGGATTTGTACCAAATTGGAACTGATGATTCCTCATGTATCCTAGATCACATGTGTAGTATTTCATGCAAATCGGATTCAAAATGGCTGTTAGGCGGCCATATTGGATTTTAACATTAACATGAAAATACTGAATCTTTGCTGTTTCTTCTGCACAAAAATGTTTCCAGGAGATGAAGGATTTGTATCAAATTGGAACTGATGATTCCTCATTCATCCTAGATCACATGTGTAGTATTTCATGCAAATCGGATTCAAAATGGCTGTTAGGCGGCCATATTGGATTTTAACATTAACATGAAAATACTGAATCTTTGCTGTTTTTAACTGTTCACTAATCGATTATGCAAAGTAGTGAACAAATAAACCAAGAGTTAACTGACAATGATCAAACTCATAGTTCAAGGTCACAAGTTCAAAGGTCAACGGTCAAGGTTATCCTGGATAGGCTACAAAATGCCAGGTAATCGACCCTTTTGGATTTTAGCTGTCAAAACAATTTTGACATTTTCCTATCAATGAATGATCTTGTTTCTATTTGGTAAATTTAATTGCTGAACTTCTGTCTAATATCATAATGATTTTCATCTGAAAATATGTCAAAATATATCATGTGAAAAGGTAATTGTTTCCCTAGGGGGTTTATACACATTTGTCTATGGTTTTTATTTTGAGCACATGAAATCTCCCCATTTGAGAAGACTTGTGTAAAATAAATTGAAGGAATTTATAGTGTATGATTTATATTATTGCAATTAGAGCCCTGCACGAAAGTGCAGGTGCCCTATAGTAGTCACCCTGTCCTTCTGTCTGTCCGTCGGCACATTTGTTTCCAATCAATAACTTAAGTTTCCTTGGGCCGATCTTAAATTCAAACTTCGTACAGTGTTTTCTTATACACAATAAACGAGGGGTGTTCCTTAATTGATTGATATCGCACAAAAATCACTATCTCCTTTAGGGGTATATGTGTCTATAGAGGGAAAGAGGGTGTACATGTTCCGGCCTCACAGTGGGGCCCTTGCTGACCTGTCAGTGTTCTAGTTATTAGAGGTATCCAGCTATACCCAAAGATGGGAAATCCAAGGGGAATACCCACATACGAACACCCTGGCACAGAACGCCAACTCAGTGGAAAATACATGATAATGATAATTAGAACACAGTACACGATGACATGATTACGTATCAAAGCGAGGAGCTACACAAAAGAACAAAAAATGTCACTCCGGGGTCATAACACAAAGACAACGTCACAGAACTTTAAAGTCAATAGCGACAACAATTAAAAAGAAATAAGGAAACAGCAATCCTTTCATCACTGTAGACTATAATGGACTCGCCCACCACGGCCGAGTTCCATTTACAAAATGTCTAAACTTCCACATATATATGTATGGCAGAGTCTACTAAAGTTAACCAAGGGGTGAAAGGATTAAATCATTCACCCCTGAAATTTCACAATGAACTATTCCAAACTTTGAATTGGAAGAGTTCAAATGTGTCTTTATGGGTGACTTAGTTAGAGGTAAAATAATACAAACCAATCTAAAAGATGAATAACTGTTTCTTTGGTATAAATTGATAAAAAAACAAAATACAGTTGCCTCCCTTTGTTTAGAAAAAAAAATTTACAATGATATAAGGTCTATATTGAATAGAATTAATCATATTTCTGATCAATATTGCGTCATTGATATCTTAATCATATATATATATTTGGGAGATGATTCAATGGTGGATGAAAAACACATTTGAAATTAGTTAATTTAAATATGTTTTTTAAGAATTTTAATATACAAATAACTTTCAAATCCAAAGTTTTTGGAAAAAATGCAAGATTCAGGTACTACGTATACCCATGAAGAGAATGAGATGATTCAGATCTAATTTTATGCTTTAATAAAATTTCAAAAATGATGTACCCCTGCCCTGGTAATGAAAACATATGGAGCAATTTATGCATTATATAATTTTAATTAGACATAGAAAAAATGAGGGAATGAAGTGCAATTTTGCCAGATGAGGGTAAAAAGATTCAATCTTCCAGGGAAAAAAAGATGAGTGTCTAGATCTTTGCTGTGGCTTGTATACATAGTGTTAAATGTTATCTCAGTCACAAAGCTGACGGAGCATGCTTTTTTAATGGCTTGGTTGGTATAGCCATGGATTATCACTTACACCATAGACTCGGGTTCAATTCCCGGTAGGGGCACTTGACAGAAATTTGTTATTCCTTGTTCTTTTACACATGCAATATTCTGATAATTGCACTTCAGAACACTACAGCCCTCGACACACAAAACCTGAAACCCCCACTTTAAGTACAGGTAAATATCACAATTTAATTCATAAGAAAAATTATTATCAGATCTGAAATCCCGTCACGATAAAAGTACAGGTAAGTATCACGCTTAAACTTATAAATTTGATCAACAAGTATCATAAGACAAGTGTTATAAATTGTTTTACTGGAGTATATGGTATACATATCCCAGCAAACAATCTCATCGTCATTGGACTTATCAAACCAAACTACAGCCATCTCTCTCGACACAATACCAATAGTATCACTGAATCAAGCTACGGATAAACTTGTCAGATAAATTTACAGGTGTATCACAGGTGAAAACACACACCACTAATGAGGTAATGATATGGTAATTAAGGCATTTAATCCATTTATAGAAAAACTACACTGTGAAAACCACATCCGGTATATATCAGTATATGCTAGTTGACAAGAAATTTAATAAGGCAAGAAATAATGTATTCTGCAGATTGTTTCCTTGATAAAACCTACACAGTACAAGGTTTATATTTCAACATAGGAAAATAACATATTTTCAGAAAAAAAAAAAAAAAAAAAATCAATATTTGATATACCATTGAAACTCAAAGATAATCCATTATGAACTCCTGTTTAAACTACTTGTTTAATATTTGTCAATCCGGCTACCTGATGTCTTTGACAGAACATGTGCACTTGCTTATATTCATCACAGACACATTACCTTAAATATTCAAAGTTGCTAAAAACATCCCACCTGCCAAGTTACACATAATCAGAATTTAAAACATAATTGTGTGTATGCAAACACTAAGAATCAAAAGTATTTTTAAAACTGTTCTTGAAATCATTACATCTGAGAAAATTGGAATAGTGTAGCAAATTCACTCGCGCTTATTTCAACTCATTTCTTCACTGATAGAATGCTTGATTTTTAGGGTGAAAAATCAGGAGTTTCAAATTGGTAAGTATGACATGTACATAGGCAACATTTATTGAAATGTAAATGTTCAGAAATATTTTGGAAAATTAATTTAGAGATCTTACCTTTCTGGTCTGTCAATACATTATTTTATCTTCTGTATCAAGTCACCATATTGTATATATCTGTGATCGCTGTCTCCGTGTTCAGTCACAGGTAAAAGACTCCATGAATATAAGTCTGATTGGCTAAAGCCTCCCGTATTGAATAGTTACACCTGTACACATAAACTTTACGTCCAAAGTTCTATATTTAGACATGATGTCACTCTATATCTGAGCACCTATGAGGTATTTAAGTCGCCAAACTTGGCACTAAAAGGTGTCTTTAAGATTATGGAAGGCGTGATAACCAGTTAATATACATGTTAAAGTGAGTTTTTCTGACCTGTACAGTCAAGTAAATTGGTCCCTTGTTACTTATTTAATTATCTAGGTATTTTTTCTTTCCAAAACTAACATCCAATAGAACTGGTTTTTAAAGACTTTAAAAAAAATTCTGACAGTAATTTAAAAGTCTTTGTTTACCAATCAATACCATTTGTTTGGATATGACTTGAATTAGAATACATGCAATATATAGAACAATTGAAAAAAAATTTCGGGTCTTACTATATAGACAGTGCTTCTATCTATATATGTTTGAAATTTAATACCACTCAAAGGCATGAAAGTCTTTCTTCATGTAATATAAGCTATAATTATATAATATTTTAGGAGATTTATTACCGTTGAGTATGTCTAAATCTTTGGTCTAAAATATCCTGGTCCATTTCCTATCTTCACTAATAGTGTTTGAGGACTGTCAAAATTGACATCTTAGCTTAAATCGCACAATGAATGGCTTGCCTCTAGGTGTATATATTTCTCTTTATCTAAAATATAATAAATACAATATCGTTGGGGAAATAGATTTTTAAAAAAAAGAGCAGAACAAATGAAATCTTGAGAGTGTCTTTTAAAAAATGACAGATATTTGGGTAGTCAAGTGGTGCGGTGGATAACACACCTGCCTCATTTCACCGAGGCTAGGGTATGGGGTCACTGAAACAATTTGTCCAACTTATGTTAATGTCAATAATGACTTATTTTGGCCCGGTTGTTAATGTGTGAGGGTTCTTATTGTGGGAGGAAACCAGGGTACCCGCAGAAAACCCCCATGGTCTGGCAGGTGACCTCATACCTTTTCATGTGCCCTTAATCGACTGCACCACCTGACCACCCATGAGTGTCACTTTTCTGACCACATTGGTTTTCTTTGAGTACTCCAGTTTCCTCCCATAGTAAGGATGCCTCACACAACCTGAAACAAAAATGATGTTGTAAAAATAGAATAAAAATAAAAAAAAGTCTTGGAGTCTGAGTGCTTTGATCATGACTCTCACACAGCCTGCCAATTTTCTGTAATTTTTTCTCTAGTTTTCACATTTGATTTGGAAGCCTTCCAG
This sequence comes from Mimachlamys varia, assembly GCA_947623455.1. Classification (NCBI taxonomy): domain Eukaryota; kingdom Metazoa; phylum Mollusca; class Bivalvia; order Pectinida; family Pectinidae; genus Mimachlamys; species Mimachlamys varia. The sequence continues at coordinate 17,473,061 of OX392540.1, forward strand.
AATATTTTGAACACTCCACCCGTCCACCATCTGCCTCCTGGGGAAATGTCACCATGGAGTTTCAAGGTATTACATTTAAACCTGCTCTAACGGCCACCTTGAATAAGCGGCCACCTCCGTTAAGCGGCCAGTCTGTGGTCCGCCCGATGGAAAACACTATATATTGAACCTTAAATAAGCGGTCACCTGTCTAACGCGGCCAACGGCCACACCAATTTGCCTCAAGTTGTTTTATCGTCCTGTATTAAGCAGCCATTTTGCCGGAAATAGACATCTGGCAATAATTTCAAGATTGCGTATCTTGCAGAAAAACTGTAAACGGGTCAATGATCAAAGAGAAAGTGCCGGAATTCGCTTCTGACTTGGAAAATGGTCATTTCAAAGACTCAAGTAGGTGGTTATATAGTTTTTTAAAAAGACATAACATTGTTCACTTTACATGGTATATTGATATTAATATCAAAATACATGTATGATTAAGTGCATTATAATATTAAACTGTTGAAAAAAATGGGCAATAGGCCGTTTCTGGCCAACCTGGTTTAAATAGCCATCTGTCTTAAGCAGCCAATATCTGTCGGTCCCTTGGGTGGCCGCTCAATACAGGTTTGACTGTACATTTAAAAACAAAGTCAACCCTATACAGCTATTGGCAGCGTTTCAGGACGGACAAGATACAGTATAAATGGTTACATACGTCACCCACAATGACTTGACAGAACATAAAATTTAACAAAGTCATCTGTGTTTCTGATTAGAATATAGTTTTAAATATCTCTTTGTTGTGTATTTTAGATATATGCTAAACAGGTACATGTATAATTAAAATTCAGATTAAGACCCTCAGACAGTGAATCATGGTTAAATCCACAGGACTTGTTGAATTTAGAATATTTGCTATCCTATTCAATTCAATTCATTTCTAAATTCTTTTTATTCAGTATTTCTAGGCCTTATTAGCTTTTTGTTTGGAATTCCACCAGTTACTGGTTGTGGGATAGTGTTGTTTCATTGTGACAACACTTGAGACAGTATTCTTGAATTTTTCTTTATTCTTGACTTAAAAAAAATGTTACAATTTTCTGTCTTTCTGTTTATCTCATTTTCTGTTCTAACTTGCTGTCTCACTTTACTGTCACTCTTTCTGGATTTATTTATTTATTTTGAGAGTTTTACGTCCTCACATGGCCTTACGTCCTTCGGTAGACGAGAAAAGATAGGAAAGAGAGTAGAAGGGATAAAGTATGTAGGAGGAAAGGCAATGGGAATGGGTTGAGAGGGTGGATATAGGAGTCGTCTGGCCTACCAACCTAGGGGCGCTATATTTTTGAAAACGACCTCTATGCCTAAAGTTGACCTACCTAGAAATGGGTGAGGGAAGTTTGCCGGTTGTACCAAGATGACTTAGCGTGAATAGAAGATGACCGAGAGTGAGAAGAATATGTTGTCAAAACCACCCCCCCCCCCGGATGTCTGCCTAAAGGTCTATTTCTTATCACACCTACTCTTCTTCGAAAGACTCAAAGGGATTTTTTTTCGTGCAAGATTGGACAATTCTCACATGTGCCACCATTTTTACGACAGACTGTTTGTTAGTGCAAGAAATGCTGTCTCACTTTACTGTCTTTCTTTCTGGTACTTTCTTATGAGGGAGACTCCCTTCATTTTGACTATAATTTACCATCTCCCTCAAAATCTCCCTCATTTAAAGTCCAATCTCACACAAACTCAAAATCTACATCCTGTGGTCAAATGATATCCTAGTTAATGTAGGGTGTGTATAATGACCATAACAGGTGTGTCTGGATCAAATGAATACTTTTGTTTTGATACATAAAAAGGGGAAAATAAATTGGGTAATGCAGTTTTAGACGTATTTCATGCACTTTCTCCCTCCTTGGAAATGTAGAATGAGGAAGATCTCCATCATTGGAGGTTTCAGAGGTTAACATCGATGTTCTTTTGTCAATACCGTCAATATTTTTGGAGACCTCAAACCAACAATTCCATAATGTGACGCTTGCTATCTTATTTCTGTGTAATTTAGTCAGCTTTTTCCTAAGAAAAATAATCTCGAGTATGAAACAAAGTGAGCTGGTCCCTGTGGGGAAAGATTAAGACAGCAAGAGTTAGGGAAGCATTCAGTCCTCCGCTCTTAAATATTGCAAAATTGCTACAATATATATGTTTTATTGTTCAATGGTGAAACATAAGGAACATTTTCTTATTATCATGCAAAATATTTTTCGAAAAAGAATATATTTTTCCGATCCATTGATACTGCAGTGACATAATATTTTAACAAGTCCAATGGAGCCTTGTCAACACATTCCTTAGGATTGTTTTATGAATAAAATAGAGAATAAAGTATAATAATTGATTATAATTATATAATAATTTCAAAATTAGTCATTTTACTCCTTTAAAGAAAATTAAATAAGTTGAGTAAAAAGATCACAAACTAACTAAAGATTAAGTCATTCATCTCTGAAATTTTATAATGAACTATTCCAATCTTTGAATTAGAAGAGTTCATTTGTAAGTTAAAACTGTTAAAATTTGTTATCCTTGTTTTAGAGCTGAAAACAGATTGTTTTACATGCTCCTCTTTCTTGACTTATTCTCCACTTTTGATAAAGATATCAGAATATTGTCTCAATTTGAGCTCACATCAAGCTCTACCGAAGGCCCATGAATGTTCATGCTGAAGAAGTCATGGCATCTTGAACTTTCTTTAAAAGCTGCATGTCTAGATTCATTGAATGTGTTTTGTGTGAAGTAGGTCCTAGGGGATTTTGTCTGAATCATTCATGGGTCCTAGGGGATTCATTGGTGTGAAAATGGTGCATATGGTTCCCTTTGGGTTAATAAAAGGGCTGGGCCCAACAAGGGAAATAAAAGGGCTACATGGGCCCAGCAAGGGAAATAAAAGAGCTACCAACAAGGGAAATAGAGGGACAGGGCCCTACAAGGGAAATAGATGGGCTGGGCCCAACAAGGGAGATTGGGCATTATATTGGAAATAGAAGTGTAGAGGGGCTGGGTCTAACAAAAGAAACCTAAAGGGGCTGGGACTAACAAGGGAAATAATCAGAATAAAGTGTTGGATTCCTAGTATTTAATCTGCAGGGATAGGAATCTCCTATCTATCTAGTGTAGGCCTAGGTAGGAAAGAGGAAGTATTTTTGGATAATTGTCAAAGGAATTTCCAGATGATTATAAATAGTTTTTAACTCAATTAGCAAACAAAGTGTCGACCTATATAAAATATCTCTTCTTACTTGACGTGTAGTGGATACTTCATAATAGTACTCTTTTTCTTATATTTCATCTGCCGATAATCTCACCCTAAAATGAAGTAAAAATTCTTTGTTAAAAAGAAAAGAGCCAGTCTTGCTACCAGGATTGATCCCACTTCAAACGTCTTGATCATAGCATAGAATCGGGGGAGATCCAAATAGCAAGATAAAGGAATATATGTACTTTAGCTAGGGACATTAAAACTCAAGGCCCCAGTTTGGCCCAACTTCATCTTTGGGTAGCCAACACAAATAAAATCTACACCTTAAATGTAAAATTGCTGGGAATTATGAATTATGAATCAAAATTAAATCAATGTCTGCTCAATTCTCATAGGAAATTTAGACCTTGATATGCATGTACAACATTAATTTGCCAGTTGAACTTGCAATAAGGTGTCTGTCAACTTTTTATTTGAACAACTTCTCTTAGGTACTGGAAGACCTAGGATCATGATATTGGGCCAGTAGGTGCCTAAGGACATACTGCTATAAAGTTTTTATGCCCCAGCCATGTATTGGGTGGGGGGTAGATAGTGTTACCCATGTCCGTCCGGTCCTATTGTAATGTAATAAGCATGAAGAACTAATTTCATATGGGGGAAGGGGGCATTTATGTCTCACAGACATTTCTAATTTCAAATAAATTAGCTTGACCTTTTATCAAGGTCACATGAGTTGAATTTGTAATAAAACTTCAAAGAAAAACAGGAGGTCCAAAATTAGATGTTATGAGGAGTGCTATACAAAGTGTCCATAGATAAATTTCTTTGACCTATGTTCAAGGTCATAGGAGTCGCATAATATTAAAACCTTTGAATTTTTTTTTCTAAATAACCAGTGCATCTAGGGTTAAATAGAGTGATATAATATTTCCTGAATTGATGAAATGACTTTATCAACCTCCTTTCAAATCAAAAGTGTCAAATATATTCTGAATAACCAAGTGGTCCAGAACAATGATAATATTTGGCTAGTAAAGGACCTGACCATGGCTACTAAGGGAGTCAGATATTTAAAAACAAAAGTTAAAAAGAATACTTCTGGAAAACTAAGAGGCCAAGGGTGATGATATTTGAATGGTAGCATGGGTTTATTTGACTATAATAGCATGCTGGAATGGAGAAATATGAAGTTTTTAAAAATTGAATCACCTTGTGTCATTTTCTCTGAGTCAACCAAGCTTGTTGTCCTGTAATGAGGTGTCAGGGTTAAACATGAGCATAATTTAGGAGGGAGACTCCTGATTTTGGACCCTAAATTGTTGCATTTTCAACTTTGGAATTTGTTTAACTGTTCCTATTCTTAAAGGTCTGATGATTTCATCTGAAAGATGGGCTCAAAAGAAGCCATTTAAAAGTGTTTTTTTCCCCTCTGAATGTACTTGTATACGGTGATTTAACATGCATGTAAGCTAGTCCATAAGGGATTGACTGATCTTTATCCAGTGCTTTTAAATCTTGTTTATATATGGGTCAGTATGTTGAACAGGATTTTAAACTAAATCCTGTTTGGGACTAATTGGAGCATAACAACTGGCTTTATAATTTTGATTAATGTGCATGGTGGCATTTTTTCCCTTGTGTGTAGGAGGATTACCAATTAAGATTCTCCCCTGATATTTCATCATGGACTATTCTAACCTTTGAATTGGGAGAGTGAAATGTGTCTTTAGGGATGAATGAATTTTACTGTAATGAAATGTCCTAACGCTTTATTTTGAAGGGACAGAGTAAACTGTTGTTTGCAGTACAAATGGATCATTCAGTTCTTATTATAACCCTGTCAAAATTTTAAAGGCCCAATATACGTAACTTCACGGAAATTTTTGGGATTCTGAAAAATTATGAAAAAAAATCCAGCTGATAACCATGCAAAAATAAGCCTAAAACGAAGTAAACCTGAGCGGTAACTAACAAGAAACTCTGGACAAAAAAATCCAAAGAATTGAAAATAATTCAGGTGGGGCCCACTTTAACAACAAACTGAAGGTAGAAGACGGTCCGAAATGGACGCATGTTTACAAATAGCGTGTTTCAACCGCTGCTGTACAGGTAACCCCGAAATAATTCATCTTGAATATTGCTGATATCAGTTAATCTTAGCTAAATCTATATATATAATAAGTTATTAGGCTTGATTTTCGCTTCAAGATTTGCCGAAAGTTACGTATATTGGGCCTTTAACAGGATGTATGATAACCGGCGCTTTAAGTCAGATCAAACAAATTAAATAAATATTTCTGATCCATAGAATGATTAAGATAAAGTCTTAAAGTTCTGGCATTCTTAAGTCTACATCTTTAGAATTACTTATTATCGGTATGTCTCCATCAAAATATTTCATTCTTTCACAATTTTTGAACAAATTTATACAAAAGTCAAATATGGGTATATGCCTCTGACAGCCTTGTGTTTCAGAGGTCAAAGGTCAAGGTCACAGTTGCTATATATTTTTAAAATCATCCAACTGATCAAGTGTCATCACTCTGGCTACTTCATTTCTTATCGAATTCTACTGAAATTTTATACACAGAATACCTCAGACATCGGTTTTTATGCCCCCCCCCCCCTCCTGCCATAAAATGCGGATCATAATTTATAGTGTTGCCCATGTTCTTCCTGTTGCTACACATCCCCTTGCGCACTGTCGCGTCACATCCAGTCGTATTTGGTTTGGTAGGTGGGGTTTCAGGGGGCATTTATGTTATATTGACATTTCTTGTTTAAATAAACTCAAACTTAAATAGCAAGTATTTTGAAAGAAAGATTGTAATTAAACTATGTTTGAAACAATTTGGTTATGAAGACCAAATTCATAACAGAAGACACAAAATGACTCATGAAGATTTTTGATTTTGACTTGTACATTTTGTGTTTCCAATGTTTGATTTGGTCTGAAAAAGGTGTTGTGAAAAATATTCACAAAAGGCCACATATTGTTACGTGGAGAGCGACCTTGCATAACAATATCAGGAAATTACGAACCAGTTCAACTGGTCCGGACCTTTTCGCCTGATGGTAACATCCTGCTCCATAACCTAGAGGTATCTGGTTCGCGCCCCCCGCGTCTCACTAGTTTCATTTTTCCTCTTTCTAGTAAAATATTATTTATTTCCGAGGTCGAGATGTTTGTAATAATTATTGTACAAGATGTACTCACTATCACGAATGATAATTTCTTAAATATAATTACAGACCCTGGTTCCCGATTTAATGTTACGCCATGACGGATTGGTTTGATTTGTATGCCTAAGTTAAGTTCTACAAGACATCATGTTTCGTAACGATAAATTTTAGATAATAGATTAATTTAGATGTAGTTTCCTGATACTAGAAACAGTTTGTGAATTGAAAAAAAACCTAAAACTTATAAATTAAAACTCCCATAATACCAAGTATTACTGCTGTGTCAGCCACATTTGAATAAATGGATCAAGTCGAAAGAAAGAACAGAAGTGATTTATGGGTGGTGATAAAACAAAATAAGGTGTGTGAAGTGGCTATTGCTGCCAATGTATTGTAAACTAGAAAAGTTGTAAAAACAAGTTATTATGATACCGGTTAGATCATAAAATTTTATTTTAGTTATGTAATAAAACTGATTAAAGCAAGGAAATGTTTTATAGCCAAGCGAGAATCAGTTTCTTATATTTGACAAAGCCCATATCTTGGTGTTTATGGGCATCATAAACCCTTCTTCAGTTTTTTTCTATCATGTCTGAATAAAATGTTTGACAAGTCTGATAATATACAATATTGATATAGGGACCTCTGAAAAATTTGATCATATATCATTCTGTATTACTACAGCAAGGAGTTAGTGTTCGTAAAATTTATAAATTGAGTAGAATTTCAACGACAAACAGAATACGTAAAGTTGCTACAGAAAAATAACTTGGCAGTGTCTGTCTTTCTGGCATAATCTTTTCTCCCTTTCAAAGAATTCTTCTCAATAGTAAAACCCCACTTACGCAAACTTGTGGGGACACGATCAATAGTTTGAGGAAACCCCACTTACACAAACTTGTGGGGACACGATCAATAGTTTGAGGAAACCCCACTTACACAAACTTGTGGGGACACGATCAATAGTTTGAGGAAACCCCACTTACACAAACTTGTGGGGACACGATCAATAGTTTGAGGAAACTCCACTCAAACAAACTTGTGGGGACACAATCAATAGTTTGAGGAATCCCCACTTACACAAACTTGTGGGGACACGATCAATAGATTGAGGAATACAGGTATTTGAGTAATCCCAGGTTGGTTGAATGTGTATGAGTTTGGTCGAGACCAAACAAACTGATCAACGAATGAGGGGTATTCGAGTAAATGGGTTTGAGTAAGTGGGGTTTTACTATAATAGGAGACCTCAGAGTATTGTTATGATTTTGAGCTAATAGCAAGCTAGGATGAAAGGCTCCTCAGTCTGTTCATTTGAATGACATTGACTCCTTTTTTATGACCCTACCATGAAATAGGAGGCATATTTTATAGTGTTACCCATTTCCGTCCTGTCCCATCCCATGGTAACGTAACCAGCTGGGGGCAGGAGCATTAATGTCTCGCATGCATTTCTAGTTTAAATGTTATTTTGTGGTCATTATGTGTTTGAAATAGTAAACTTAGTCTTGGTAACTAAAAGGCATAGAGTGAGGATATTTGGCAAGGACCATACTGTTGGTATAGTTGGTTTATTTGTTTTGCGTCCTATTAACGGCCAGGGTCATTTAAGGACGTGTCACTGTTACAGCAGCAGTTGAAACACGCCATTTGTAAACACGCGTCCATTTCAAACCGTCTTCTACCTTCAGTTTGTTGTTGAAGTGGGCTCCATCTGAATTATTTTCAGTTCTTTGGATTTTTTTGTCAAGAGTTTCTTGTTAGTTACCGCTCAAGTTTACTTCGTTTTAGGCTTATTTTTGCATGGTTATCAACTGGATTTTTTTTCAGAATTTTTCAGAATCACGAAAAATGTCCCTGAAGTTACGTATATTGGGCCTTTAAGCAACTTAGATTCTTTCCAATAACCAGTAGGTCTCGGAAGTATTTGTGTCGTACATAACATGTGTTAAAAGTTGGCTTTTAAGTAAATGTTGACTTAGTGATAAGTCTTTTAATCTACAAGTGATAGTCACATGTCACTTCGTTTGCCACCTTTTGGCATTGCTCTTTAAGTGATCAGATTTTACTGTCATGATTGCCAATGCCACGGCCTCCCTCGAAACGAAATTGGAGGGAGACTAAATTTTGAATGATTTCCATCCAGTAAATTTTTAGGTCATCTGACCCGAAGGGTCAGGATGACCTATAGTCATCATGCTTCGTCCGTCGTCGTGCGCCGTGCGCCGTGCGTCGTACGCTGTGCGCCGTCCGTAAACTTTTCCATTTAACTCTTTACCACTCATAAGCGTGTCTGGACGCCTGTCCGTTATTTCCACAGAAGCGTGTCTGGACGCATGCATCGTATTTACTCACAAGCGACCGAGAACGCATGGCCATGTTTTCCGCGGAAGCGTGTTTCCCCGTGTACCTATTTATAAACTAAATATCTCGGCCACTGTATATGACTGGGCTGAATGACGCATACCTGCGTGTAGCTCTGTGATTGGTCAATATAATTAGATACTTTTTATAGATCATCACCTTGACCTTGTGACGTAATTCAGTCAAGAAATCGCAAAATGTCAACTTGTGAAAGCGTGGCTAGAAACGTAATGGCGACCGAGCCGGGAACGAATTCCAATGAGGAAATTTTCAACTATGACGATTCAGATTCAGATAGATTTTATGGTTTTTCAAACAAGAAGGATTCAGGCATTAAAAGTGATGTAGTTTTTAGTAGTGACAGTGACTCAGGTTGGCGATGAGAGCGACGAAGACAACCCGGAAGCTTTCAACCCTACTCACTGCTACGGCGATCAACCGTGTGAACTTAACGATGTTATTGTTCATGCTTTTCCGCAAGAAACTCGACCAGTATTGCGTGATGGTTTTAATATTGATACTACTACACCTTTAGATTAGTTTTATCTCGTCTTTAAGCCAGAAAGTTCGGTAGATATCGTGCGATATACTAATGGTTACACCCGGCGGAAATGTGAGAAAAAGGGTTGAGAAGATCAGATATGGTACACTACATTACAGAAAACGAAACGAAATGTCTGCCTGACAATGCTTATCTTTATGGGAGTATTTCAATTACCATCTTACAAAGACTTTTGGTCTAAAGACATATTTTTAGAAAATGAAGGGATCAAATCTGTAATAACAGTAAAAAAATATGAAAAACTATTTTTTTGCAAATATCCATCCGTTGCATCAATGTTTTGCAATAAATCTATTGAAACTTGCATATACTTCTGATTTTGAAATTTAAATATGTATCAAAATATTGTGCAGGTTCTACTGAAACAAAAAATGTAAACTTATAATACCATATTTTGTTGAATATTATCTGAAAAATAAGTTTTAAAAACACACATCAATTTTGAATAAAAATTGAAAAAATGCCTGAGGAAATGAGTGCACAAATTATACACTGTTGCAGAGGTTGGAACAGAGCCAACTCTGACACCCCACCAAGTAAAATAGATACAATGTTGCAACAATGTTCGAGTGGTAAAGAGTTAAACATCTTCTTCTCATAAACCAAAAGGCCCATAGACCCAATATTGGGCTTGTGCCATGCTGGGATGAAGGGGTACCAAGTTTGTTCAAACAAATGACCTTGACCTTCATTCAAGGTCACAGGGGCCAAAAAGGTCAAAATCTTTGAACGACTTCTTCTGAATAACCAAAAGGCCCAGAGACCTGATATTGGGCCTGTGGCATGCTGGGATAAAGGGCTACCAAGTTTGTTCAAACAAATGACCTTGACCTTCATTCAAGGTCACAGGGGCCGAAAAGGTCAAAATCTTTTTAAACAACTTCTTCTGAATAAACAAAAGGCCCAGAGACCTGATATTGGTCCTGTGTTATGCTGAGATAAAGGGCTACCAAGTTTGTTCAAAGAAATGACCTTGACCTTCATTCAAGGTCACAGGGGACAAAACGGTCATAATTTTCAAACAACTTCTTCTGAATAACCAAAAGGCCCAGAGACCTAATATTGGGCCTGTGGCATACTGGGATAAAGGGCTACCAAGTTTGTTCAAACAAATGACCTTGACCTTAATTCAAGGTCACAGGGGCCAAAAAGGTCAAAATCTTTGAACGACTTCTTCTGAATAACCAAAAGGCCCAGAGACCTGATATTTGGCCTGTGTTATGCTGGGATAAAGGGGTACCAAGTTTGTTCAAACAAATGACCTTGACCTTCATTCAAGGTCACAGGGGCCAAAAAGGTCAAAATCTTTTTAAACAACTTCTTCTGAATAACCAAAAGGCCCAGAGACCTGATATTGGGCCTGTGTTATGCTGAGATAAAGGGCTACCAAGTTTGTTCAAAGAAATGATCTTGACCTTCATTCAAGGTCACAGGGGACAAAACGGTCATAATTTTTAAACGACTTCTTCTGAATAACCAAAAGGCACAGAGACCTAATATTGGGCCTGTGGCATGCTGGGATAAAGGGCTACCAAGTTTGTTCAAAGAAATGACCTTGACTTTCATTCAAGGTCACAGGGGCCAAAACGGTCATAATCTTTAAACAACTTCTTCTGAATAACCAAAAGGCCCAGAGACCTGATATTGGGCCTGTGGCATGCTGGGATAAAGGGCTACCAAGTTTGTTCAAACAAATGACCTTGACCTTCATTCAAGGTCACAGGGGCCAAAAAGGTCAAAATCTTTGAACGACTTCTTCTGAATAACCAAAAGGCCCAGAGACCTGATATTGGGCCTGTGGCATGCTGGGATAAAGGGCTACCAAGTTTGTTCAAAGAAATGACCTTGACTTTCATTCAAGGTCACAGGGGCCAAAACGGTCATAATCTTTAAACAACTTCTTCTGAATAACCAAAAGGCCCAGAGACCTGATATTGGGCCTGTGGCATGCTGGGATAAAGGGCTACCAAGTTTGTTCAAACAAATGACCTTGACCTTCATTCAAGGTCACAGGGGCCAAAAAGGTCAAAATCTTTGAACGACTTCTTCTGAATAACCAAAAGGCCCAGAGACCTGATATTGGGCCTGTGGCATGCTGGGATAAAGGGCTACCAAGTTTGTTCAAAGAAATGACCTTGACTTTCATTCAAGGTCACAGGGGCCAAAACGGTCATAATCTTTAAACAACTTCTTCTGAATAACCAAAAGGCCCAGAGACCTGATATTGGGGCTGTGGCATGCTGGGATAAAGGGCTACCAAGTTTGTTCAAACAAATGACCTTGACCTTCATTCAAGGTCACAGGGGCCAAAAAGGTCAAAATCTTTGAACGACTTCTTCTGAATAACCAAAAGGCCCAGAGACCTGATATTGGGCCTGTGGCATGCTGGGATAAAGGGGTACCAAGTTTGTTCAAACAAATGACCTTGACCTTCATTCAAGGTCACAGGGGCCGAAAAGGTCAAAATCTTTTTAAACAACTTCTTCTGAATAAACAAAAGGCCCAGAGACCTGATATTGGTCCTGTGTTATGCTGAGATAAAGGGCTACCAAGTTTGTTCAAAGAAATGACCTTGACCTTCATTCAAGGTCACAGGGGACAAAACGGTCATAATTTTCAAACAACTTCTTCTGAATAACCAAAAGGCCCAGAGACCTAATATTGGGCCTGTGGCATACTGGGATAAAGGGCTACCAAGTTTGTTCAAACAAATGACCTTGACCTTAATTCAAGGTCACAGGGGCCAAAAAGGTCAAAATCTTTGAACGACTTCTTCTGAATAACCAAAAGGCCCAGAGACCTGATATTTGGCCTGTGTTATGCTGGGATAAAGGGGTACCAAGTTTGTTCAAACAAATGACCTTGACCTTCATTCAAGGTCACAGGGGCCAAAAAGGTCAAAATCTTTTTAAACAACTTCTTCTGAATAACCAAAAGGCCCAGAGACCTGATATTGGGCCTGTGTTATGCTGAGATAAAGGGCTACCAAGTTTGTTCAAAGAAATGACCTTGACCTTCATTCAAGGTCACAGGGGACAAAACGGTCATAATTTTTAAACGACTTCTTCTGAATAACCAAAAGGCACAGAGACCTAATATTGGGCCTGTGGCATGCTGGGATAAAGGGCTACCAAGTTTGTTCAAAGAAATGACCTTGACTTTCATTCAAGGTCACAGGGGCCAAAACGGTCATAATCTTTAAACAACTTCTTCTGAATAACCAAAAGGCCCAGAGACCTGATATTGGGCCTGTGGCATGCTGGGATAAAGGGCTACCAAGTTTGTTCAAACAAATGACCTTGACCTTCATTCAAGGTCACAGGGGCCAAAAAGGTCAAAATCTTTGAACGACTTCTTCTGAATAACCAAAAGGCCCAGAGACCTGATATTGGGCCTGTGGCATGCTGGGATAAAGGGCTACCAAGTTTGTTCAAAGAAATGACCTTGACTTTCATTCAAGGTCACAGGGGCCAAAACGGTCATAATCTTTAAACAACTTCTTCTGAATAACCAAAAGGCCCAGAGACCTGATATTGGGGCTGTGGCATGCTGGGATAAAGGGCTACCAAGTTTGTTCAAACAAATGACCTTGACCTTCATTCAAGGTCACAGGGGCCAAAAAGGTCAAAATCTTTGAACGACTTCTTCTGAATAACCAAAAGGCCCAGAGACCTGATATTGGGCCTGTGGCATGCTGGGATAAAGGGCTACCAAGTTTGTTCAAAGAAATGACCTTGACTTTCATTCAAGGTCACAGGGGCCAAAACGGTCATAATCTTTAAACAACTTCTTCTGAATAACCAAAAGGCCCAGAGACCTGATATTGGGCCTGTGGCATGCTGGGATAAAGGGCTACCAAGTTTGTTCAAACAAATGACCTTGACCTTCATTCAAGGTCACAGGGGCCAAAAAGGTCAAAATCTTTTTAAACAACTTCTTCTGAATAACCAAAAGGCCCAGAGACCTGATATTGGTCCTGTGTTATGCTGAGATAAAGGGTTACCAAGTTTGTTCAAACAAATGACCTTGACCTTCATTCAAGGTCACAGGGGACAAAACGGTCATAATCTTTGAACGACTTCTTCTGAATAACCAAAAGGCCCAGAGACCTGATATTGGGCCTGTGGCATGCTGGGATAAAGGGCTACCAAGTTTGTTCAAAGAAATGACCTTGACTTTCATTCAAGGTCACTGGGGCCAAAACGGTCATAATCTTTAAACATTTTCTTCTGAATAACCAAAAGGCCCAGAGATCTAATATTGGGCCTGTGGCATGCTGGGATAAAGGGCTACCAAGTTTGTTCAAAGAAATGACCTTGACTTTCATTCAAGGTCACTGGGGCCAAAACGGTCATAATCTTTAAACATTTTCTTCTGAATAACCAAAAGGCCCAGATACCTAATATTGGGCCTGTGGCATGCTGGGATAAAGGGCTACCAAGTTTGTTCAAAGAAATGACCTTGACTTTCATTCAAGGTCACAGGGGCCAAAACGGTCATAATCTTTAAACGACTTCTTCTGAATAACCAAAAGGCCCAGAGACCTGATATTGGGCATGTGGCATGCTGGGATAAAGGGCTACCAAGTTTGTTCAAAGAAATGATCTTGACTTTCATTCAAGGTCACAGGGACCAAAACGGTCATAATCTTTAAACAACTTCTTCTGAATAACCAAAAGGCCCAGAGATCTAATATTGGGCCTGTGGCATGCTTGGATAAAGGGCTACCAAGTTTGTTCAAAGAAATGACCTTGACTTTCATTCAAGGTCACTGGGGCCAAAACGAAACTGTTGTTATTTTTCGTGTAGTCAAAAATCCAAGATGGCCTCCACAGCGGCCATTTTGAAAACACATTCTAAACTTCTCAAGTTCTACCAGTGGAATTGAGCTGAAACTTGCCAGAAATGATATCCTGAGATGGTCCCAACAAAGTGTTGTTATTTTTCAAGCCCATCAAAAATCCAAGAAGGCCACTATCTTGAACAAGGCAATCTATACAGGCATATTATAACTTGATTTAATGACTACACGTATTTTCATAGTGATTTTACAATTGGTAGTCAGATGACCGTTAAGGCCCGTTGGGCCTCTTGTTAGGTCATCTGACCCAAAGGGTCAAGATGACCTATAGTTACCGTGCTTCGTCCGTCGTCGTCCGCCGTGCGCCGTGCGCCGTGCGCCGTCCGTAAACTTTTCACATTTCAAACTTCTTCTCAAGTTCTACCAATGGGAATAAGCTGAAACTTAGCTGAAATGATCCTGAGATGGTCCTGACCAAGTGTTGTTATTTTTCGGGTCGGTCCGAAATCCAAGATGGCCGCCATAGCCGACATCTTGAAAAACACATATTAAACTTCTTCTACAGTTCCACTGGTATCTGTGAGCTGAAAATTGGTAGGGATGTTCAGGAAGGGCAGCCCATAAAATGTTGTTATTTTTCGGGTCCGAAAAACTCTCGACATTTGTGCGATGGCGGCCATTTTGTGACATGATTGCGCAATCACTGTTTTCCTGAACAACACCTATTTTAAACTTCTTCTTAAGTTCTACCACTGGGATTAAGCTGAAACTTGGCTGAAATGATCCTGAGATAGTCCTGACCAAGTGTTGTTATTTTTCGGGTCGGTCCGAAATCCAAGATGGCCGCCAGAGCCGCCATCTTGAAAAACACATTTTCAACTTCTTCTCAAGTTCTACCAGTGGGATTAAGATGAAACTTGGCTGAAATGATCCTGAGATGGTCCTGACTAAGTGTTGTTATTTTTTGGGTTGGTCCGAAATCCAAGATGGCCGCCATAGCCGCCATCTTGAAAAACACATATTAAACTTCTTCTACAGTTCCACTGGTACCTGTGAGCTGAAAATTGGTAGGGATGTTCAGGAAGGGCAGCCCATAAAATGTTGTTATTTTTCGGGTCCGAAAAACTCTCGACATTTGTGCCATGGCGGCCATTTTGTGACATGATTGCGCAATCACTTTTCCTGAACAACACCTATTTTAAACTTCTTCTTAAGTTCTACCACTGGGATTAAGCTGAAACTTGGCTGAAATGATCCTGAGATAGTCCTGACCAAGTGTTGTTATTTTTCAGGTCGGTCCGAAATCCAAGATGGCCGCCAGAGCCGCCATCTTGAAAAACACATTTCCAAATTTCTCTCAAGTTTCACCTGTGGGATTAAGCTGAAACTTGGCTGAAATTATCCTGAGATGGTCCTGACCATGAGTTGTTACTTTTCGGTCGGTTCGAAATCCAAGATGGCCGCCATGGCCACCGTCTTACAAAACACATTTCCAACTTCTTCTCAAGTTCTACCTGTGGGATTAAGCTGAAACTTGGCTGAAATCATCCTGAGATGGTCCTGACCATGAGTTGTTACTTTTCGGTCGGTTCGAAATCCAAGATGGCCGCCATGGCCGCCATCTTACAAAACACATTTCCAACTTCTTCTCAAGTTCTACCTGTGGGATTAAGCTAAAACTTGGCTGAAGTGATTCTGAGATTGTCCTGACCAAGTGTTGTTATTTTTCAGGTTGGTCGGAAATCCAAGATGGCCTTCAGAGCCGCCATCTTGAAAAACACATTTCAAACTTCTTCTCAAGTTCTACCTGTGTGATTAAGCTGAAACTTGGCTAACATGATCCTGAGATGGTCCTGATCAAGTATTGTTACTTTTTGGGTCGGTCCGAAATCCAAGATGGCTGCCAGAGCCGCAATCTTGAAAAACACGTTTCCAACTTCCTATCAAGTTCTACCACTGGGATTAAGCTGAAACTTGGCTGAAATGATCCTGAGATGGTCCTGACCAAGTGTTGTTACATTTCGGGTTGGTCCAAAATCCAAGATGGCCGCCAGATTCGCCATCTTGAAAAACAAAATTGCCGTCCGTAAACTTTTCACATTTTAAACTTCTTCTCAAGTTCTATCCGTGGGATTGAGCTGAAACTTGCTAGAAATGATCCTTAGGTGGACCTGACCAAGTGTTGTTATTTTTCAACTCCGTTGGAATTAAAAGATGGCCGCCATTTTGAAAACACATTTTAAACTTCTTCTCAAGTTTCACCAGTGCTATTGAGCTTAAACTTGCACGAAATTATCCTCAAATAGTCCCAACCAAATGTTATTTATCGGGTCTGTCAGACATCCAAGATGGCTGCCACAGCCCCCATTTTGCATCCACATCTAACACTTCCCATGATCTGAAACTTGCCTAAAATGATTCTGACCAAATGTTATTTTTCGCACTCTTCCGAAGAAACCCATAATCATCACCATCTTGAAAACCACATTTGTGTGGAATATTGTTACATGATTGTATTACTAATTCCTAGAGGAGAGGAATTTATATAAGCTATTAGCTTGTTTTCCAATCCTCACTATTTGTATAATTTCTATATATGTAATATACATGTACACTGATGGAAATAAAATATTGTTTAAACTAATTCCATAATGGTATCACAATTGGTAGTCAGATGACCGTTAAGGCCCTTGGGCCTCTTGTCTGATATATATCCTATAAATTTTGCAGGTAAACCATTTCATCTGACAGAGGAACTCATTATATGTCAATTTAAAGATTTGCTTTGTCCCTGGGAGTATATTACACATTTTATTTTTGTCTTTAATTTGTAACAGAAAGATCCTATGAAAATTTGAGAAGTTTGACATGAGTTATATCATATTTTGCTTATTATACAGTACAAATAAAGGCTTTGAGAACATACTATACATAGGACTAACTTTTAAAGGTTTAAATGACAGTTGATTTTTACAACCATTGCGAAATCCATTCCCTTGACCTCGGAAAGCTGTGTTATTAAGCTTAGCAGAACTGGACCGTAATACCTGAGATATTATGACTAATATTCCGGAAGATTTGCCTAAGGTTTTGATACATATGGGTTTATAGTGGTAAGATAAGGCTGCTAATCCCCAGAAATAGAGCCCTGGGTCGTACGGTGTTTGTATAGCCAACGGAGGAACAGAACCTTGTGCTACTTAATACTGTTTGTTGAATGACGTAGATATAATGCATCTGTATTGTACGTCCGTCCACTTGAATTTTAATCTTGTATTTCTGTCAACTTGAGTTCAATTCTTGACCAATCTGATCAAGGCAAATTTAGCCATATTGTAAGCAAAAAAAACAGTTTAAAATTTTTCGTTTAAAAATTATATTACCAAACTGATGAGAAAAATGTAATTAAATCCTTGACCATCGGACAAGGCAATGCCAAGTTGTTAGCAAATAATCCAGTTTCAATTTTTTCATTGAAAAATTATTTTACAAAATTGTTGAGTAAAAAATGTCATAATATATATCCTTGACCATCTCACCAAGGCAAAGCCAAATTATAAGCAAATAACCCATTTTCTAATTTTTGTTTAAAAATTATTTATTGTATTCCCAAACTGTTGAGATAAAATTTTATTAAATTGCTGACCAGCTGGACAAGGATAAACCAAATTCTAAGTAAATAACACAATTTTTCAATTTTTCATTTAAATATGTTGAGGAGGGGGGGGGGGGGGGGGGGTTGATGACTTTTAATCCTTAATATGTATATTTTGCAATTTATATTTGGTTTACCAAAACATTATGGAACTATTGGTCTATAACTGCAGGAAGTGCTAGCCATTTAAGTCATTCACGCTGAGATTTCATAATGATCTCGAACTATTCCACTTACCTTTGAATTAGAAGCTAGAGTTCAGTGTCTTCAGTGGTAAAAGAGTCAAAAAGGGTTATGCTTATACACAGTCCATGATTCAGATATAAACTGTAATCCAGGCCTATCAAAATAATATCTTAATCCCTTTTGTCAAAAGCTATATATTATCATTTGTTTAAAAAGATTTCTTGAAGAAATGTAAAAATTGGAGAGTTCCAGAGTCAGTGAGTTGAAGGTCAATGTCATCTAGCAATTAACCTGTTTTAAAAAAAAACTCCGAGAATACGGATGCATCAACAAAACCAAATCCAAACTCAAAATTGAATAAACTAAGTGAAAGATAAGAATAAAGGAAAGATTTACACGGAGACCATTTGAAAAGTACAAAAGAGTAAAACCATGATTGTACCAAATTTAATTTTTGAATGGGAGTTATGCCCCTTTTCTGACATGTTGTGGGGCAGTGAATTGGCACTTACTTAGCCAGGTTGTTGGATTCCTAGATATCATTATTTTTGGAGGAAAGAATGATGGCAATAATTCACAGACTAGATCATTGAATATTTTTTATGGTCTATGACTCTGGACTTCATAATTTCAGTCATTATGTAAAAAGTGTCAGAACTTTTTTGTATTTTAACTTCAATTCCTCTCAGATTCAGTATGGTACTAATGTCTTACTCATATTACGGGTTTTGTTGTCGTGTTTCAACTTTTTGTGTTAAATGGCATTGCATAGTTGCCAAATATGGGCATTGTGTTAAAAATATGTTTCTGTCGTAAACATTCACTACTGTATGCATTGACCGTTAAAATGGCTCTTAAAACTTGCCATTAAAAAACCCATTAAATTTGGTTTAAAACTTCCCATTAAAGGTGTACACTTTAATTGACATTAAAATTAGGGAATTGAGAGGTATTAATAAATTATAATGGTTGTTAATTTCCTAGCTATTTCATAGTCATTAAACAGTAATAAAACAATTTGGAATTTTAAGAGCAATTAAAATATTATTTTAATAGCTTTGAAAATGCTGTTAAACTAACATTAAGGATCATTGCATTTATTTAAAAGCTATTAAAAGCACATTAAAGTGTACACCCTTAATGGCAATTAAATCTGGCAACTTATTTTTAAGGGGTGAAAAGATGATTTAAGGGCCTTTCACATATGACATAACAGCCATTAAATGAAATTTTTAATGGGTTCAAACTTTACAAATATTTTCACAATAATGAATGGATGATGGAACTAATATGTTCATTTATTTAATTAACATTTACTTTACAATAGAGACACCAATTGAATATGCCCATACACTTTTTGTAACATGTACATTATGTGATACTGTGATGTATTTCAACAATAATTTGAATAAAAAAGAATATATTTCCACTTATTATCGAGTCAAGTTCTTTTTCCATAATTTGTTCAGATGTACCGTACAGTACTAAATCTACATACATGTACTACTTATATAGTATATACTATAAATTCAAGTAACTTTGCATGCTTTTCAGGACATTTGCACCATGCAGAATTTGAAATTTGAAATCAAATATTTTGATAAAATGGAAAACCACAATTTGTAATATGAAAAACATTCTACCTTGAAGTCTTCATACAAAATATTGGTGTATAAACTTGACACGCATTAACATGTATGTCTATTATTGACATAAAGAACCTATCTGTCTGAAAATAACGAAATTCAAAAGGCCTTTATAGGACACACATAACAGCTGTTCAATTTCCACATGTCAATATAGTGTCATTTAGTATCAATGATAGTTTTTTTTTGATACACCTGTTATATTGCTCAGCTGGAACTTAAAATAAAAAGATATCAAAGTTATTTAAATCTAAACCTGTGATCAACACCTGGCAATGTATTTATAACTAAAAAAAATCCAACACTTGAATATACATGTATTATATAACTGACGAGGTGAATCCAAAAAATGCATGTTCCAGTGCATGTCATTGTGGTAATAAACCGGTGCATGATGTGCACACACATACACCATACATGCACTCCAAACACAAACTTTGTTCACATCGCGATATACCCGGTATCTATGATTTCACATAAGAATCCAGCTTCTCTTGCAAGACTTGAAGTGCTCTGCCACCACCAGTTTCCTTCATTTTAATCGTTCCAAACTTTGAACCTGCCAGTGGTTCCAGTGACATAAACTCATTTGTCGCAGGTAAACTCCAAATGCAGTAAGCCAAATTTGGATTGACTTCATAGTCCGAAGAACTCAATTTGACACTTTGCACATTTGATCTAGAACAATTGATAATTTCCTCAGCCGAATTTCCTAACATGCCACAGCTTTTTACAGCATTTCTGATTAGAAAATCATCTGTTAAATCCGCTGTTTGTTTTATTCCCCAATATAATTTCTTATTTGACCACTCCATTAAGCAAAATGATCTGAAGTTCACAGACTGAGTACCAGTAGTAGGCCTAGGATTTTCTGTACACGTGCCAGAGCTCGATTGTGATTTCTTCGCCAATTTTCTTTCAGGCACTTTTGTAAAACCTCGCTTCTTGGTACTGGTAGTGACTGTGTAAGTACTAGTACTACCAGCTGTATGATCACGATCAGTTGCTTGCTCTAGATCTGAGCCACCGTCGAATTCATTATCCTGCTGACTTGGATTTGAATTTGTCTCCTTATTAACTTTCTCCTTTTCCTTGGGCTTAGCCTTAGGTTTGCAAAGTGACAATCGATCCTTTCTCCACTTTATTACACTGTTGACTAAATTTGAAGAAAGCGAAGTGTATACTGTACCATTGAGACAAACAGATTCTGGTAACTCCAAATCGGAGTCGGCTGCTCCCGAATTCAAAGTAACTTGCTTCAACGCAATTTCAACAAACATATCTTGGCTGATCAAGAGGACAACCCCCTGAGCATGCTGTACTTTCTTTTCTTTATCAAGGAGATAAACGTGGCTCCCTGGTGACAGTGGTGACTGTGGTGTTGTACTAGGTTTTGTTGGAATAGTTCCTGACCTTTTTCTTTTTCCAGATGCCTTATCCCTAAGATATTTTCTTCTGTTTTGCAGGGTTTGTCCAAGACGCTGCCATATTTCTCTTTTTTTTGTTTGTAGGTTTGGAGCCACTTGAAACACTGCATCAAAAAATTGTTTTTTTCTAGCAGATGAGATGCTGTGTAAAGGGGGAGAACCTTTCCAAACATTTGCTGCCTGTGCAGCATCCCGCAGAAGGTTGACAAAATACTTCTGTGCAGCAGAAGGGACCTTCCTTTGACCTTTCTTTGTCAACATTTCATCCACAGTGTATGTTTTTTTACCTTTGGCTTTATCAGGGGTTTGAAGGTCTTCAAATTCAGAAGTTGATGATAGAGACATGTCCAAACATGACGCACTGGTGGTCTCAACATCCGTGCTAGTGTTAACGTTGTTTATGCTGGTATGGGTTGTATCATGATGATGATCACTGTGTGGGTGCTGCTGATAAATTGACAGGAACTGCCTTATATGGAATCTGTCCATGAATGATGAAAAGAGATCTTTCAGATCATTGTCCGAGAATTGTGTAAGCAATTCCAATGTGATACCATTTTCTGCAAACAAAGTAAAAAGAAAATGTTAATAAGTCAAAATAAAAAAATAAAACTACAGAAAATAACAACACCCGATCCCGTGCCAAAAGTCTTTAATTTTTTTTTCTTTTGCTATATATTCTTTGTATTCCCACATTTTTTCAATGAATTTTCCTGACTTTGTTTATGATGATTTTGACAATATTTGGTCATGTTATTAAGAACTGTCTATATTTTCTCCTCATTATATTTATTCCATTTTCCGTTGGTTATTTATAGAGCACTACATAATTGTCTACACTGATAATTTCCGTGTGACGTCATTTCTCTATATGACGTTACCAAAATAACGTCAAAATGGCGTCCAAAAAATTAGAAGTTGCAGATAAATTATTATTTCTGTGGTCATACACAACGGAAAACATTGAGAATATTAGAGATGAAATAGGAAACAATTCCCTATAAGTGTACAAAATTTCATTAAAAATGACCCATAAACAAAGTCAGGAAAATGCATTGAAAAAAGTTGATAATACTAAGAATATATAGCAAAATTAACAAAAATTGAAAGACTTTTGGCACGTCATTGTATACACCCCCCCCCCCCCCCCCCCCAACATAAAAATACACACGTGTGTTTATACTGTCACATTCTTATTTAAAACAGCTAACAGGGTCGTTAGCAGGTAGTTATGTTTTATTTTATTACATTAACATTCGGACTTCAACAGTGCTTGTCAGAAAAATGTTTAAACTAGATTAAATCTAGGGTCGTAGGCATAAATTAGGGACGGTCGCACAGTAATTTGAGTAAACACACATTTTGGTCTCTATGACCGACACAATTTTAATTTACAGGTCTACATCAAATTTTGCCAAATTAAAACCAAAAACATATAGATATGGAAAAGCTGGCCAAACAATACTGAAATACGGTATGCATATAACCGTAACTAAATTCGCTTCATGAATGTACAGCGTGCGAGTGTGAAAAAAAACTAGGCCTAACGTTAGGCAAGTTCTACGTTGGCTCATGATCATGTCGTTAACTGACATGTAAAAATTCCGACCGAATGATGAGGATAGTGAAAGAGCTTTTACAGTACCTTTGATTGACTGTCTGCCTTCTTCGGTAAGGCTTTGAAGCAGATTTTCGTATGCATATCTGCTAATTTTCCAAGACGGCGGCCTGTCAGTGTCACCTGCTTCCATCTTGATCTTCGAACTCTTTTGAAATTTTGGCGGCAGTCTCGTGCAAATAATTTATTACATCCGTTCCGTCTCTGCGCATGCTCAATGTAACACCGGAAAAGAAACACATGGTTCGGAAGAAAACATGCGGTTGTAAAATGTGTAAATACAATAATGACCCAGTTGATTTACGAATTGTAAGAAAGCATATACAGAAGTACGGACTACACGTAGAAAAGTTTGAGGATAGTACGTATAGTGATTGTCAAAACAGTGACAGTCGACAATGCCCTGTGGAAGTTCGCGATCGGCCTCCGAGTGAACCTGATGACAGTGATGTTGACAACGAGCCCCTGTCGCCATTGTTGGAATTCGTTGGACATGGGTAAGCCTGCTAATTTGGTCCTTACCGACATATCACATTGCTTAGATCTAGGGTATTACGGTATATGGCGATATAAAGAAAATTTTATTCGAACTGGGACAGCCATCTCGTGGCTCTCGTCATAATATGTAAATATGGGACGAGATGACTTGTTCCAGTTCGGGAAAAAAACCTGTGTTTGTTGGTACAAGACGTCTTGTTATTTATTCACCTACTCACATAAGGATATAAACTGTACATGTATAATGGTTTGGTAGATTTACATACGATTAAGTCTGACTTGTATTATTTATACAAACAGTATACATTGTATTGTAAAATAAAATATAAAAATAAATATATGGGGGTAAGTATAAAGCCATGGATTGTTATTTACAAAAGTAGACATGTATTGTATAAAATTAATCTGACAGAAAGATGTATAATTATGTCGGATGTAACACGCTTGTTGTTTACACCGCTTAAACCGCACTGGTGTACATGTGGACGATTAACAATAGTACAATTCAAGCATGAATCAAGTGAGTTGGATGCTATATCACATATTTTAGTTTAATAAGACATACTTAGTAATTTACCTAAGAAAGGGGCCTAGCTGCCCTAATAAGGGTCCCCCATCAATTACCTGCACCCTTATAATATGAGATCAAATACGGTATACATGATTGTATCATGGATTTTGTGTGTATATAATGCTATTTCAATATTCTAATTAACTAATCTACCTTTTAAATAGTGAGACTCAAACTTGCTTTTTTTTTACAGATCAGAAGATGACGAAGTGCCAGAACAGGTTAACACTTCAAATCAAAGTGGGTCAGAAAGTGAAACAGAAAATGAAAGTGAAATGGAAAGTGAAAGTGAAATGGAAGAAGAGGCAAACAGTTCAGAGTCTGAGTGGTGTTCTAAATATGACACAACGCTATATGAAGCTGATATCGCTGTAAAGAAAATATTTCACACAAACCTGACACTGCTTTTGTGTAATACTTATATGAATTTCCATTCATGATCATGATTAAACAATAGAGTGAAACTCTTTAATTATCATGAGAAATTTCTATAGCTCCAGCAGCTTTAATGACAATTAAATTTTCTTTTCATGTCAGTTAACACACCCAATATATTTAATGGCAATGAAAAAACTCAAAATAAAGTTAACATATATTTTCTTCTGTGGTGTGAATTTTTAATTGCTGTTAAAAATAGTTTTAATGGCAGTAAATAAATATAGAAATGTTTAATACCAATTAAGATTTGTTTAATGGTCATCAAACAAATTTAAACTTCAGTTGAAGTATCACAAAATATGTAAGTGGTATTAAAATGAAATTAAATCAAATTAATTGCCATTAAAATAAATTTAAATGTCATTAAAGCACCCATTAAAAATTGTTCTTACAATTTTTTATGGGATTTTCATTGCCATTAAAAATATAGAAATGTATTAATGCCTTTTTAATGTCATATAAGCTGTCAAAATATAATTTAATGGGTGTTACATTTATGTTTTAATGAGTTTTTAAGTGTTTTTCTTATTTCTTATTAAAAATAATGAAACGAGGTTTAATGGTGTTTTTTAATAGATTTCCTGATTTTAATGGGATTTTCATGCTTTTTTCATGGGTTTTTAACGGTTGATGCATACAGTAGTGATTAATTTGTTTGTCTAGTGATCTCCTCCAATTTTCAACTGATATCTTTAAAATTTGGTAGGCTTTATCATGATGACACAATAATTACAAGACTTATGGCCCTTTGTTGCAATATGTACATATCAGAATTTTATTTCACCTGTTTTGCAATGAACTTTGACATTGCCTACTTTTAATCTCGGTATACTTCTAATAGGGTCCGACGGGCTGATTATATATGCCTCCGCTTGCAATGCTGTTGTTTAATTATCAGCTGACTTAAAAAATGTGAATGATTCTTTTTACCGCTGATATTATACCATGCAGATAACCAGCAACTTTAATATAGATAACTCTTCTAGGAAAGCAGTGATAATGAAACACTTCTGTAAGCTTCAATTAAACATTTGTGTAAATTATTTTAATACTCAATAGTGTAAAATCTAGATGTAAATGTTTGGTTTGGTTTAAATATTTTGTTTTACGTCCTATAAACGACCAGGGTCATTTATGAACGTGCCAGGTTTTTGTTGGTGGAGGAAAGCCGGAGTACATGGAGAAAAACCACCGACCTACGGTCAGTACCTGGCAACTGCCCCATGTGGGATTTAAACTCGCAACCAAGAGGTAGAGGGCTAGTGGTAGAATGTCAAGACACCTTAACCATTCGGCCATTGCGCGCCCTTAGTTGTAAATATAGTAAACATATGATACAGAAAATTAAAGACAAGATGATTGTCAACTGGTGCAGGATTTGGTAGGTGTGCAAGCAGCAAACACATGGTAAATCAATTAATCTCCCTGATTGTCTGAAGTATAACATGAAGTACAAATGTGTCAAAAATGGACCTAAATGAAGACATATTTCAATGAAGATTACCAATTCATTTGTAGAAAAAGTGTTATTTATATATATATTTTTTTATATGGTTTATTACAAAAAACCTTGATATGCTTTGTTTAGGTTTTTTTGATTTTAGCTAAATCAAAATAGTTTATGTATAAAGAAATTCTGATGATATTCTCAAGTCAATACCATTGCTGTCCAACAGTTCTTTTAAATTATTCACTTCCAGTCGCAATCTTTCATTTTCAGTTTTAGATTTCTTTAAGTCATCTTTCAGTTTTTTGCCTTCGTGACGACATGTTTGGTTATCTGATTTTAATTTTTTCACTTCGTCTTTGAGCGTTTTTGTTTCTGATTTATACTTTTGATTTTCTGCTGTCAATTTTTCTTCAACCTTTTTCACTTTCTTCGCTTCCTTCTTCATGGCGAGTATTTCCACTTTCATGTCTGCGAGTCGTTTCTCGATCAGCTGTGGTATAGAATACTCTTTGTAAGCTTCGTCTTCGCTATCTAACCCAAGAGATGTCCGACAACGTTTCGCCAATTCACCTAGCAAGTCTGAAATTTTTGTCAAAAGAGTATCATAGTGGAGCAAGTCCAGTTTGAGTTTCCCCCCATTTGGCCCCTTTATAAGAGGCATCAGGTGGTCTGATATAATGTCTTTGAGAGGTTGGTCCTGAGCCTCTGAGGGGCTCCCTGTGGGGGAAATATAAGACACCTCTTGAAGCACGATAGGAACAATGGTTTCTGTTAGCACCTTCATTATGTAGTCCTTGTCACGGAGAATCTCGCCGTTTGATCTCATCCTCTCCTCAACAGCAGTTCGGATTCGCTGTGTGTCTGTATAAGAAATGATTATTGTATAAATTACTCCATCAACAGACATGATGAAATCAAGCATCGGTCAGTAATTATTATCATTTACCTGTAACAGGAGAGGAAAAATGCATGGTCAGACCAGGGTTCGAACCCAGGACCTTCCAAACTCTGGACAGACGCACAACCAATTGAGCTATCTCAGGTTGACGACAATCGACCTGGTCTAGATCCGCTAATATACATACCAATTATCATATGCCAGTTATGGAAATTATGTTAAAAAATTATAATCCTGATAGTTTGAATGTTGCGTGCCATAGAGATATTAATGACAGATTTTAAGGAGAAGAGGTGTAGGACTCCCTTATTCGTAACAATTCATCATGTCAACCTTGCATTTAAACTGGTGAATTCTAAAAATAAGGGAATCGCCCACCACTTCTCTCTTACCCTGGACGATCCACAATTATACCGATGTGAGATTTTTCTATCTCACCCAAGGTTTGAGACAAGCTACACATGCTTCTGCATGTTCTTAACAATTGAATGATGTCATAATAGCAACAAAACCATGACATCACGGCAACAATACAATGACATCACATGGACATTACTGCAATGACATCACATCAACATTGTCTAATGCATTGATGTAATATCAATATTAGATATAAATCAGGTTTTAAAAGGTTAGAGAAAAAAAATCCTTCACCCCCTTGGGAGTGAGACAAGGGAGCCGGAAACTCAAGCCCCAGTGTAAGATTCTCCGGAAGCCTCATGTTTGGCAACTTTAGAATCTGACCCATTGAGTTGCAATCCCCCTGTCTCACCCCTTTGGGGGGTGGTGGGGGTGGTGGGGGGGGGGGGGGGGGGGGTAAAGTTTCTTTGCTATGAGTCTTATCTCTCTAGAGCAGTTCACATTACTAACATTCCTGTATGTTGAGTTCCGCCTCCATCTTTTCGCTGATCCAATTGTAGTCGGTCTTGAGAACCTGAACAAACTGGCGGAACGCACGAGGTCCACGACGGGGCAGGATCTCCATCAAGGTCACGACCTTGTCCTGGCGAGTCATTTGTTTCTAAAAATAATCAACAAAATTTGATTTAATGGTGAACAATATTGTAGGTAAAATATAATTCAGATATATTCTTTTCCTTTGTCAGGGTATGTATTTTGTTATTCTTTGATAAGTTATAGATATCTTCTCTATCTGTTTACGTATCAATCTTCATAGTTTTGAGTTTTAGAATTCTCCAACCAATTATGAAATAAACAAAATAAATTGTCAACAGATTTTTTGGGTCTGGTGGAGGGGGGAAGTGGGATTCAGAAACAAATTTAAGTAAGCAGCTCAAAAATAAACTTAATCTCCCCATGTATACCCACTCCCACACAAAACCCCAACCCACCATAGTTACTATATGGTACATCATATCTAACCAGCCCCCTGCCCCTGTATACACCCCACAATCCCCTAAACTTACATTCTATCCTTAACCAGCCCCATGCCCTTGTATACCCCCACAACCCCCTATACTTACATCATATCTAACCAGCCCCCTGTCCCTGTATACCCCCCACAACCCCCTATACTTACATCGTATCTATAACCAGCCCCCTGTCCCTGTATACCCCCCACAACCCCCTATACTTACATCATATCTATAACCAGTCCCCTGTCCCTGTATACCCCCCACAACCCCCTATACTTACATTTTATCTATAACTAGCCCCCTGTCCCTGTATACCCCCCACAACCCCCTATACTTACATCATATCTATAACCAGCCCCCTGTCCCTGTATACCCCCACAACCCCCTATACTTACATTTTATCTGTAACCAGCCCCCTGTCCCTGTATACCCCCCATAACTCCCTAAACTTACATCATATCTATAACCAGCCCCCTGTCCCTGTATACCCCCACAACCCCCTATACTTACATCATATCTATAACCAGCCCCCTGTCCCTGTTTACCCCCACAACCCCCTATACTTACATTTTATCTATAACCAGCCCCCTGTCCCTGTATACTACCCACAACCCCCTATACTTACATCATATCTATAATCAGTCCCCTGTCCCTGTATACCCCCCACAACCCCCTATACTTACATCATATCTATAATCAGTCCCCTGTCCCTGTATACCCCCCACAACCCCCTATACTTACATTTTATCTTTAACCAGCCCCCTGTCCCTGTATATCCCCCACAACCCCCTATACTTACATCATATCTATAACCAGCCCCCTGTCCCTGTATACCCCCACATCCCCCAATACTTACATCATATCTATAACTAGTCCCTTGTCCCTGTATACCCCCCACAACCCCTATACTTACATCATATCTAACCAGCCCCCTGCCCCTGTATACCCCCACAACCCCCTATACTTACATTGTATCTATAACCAGCCCCCTGCCCCTGTATACCCCCACAACCCCCTATACTTACATCATATCTAACCAGCCCCCTGTCCCTGTATACCCCCCACAACCCCCTATACTTACATCGTATCTATAACCAGCCCCCTGTCCCTGTATACCCCCCACAACCCCCTATACTTACATCATATCTATAACCAGTCCCCTGTCCCTGTATACCCCCACAACCCCCTATACTTACATTTTATCTATAACTAGCCCCCTGTCCCTGTATACCCCCCACAACCCCCTATACTTACATTATATCTATAACCAGCCCCCTGTCCCTGTATACCCCCACAACCCCCTATACTTACATTTTATCTATAACCAGCCCCCTGTCCCTGTATACTCCCTACAACCCCATATACTTACATCATATCTATAACCAGTCCCCTGTCCCTGTATACCCCCCACAACCCCCTATACTTACATTTTATCTTTAACCAGCCCCCTGTCCCTGTATACCCCCCACAACCCCCTATACTTACATCATATCTATAACCAGCCCCCTGTCCCTGTATACCCCCACAACCCCCTATACTTACATCATATCTATAACCAGTCCCTTGTCCCTGTATACCCCCCACAACCCCTATACTTACATCATATCTAACCAGCCCCCTGCCCCTGTATACCCCCACAATCCCCTATACTTACATTGTATCTATAACCAGCCCCCTGCCCCTGTATACCCCCACAACCCCCTATACTTACATCATATCTAACCAGCCCCCTGCCCCTGTATACCCCCACAATCCCCTATACTTACATCATATCTAACCAGCTCCCTGCCCCTGTATACCCCCACAATCCCCTATACTTTCATTGTATCTATAACCAGCCCCCTGCCCCTGTATACCCCCACAACCCCCTATACTTACATCATATCTAACCAGCTCCCTGCCCCTGTATACCCCCACAATCCCCTATACTTTCATTGTATCTATAGCCAGCCCCCTGCCCCTGTATACCCCCCACAACCCCTATACTTACATCGTATCTATAACCAGCCCTCTGTCCCTGTATACCCCCCACTAGCCCCTATACTTACATCCTATCTATAACCAGCCCCCTGCCCCTATATACCCCCCTACAACCCTTTATACTTACATCCTATCTATAACCAGCCCCTTCCCCTGTATACCCCCCATAACTCCCTATACTTACATCGACCCTATCCCTTTGATCCTCTGTCAGGATGTTGCTGTAGTGAAGCTGAGCCAGGAAGGACTTGGTAGGATCCAGGTCCTCCATCAAACAGTTCCTACAGTTTTGTAACGTAGCTTTCTCCCGCGAGTCCATCTCCAGGAGACGCATTCGGGTACAGAAGTTGTCAGACGGGCAAAATTCAAAAGCTGGTCAAAATATACTTGTTGGACCTTACAGCGGCATTACAAGCTTTGCTAAGTTTGCTAATCCACTGACAATGGTCTAGACTTAAGAGACATTATTTAAAGTTTGTTGTATATCAACAGGATCCTTATTATGTCCAACTATTCTTTCCACAGCTGTGACTTATATTGTATCCTTAAATTGTACACAATTTATTGTCATCAGACATGGAGGCACAGTGATCTAGTGGTAAGATGCGGGGCTAGTGATTGAAGAGTTGTGAGTTTGAGTCCCGGTCACAGCACTGGTGTTGTATCCTTGAGCAAGATACTTTACTCTGTTTGTTCCAGTCTACTCAGCTGTAAGTTAGTACTTGGTTGAGCAGTGTTAGATTTTAGAACACTAACTGTGAACACTGAAATGGCAGCACCGTTTGTATGCTCCCCAGGGATATTGATTGGCTGGTTGATAGGGTCCTATATCCACAGATAATAATTAATGAACGAACCACTTTAAGACGACCTTCAGGCTGTGATAAAGCATGATGGTATCCACTTCAGATATCACATTGGCTAAAAAGTCCTTTTAGTCTTCGACACAAGCAGTAAACCATCATCGCTGAAAAAGATATATGTTGTAATTAGTACTGATGAGCTCCATATCAAATGTATAATATTATATATTTACACAAACTATAGGCAATCTTAGCAATTAAAAAATAAAAAATAGTCAGTTAAGGAAGTTATCATTTTGATTACTCTGTGGAGAAAAAAACCAAGCTACATAAGAGATCGATTGCCCTTTGGACTTGTGTGTATGAATCAATCTATTAAAGTGGCCCCATTTCTCTTAAACTTAAAGGCCCAATATATGTAACTTTCAGCAAAATTTGAAGAGAAAATCAAGCCAAATAACTTTTTATATTTATACATTTAGCTAAAATTAACTGATATCAGCAATATTCAAGATGAATTCTTACGCGGTTACCGGTACAGCAGCAGTTGAAACTCGGTATTTGTAAACACGCGTCGCTTTTGAACTGTTTTCTAGCTTCGGCTTGTTGTTGAAGTGGGCCCCACCTGAATTATTTTCAGGTTTTTTTTTATTTTTCTGTCAAGAGTTTCTTGTTAGTTACTGCTCAGGTTTTCTTCGTTTTAGGCTTACTTTTGCATAGTTATCAACTGGATTTTTTTCAGAATCGCGAAAAAGTTCCTGAAGTTACGTATATTGGGCCTTTGAATATAATCTTTAATGTGTTCTTAGTGTATTGACCTTGATGGTTGAATCTACATTTCAAATGCAGTTGATTATAACTATGTATAGTATTGAGAATCTGTCTCTGAAATCTTTATAATTAGACTCTTAGAGTGAATTAAAGTGATCTCACTACTGTTTGAAATTTAATTTTATTTTCAAAGATTTTTTCAAACAGCATATTATATTTGTACATTAATTTTTCACCCACAGACTCATTCAATTTGTAATAAAACAAACATTTTTACTTTACAGGTATTCTCTTGTACTTTTACAAGAGTCTCCATGTAAATCTTTCCATTGTTCATAATTTGCCCCTGGTTTAATTGATTTTGAGTTTGGATGATGATTTTGTTAACACTTCGGTATTCTCTTATTTATTTCCAGTATATTTTTTGGAAATTCATACTTTAGAGTTTTGCAAAGCATTGCTTTAAAATTTTGTGTGACATTTTATGTCCTTATAATCAGGCATTAAGAATCTTGGCCCTGTTAGTTAATGAATAACTTCCAACCATTGATTTCCCTTTAAATCAATTATGTTTTCGAAGTACAAGATATATTCTTGATCTTGAATGCTTATGAATTATACTTTGAAGGTAGATAAAAAGTTAAACTTGTCCATGTTTATAGTTACCCAACATCCCGGCCCAGTATAGATTTTCTGTCATTATAATTCTATACAATTCTACTCATATCGATCCTTATCGTCTTACACATGTTTAACTTTCAATAGGATCAGCCAGATCAATTAAGATCATTGTGTGTTCAAGAGTTTTAAAACAGAATTTGATGACTTCATGTATTTGAAAAAAACGAATATAGATTTGATTACTGTAATTATTATCGGAAATAAAAGATACAAGACGAAGACAGAATAGGACTAGATATTATACATTTATTGCCCTGGTTGTAGGGAGACATGACGATTTGTTTACCCAAGGCATGTCATATTTCCCAAGGGCGAAGCCCGAGGGAAATATGACTTGCCGCGGGTAAACTAATCGTCATGTCTCCCTACAACCAGGGCAATAAATTGTTTATTATACCGAAATACAGCATCAGTGAAGACTGTATTCATATGATTCACAAACAATACATTTATTAAATAACAATATGTAGAAATAAACAGTTCAATTTAAAAGAAAATGTCATTCTATTAATCTTTCAGTGTTACTGTGGTATAATCATTTTGAGGCATGTTTTGTGTTTTCCACGTCCTTTGCCTGCAGAATATTGTTGATTTCATCGGTGTCTGCTTAATGAAAACGTCGGTCGTCTGCCATGTTGTTCATCGGAACACCTCGGAGAGTTCTGTACCACGAACGACAACTCTCTAGAGAATCCTGCGAGGGGCTCCGCATGAGGGAGACATGAGAAATTGGACATGATGCACGCGAGGGAGACATGAAGTGTAGTCTCCCTGACACGTGACGGCTCTCAACCAATCCCTGACTGTGTTATATAATAGAGGTATAATAATATGCTGTATTGATTTCTAAACAGCATGTATGTGATTCATATATGTGTCCCCATCCTCAATATCCTGGGGTTAAATTGCTCAGTACCTTCTCTACAGCCCTAGAATATGTCACTCTTTATCTCTGAAATTTCATAATGAACAATAATGCCAGTATATGAATTGGCAGAGCTCAAATGTGTCGTCAGGGTTGATTTAGTTGCAGGGTCTGCCAAAAGGTCAGGATCAATACAATCAATATCATGACAGTTTTTTGGGGGCAGACAGTTTGCCCAATTTCCAATTGAAACTATCTCATATTGATGCCGCATTTTCAAAATTTGCCGCTGACTACTGAAAAATTTCCTTTCCAAATTAAGACATTAGCAGAGTTTGATCCAAAATCCTGCATGGTCACAAGAAATTCTTTTCCTGGATGCTTTATAAATTCGGAATGAATATTCTCACCAAATCATCACTCTTTGGGAAAGGTGATCTACTGTATTGAATGAAGTGGTAGATGATATGATAAAGGAAAATATTAAGCCTTAAAAGAGCGTAGCTTTAGTAAATCTATGATATTCATTAAAGAATCATTCATGTACTGGTTAAGAGAGAGATAAAATTTCCATAATTTAAAGTCGGCAAGTCAGAAAGAAACAGCAGCTTCTCAAGCAACGATAGAGGTAATGCAACAGACATCAGTTGATTCATTTAATTTCGGTTATTTTGAACATTCCAGAAATAACCGATGAAGGCCGATTGTGACGTATGTAAAGTAATTGTGTGACATGTTTCAGGTTTCACCACTGGGAGGCTACTTCTGGACGAAAAAAATCAAAGGCAAAGGGTAACAACAAGGGAAAACAACTCTGTTTACATACACTACATACACATGGGTTATCATTCAAAAGCTTGAAGGCGCCCGAGAGCTATACTATTATAACAGGGATGAAAATCCTCCATGAAAAGGAGCAATTTCTCCTTTTTGATAATTTTGCTGTAATGTTAATTCTTTTAATTTCCCATTAAAACCTCTTCAAAATGCGGATTTTCTCCTTTTTCACAATTGGCTGGTTTCATCTCTGTTATAAGACAATGTTTCCCCCAGTAATCGCTCTGAGAGGTATTTTTTAGGAAAGCTTAGTAAATGTAAACTTTATTTATTTTACAACAATTATGAAACAAGTTATCCAACTTATATTAATCACTCTTGTTGGCCCGGATGTTAGCGCGCGAGGGGTCTTATTGTGGTAGGAAACAGGAGTACCCAGAGTAAACCCAGGTGGTCGGGCCGGTGACCCTATTCCTTTTCAAGTCCAGTCAGGGAATCGAACCCCGGCCACCTTGGTGAAAGGCAAGTGCACCATCCACTGCACCACCCGACCACCCGACCACCCAAGGCTAATAGTAGTTTTCCATGAAGAATCTTCATAGAACACTTCTTCACCTTCCTGAACAGTGTACCTCGAGATACAAGAATACAGAGTAACTTGGAATGATGAAGCTATTTCTTGTATTTATTGTGCCAAAGCGTTTCAAATAATCGGACACACAATAGCTTACGTCACCAGCCATTCCTAAATCCTAACTTGAGCTTTTGAGGAGCTCCTTGAAAAATGACTGTCCATATGTTATAAAGTATAAGATGCTTAAAGCTTCATCACCATCAGATAGAAAAAAATATTTGGCCCGATACAAGTATTGGAATATTAGGATTCAGTTACTTACCTTGAACCCACCATGAATCTATACCTCAGTTTATAACTGTGTATGTTTTTGTAACTTACCTTAAAAGAACCATTGTGTTCCAAGTAAGTTTTGGTCCATTACAACAGACTTTTAGAGTTATCTCCCCATGATTTCCTTTGTCATTGATGTCGAGTCATTAACAGTATTGTTTTACGTGTTGTCTTACTTAGACGCCTTCATTACAAGTGGGTACAGCTCCTATACATGTATATACTAAGTAGATCTATATCCAACACATATGTGCTTGTCGGACAAAAACACTACCCTATAACTATACAATGAAGGGTATTATACACCACCAATCTGATTTACATATCAAACCCCGGTATTTTTTGGCTTTATGCATACAGTAGGTATTAAGGACATAATCTACAGTTAAACGTATGTGTTATAGATTTTTTGTCCGTGAATATCAAGCGTACCATATTAGGGATTATTAAACTTGTCGTGTACAGCTATATATAAGATTGTCATTATAATCGGGAGATTTGTGTAGGGATTACGGTGTATTGCAGTAGTAATTGATTTGTGAATTATATATCTGATGTTGTAATAGAGTCATCGTGCAGAGGCGAAAAAAATGCTTTTAAAATTTACATTAACTGCTTTTCAATGTTTTGTTATTGAGCGAGATGAATTGACAGAATTAGAATATCGACGGTATACCTGCAATTAACTCACATCGACAGTATACTTGCAATTAGCCTTTTTGACAATATATATACTTACAATTAACTTACATCGACAGTATATCTCTACAATTACTTATATTGACAATTGTTATATGCAATTCAAAGCATTTTGTGCGGACAGGAAATTATCCAATGTAGTGTATTATACCTAATTTGCTTGTGAGTTAGATGTGAGGGAAGTGAGCGGAATGGTGTTATTGTCATGAGTGAATTAATGGATTGTATACCCACGGCAGCTCTAAAGAATGATTGCATGGTTATACCTGGTCCATATCTCAATTTACAGGTCCATTGCCAACAACCAGATAATAACTTTAGTTTTCCTGTCTAAGCTGCTTTCAATGATTGCCTCATGTAGTTAAACCCCTGTTCAATTGTTTTTTGTCTGTTCACTTCCTCGGTCGATTTGTCAATTTAGTCCGTCAATCAATTTGTCAATTTAGTCCGTCAATCATTTTGTCAATTTACTCACTCAATCAATTTGTCAATTTACTCACTCAATCAATTTGTCAACTTACTCACTCAATTAATTTGTCAATTTACTCCGTCAATCAATTTGTCAATTCACTCAATCAATCAATCAATTTGTCAATTCACTCACTCAATCAATTTGTGTCACTCATTCAATCAATTTGTCTATTCACTCACTCACTCAATTTGTCAATTCACTCACTCAATCAATTTTAGCTCACCTGGCCCGAAGGGCCAAGTGAGCTTATGTTTTGGTGCAGCGTCCGTCCGTCATCCGTCCGTCATCCGTCCGTCAACTTTTTCCTTTAAACGACTTCTTCTAAAATACTGAAAGGCCCAGTGACATGAAATTTGGCTGGTAGATTTCTTGGAAGGAGCTGAACAAAGTTTGTGAAAAAAAAATCACTTTGACCTAATTTCAAGGTCACAGGGGTCAAAAGTATTGAAACCTTCAAACAACTTCTTCTAAAATACCGCCAGGCATAGAGACTTCATATATGACTGGTAGCTTCCTTGGATGAAGCCAAAGAAAGTTTGCAAAAAGAAATGACCTTGACCAATATTCAAGGTCACAGTGAGGTTAAATCTATTTTAACCTTTAAATGACTTATTCTGAAATACAAAACGCCCTAGAAACACGGTATTTGGCTGAAAGGTTCCTTGGATGAAGCCTGACAAAGTTTGCGAAAAGAAATGACTTGACCTAAATTCAAGGTCACAAGGTTCAAATCTGTTAAAACCCTCAAAAGACTTCTTCTGAAATACCAAAAGCCCTAGAAGCATGATATTTGGCTGAAATGTTCCTTGGATAAAGCCCGACAAAGTTTGCGAAAATAAATGACCTTGACGTATATTCAAGGTCACAAGGGTCAAATCTGTTAAAACATTCAAACGACTTCTTCTAAAGTACCAAAAGCCCTAGAAGCATGATATGTGGCTGAAAGGTTTCTTGGATAAAGCCTGACTAAGTTTGCAAAAAGAAATGACCTTAGCCTATATTCAAGGTCACAAGGGTCAAATCTGTTAAAACATTCAAACAACTTCTCCTGAAGTACCAAGAGCCCTAGAAACATGGTATTTGGCTGAAAGGTTCCTTGTATGAAGCCCAACAAAGTTTGCGAAAAGAAATGTCCTTGACCTATATTCAATGTCACAGGGGTCAAATCTGTTAAAACATTCAAACGACTTCTTCTAAAGTACCAAAAGCCCTTGAAGCATGGTATTTGGCTGAAAAGTTTTCTTGGATGAAGTATGACAAAGTTTGCGAAAAGAAATGACCTTGACCTATATTCAAGGTCACAGGGGTCAAATCTGTTAAAACATTCAAACGACTTCTTCTAAAGTACCAAAAGCCCTAGAAGCATGATATGTGGCTGAAAGGTTTCTTGGATAAAGCCCGACAAAGTTTGCAAAAAGAAATGACCTTGATCTTTATTCAAGGTCACAAGGGTCAAATCTGTTAAAACATTCAAACAACTTCTCCTGAAGTACCAAGAGCCCTAGAAACATGGTATTTGGCTGAAAGGTTCCTTGTATGAAGCCCAACAAAGTTTGCGAAAAGAAATGTCCTTGACCTATATTCAAGGTCACAGGGGTCAAATCTGTTAAAACCTTAAAACAACTTCTTCTAAAGTACCAAAAGCCCTTGAAGCATGGTATTTGGCTGAAAAGTTTTCTTGGATGAAGTATGACAAAGTTTGCGAAAAGAAATGACCTTGACCTATATTCAAGGTCACAGGGGTCAAATCTGTTAAAACATTCAAACGACTTCTTCTAAAGTACCAAAAGCCCTAGAAGCATGATATGTGGCTGAAAGGTTTCTTGGATAAAGCCCGACAAAGTTTGCAAAAAGAAATGACCTTGATCTTTATTCAAGGTCACAAGGGTCAAATCTGTTAAAACATTCAAACAACTTCTCCTGAAGTACCAAGAGCCCTAGAAACATGGTATTTGGCTGAAAGGTTCCTTGTATGAAGCCCAACAAAGTTTGCGAAAAGAAATGTCCTTGACCTATATTCAAGGTCACAGGGGTCAAATCTGTTAAAACCTTAAAACAACTTCTTCTAAAGTACCAAAAGCCCTAGAAGCATGGTATTTGGCTGAAAGGTTTTCTTGGATGAAGTATGACAAAGTTTGCGAAAAGAAATGACCTTGACCTATATTCAAGGTCACAAGGGTCAAATCTGTTTAAACCTTCAAACAACTTCTTCTGAAATACCAAAAGCCCTAGAAGCTTGATATTTGGCTGAAAGGTTCCTTGGATGAAGCCCGACAAAGTTTGGGAAAAGAAATGACCTTGACCTATATTTAAGGTCACAGGGGTCAATTCTTTTAAAACCTTTAAACGACTTCTTCTGAAATACCAAAAGCCCTTGAAGCATGATATTTGGCTGAAAGGTTCCTTGTATGAAGCTTGACAAACTTTTGGAAGGAAAATGAGCTTGACCAATATTAAAGTGGTCAAATCAGTGGTTAAAAGCTTTGAGCGACTTCTTCTGATAAACCGAAATGCCTAGAGACATGATATTTGGCTGATAGCGTCCTGGGATGAAGCTGAACAAAATTTGAAAATGAAAATGATGTTGTCTTATAAGGTCACATGGGTAAAATATGTTTAAATCTTAAGATGTTCTTCTAAATGTCTTACAGTAAAAGATTTTTAGAGTTACTCTATAATATCAATCAGAGATTGATACCAGGTGAGCGATGCAGGCCCATTGGGCCTCTTGTTAAATTTACTCACTCAATCAATTTGTTAATTCACTCAGTCAATCAATTTTTCAATTCCGTCACTGTTTTGTCAGTTGTCAATTCAGGCACTTGGTCAGTTGTTGTCAATTCAACATGACTTGATCAATTGTTGTCAAGTTTGTTGTCCGTTATTGTCAATTTACTTACTTGATCGAATTTATCAATTCAGTCGGTCAGAGTGTTGTCAATTCGGTCACTTAGTTGGTTGTTGTCGATTCAGGCACCTGATCAACTATTGTCGATTCCTTTGCTAATGGTCAATTAATTGTTGCCAATTGAGCCAGTTAACCATTAAAGGCCCAATATATCGTGAATCTCCAAAATTCTGAAAAAAGATCCAGTTGATAATCATGCACAAATTAGCCTAAAACGAAGTAAACCTGAGCGGTAACTAACAAGAAACTTTTGACAGAAAAATCCAAAAAATTTAAAACAATTCAGGTGGAGCCCACTTCAACAACAAACCGAAGGTAGAAGACGGTTCAAAATGGACACGTGTTTACAAATACTGAGTTTCAACTGCTGCTGTACCGGTAACCGCGTAAGAATTCATCTTGAATATTGCTGTTATCAGTTTATCTTAGCTAAATCTATAAATATAATAAGTTATTAGGCTTGATTTTTGCTTCAAGTTTTCCCGAAAGTTACGTATATTGGGCCTTTAACTGTCAATCAGTTTCTAGTTTGATTACTATCTATTCAGCTTTTTGTCAATTGCTGTCATTTAAATAACTTTTAAAGTTGTGTTATTTATTCTACATCTGTGTCATGTTATCAATAAAGTATCTTGTTTGTATAAGTTTGCTCATTAATTTATTTTCCCCCCATCCAGAATCAGGGGGACTAGTTTTGCATAGTGTCCATCTGTCCTTCCAGCTCACACAGTCCTTCCAATTTCTTGTCTGAACTCTATCTCATACACTGCCAGTGTGCGAAAGTAACGATAGACCGAGGCCACAGGAAAACCTGTCGGCCTGGTAGACCTGAGTCTAAGGAATTTAATTGCTAATGTATGTCGAAAAGTATCCAAACTGTTTGAATAAATCTTATCAATTGTATTTCTCTGCATGTTGTTCATTTCCTGATTTGGCTGGATTTATCATAGCAAATCAATTTTTGGAGGGGAGGGGAGATCACTCTGTACTAAGCAGTGTATTGACACTAATGGAAAAAGTCCTAATTTGAAATGTCCATAGATCTATTGTCTATCATAGAACTGGGATCATGAACTTAACTTTTGCACACTACATTGCAAGTCACTGGAAAGTTCATACTTGGTGTATGGGTTCACCGTAGTAAGGCGTTGTGTCATGCATCAATAGTACTAGGACACTATGACCTACATTTTAATCTTTGACCTACATCAAAGAACAGTTTGTCGGTATCTCATGCAATACAAGTCACTGTAGCTTCCTGTTCTCTTTGGTGATGGTGTGTGTAATGCATCAAAATTAGGTTACTTTGACCTACATTTTAACCTTTGACCTACATCAAAGAACAGTTTGTCGGTATCTCATGCAATACGAGTCACTGGAATTTCCTGTTCACTTTGGTGATGATGTGTGTAATACATCAAAAGTAGGTCACTTTGACCTACATTTTAACCTTTGACCTACATCAAAGAACAGTGTGTCGGTATCTCATGCAATACGAGTCACTGGAATTTCCTTGTCACTTTGGTGATGATGTGTGTAATACATCAAAAGTAGGTCACTTTGACCTATATTTTGACCTTTGACATAAATCAAAGAAAACATTGAGCCACTGACAGTACTGTAACTACTTGACATAAAGATCCACATTGGTGCCTGGTATGGTCTACGGTGACATTCTAAGGGGGACTGTGGTTTGCCAAATTGTCGTTTAATTACATTTTAAGTCATGTTATCAAGACATGATTGTTATAACTGTCAAATTTACAAACTGCTAATTATGGTGCTTGTGCAGACCAAACATGATACAGTGTGACTTGACTTAACCGGATGTCATTGGGACAAATTTTTTTGGCGGTTTACACAGGTGTCCAGTTTGTAGAAGTTGAATAGGAGTTCAGAGGGTAATAGTTGGACCAAACTGTAAGGCCGCCATAGACAGGGATTCGGATTAGACAGGGACAGTTTAGACAAGTTAAACTGTACTCTTTAATTACAACAACTTAAGATGGAAACAAAAAAAAAAAACAGAAAAATACATAATTATAATAATTTTATTTTAAAAGAATGAAGAAGGAAAAAAATGGAAGAAATGAAAATTAGACAGATATCTGTTGTGTGATGCTTATAGCATATAACAAGTGAAGCCACAGAGAAAACAAATGTACTGTTAAACTGGAATTGTTTGCGGCGTGGACATTTTCGCTATTTCACTTGTAGTAAATCTCCGCGAATATTATCCACACACGAAGACAATAACACTGACTCAATCTCTACAGTGTATAACTGTAGTATAGGCACATTAAGGTACGAAAGAGCACAATTGACAGTGTGAACATTTCCACACCGCAAACAATTTTAAGGTTGACTAAGCAAAAAATTCCACACACAAACATCAACTTTTTTAGTACGTCGAGAGAGTAAATACTGAAGAAAGAATATCACCTTTATATTTACAACCATATTCTTAGAAAGGGTCCTGGTTGTATTCTACGATTTGGCACATTTGAATACAATATTTACTGATACGATGAAACTTTGTTGGGATGTCATGAAATACGTAGGTCAGTATGAACGGCTTGACCATTTAGGAAAACCTCATTTAATTGGAAAACTTCATAACTCCTTTTTGGAGTCTTTAAAG
The DNA here is from genome assembly GCA_947623455.1 of Mimachlamys varia. Taxonomy (NCBI): domain Eukaryota; kingdom Metazoa; phylum Mollusca; class Bivalvia; order Pectinida; family Pectinidae; genus Mimachlamys; species Mimachlamys varia. Next base: position 17,514,482 of record OX392540.1, read on the forward strand.
TATATTGCTTTAGAAACAATTGCATCACTATTGCTTGTTCCATTGATTAAAGTACAAAAAAATCATAAATGGTAAGGTTTCATGCAAGTAACAAGGTTCCATTGTAAAAGCTGTATAACACAGAAATACATAAAACTGAAACACCTGAAAATAATACAAATAAGAGAACAAAAATGTTACCTACTTTAAAAAATAAACATGATTTAAATTCATAAACAAAACAACTACAGTCAAATCTCGTTACCTCAAAGTTATCAAGACTTTAAGTTAAATGTGTTGGAAAATTTGGTGTTAAGTTTGGTCAGAACCAACAAAACACTGAATCTAAATGAGATTTGCAAGCTATATGTGTTTGAAATAAAAAGGTTTGACTGAAGTGAACTAAGGCAAAATATGATATAGAGAAAGATTTACATGGAAACCCATTCGGCAGCAAAATGCATCAAACGGTGATGAGAATTTGTGAAGGAACATAAAGAATTTGTAATAAATTTATATGATTTTGATTGAATCAGCACTGGTTAATTGATCTAAGTCGGTACTATGGTTGATTGATCTTAGTCAGCAATATGCTTGGTTAATCTGAGTCAGCAATATGATTGCTTGATCAGGGTTAGCACTATGATTGATTGATCTGAGTCAGTACTATGCTTGGTTGATCCGAGTCAGCAATATGGTTGGTTGATCCGAGTCAGCACTATGGTTGATTGATCTGAATCAGCACTATGGTTGATTGATCTGAGTCAGCACTATGGTTGATTGATCTAAGTCAGCACTATGGTTGATTGATTTAAGTCAGCACTATGGTTGATCTGAGTCAGTACTATGGTTGATTGATCTGAGTCAGTACTATGGTTGATTGGTCTGAACCAGCGCTATGGTTGGTTAATCTGAGTCGTATGGTACTTTGATTTGTAACAGCACTTTTGTTTAAATATCTATGACAGTGCTATGGTTGATTGCACAGAGATTATAACTATGGTTGATTAACTCTATAACCGAGGTTATTTATTTTTCTCGTCCTTGTTGGTTGCCTTGCACGAGTTGTGGTCAATCCTGTATACCTCCCGGTTTTAGAGAGCTGTCGTCGAGGTGATCGGGAATCTTGCTCTGTCAGTTTCTTATTTAAAGTGTTATTCTCTTCTTGGATGATACGCTGACTAGTTTTGAGACCTTCAACCATTTCTTTGAGGTTTATTAGTGTCTTTTCCTTCTCTAGATGCTGCTTATGTATACCATCAAGTCTGTCGATCTCCTTCTGTAGTGCTATTACCTCCCTTTGAAGATTTGTCACCTGATTTTTCTTTACTTCAAGTTCAACATCTTTCAACTGTGAGTTTTGTAACAATTTCTTGTATTTCATTGATAGAATGTAGAATTCTTCTGTCATTTTTTCCGTCTTTTTGCGTTCGTCGTCCAGCAATTGTTCGTTTGAGATCAACTGGATAGCCAGTCTGTCTATGTGTTTAGAGAGAGGTTCGGCTCTGTCATTATCACTCAGGGTGTCAAAACATTGAGATATTTGATCTTCAACCTTTTCTAAGCGATTTAAGACAGCGTTGATTTGCTGTTGTAGTAGAGTGAATGTCATTGCTGACTCTGTGACACTTGGATTTAGGTTGTCTGAATCTTTCTCATCCCCAACATGTAAAGCCTTCATGTGCACATCCATTTTAATGTAACACTCAAACAAATTTTTCTTGACAGTTTCTGATGATTCACAAACATCAGGGCTTTCTATTTCGTCGTCAAATGCCGAAGATGTTGACAGTGTCCGTTGTTTTTCACGTTCGATCTTTGCCTGATCTGTGATAAATTGTTCAATTGCACGTTTATCAGCTTGTGAAAGCTTCCTGTTTAGTCCGAAATTGCGGTTCATAAAAGTTGTGACTCTGATTCGTACTTCGGAAATCTCCTCATCATCCTCATCTGTTGGCGACCCCAATGACAGCAGTCTTGGAGATGCATAACCTGTAAATGGAAATATGTCATTAGTTTTTTGTATACAGTGTTCTGGGAAGAAGGGTTTCCGCCTGAAGAGGCTAAGAAAATATTAGTTCTCAGCAAGTGTTAAAAAGGAACTTGACCTCTATCAACTCGGCCGAGCTTGGAAAGAATTACACTTGGCTGGCCCAAGTAGAACTAAGTCTTACCACTCATGGGGCTTAGAAAAAGGGTGTGATAAGTTGTATGTCAGATCTTCAAAAAGGAACTTAACCACAATCAGCCCTATCAAGCTTTGGAAGAAATGGTTAAATAGATCTTTGGAAGGATAACATTAGGCTAGGTAGAAGGGCATCATGACCACTCATTTAAGGGATTAGAAAAAAGGCGCAATAAAATGTCAAAAGTATAAAAATCGAACTTACCTCCCTCAGTTGTCTCGAGCTTGGGAAGAACCACACTTGGCCGGGTGGACGGTTTAGACAGCTCCTTCTCCAGGCTGTCCTGGAGAGTGGTCACGAGCCAGTGGTACTCAGGCTCAATGATCCGCAGAAACTTGTCGAAGGCATCTGGACCCCGACTGGGAAGGAGGTTCAGTAGTTTGTAGGAAGGGGAAGGATCATTCTGTAGAAAAAAAAAATTGGTAAATTTAAAGGTCATTTATGGACATTTACTCATTTACCCCTGAGTTTAAGGTCAAAGTCAAGGTTAAAGAGATTAAGGTCATGAATTAACCTGGCTCAAACACCTCATCAACCCAGTTTCTATAACCCACTCTCACACCATACCTGCAACGAACCATGATTTTTTTATAGGAAGAGAGTTTTTCTCCCACTGGGGATAAATGCAAACCAAGACTTTCTACTTAACTAATCTAAAGGTGAGCTTCTTGTAGCACGTTGCTAAATTTAATACAACAATTTTCAAACAATAATAATGATGCAATTACAATCTGCCATATAAATATGAGCTTACTGCTTTGATTGGATCGTTATATTCAAAACTCAAACCTCCAGGGACCGTCCCATTTCTAGACGGAATGCTCCAACAATTTATGTACTTTTTAAATCATCATAAATGGACCCATGCAGTCTGTGTATGTTTTCATTACAATATATTTACAGTTCTGGAACCGAATGAAATTTGGCTATGATTTAAAGAAGAAGAAATATTTGCTGTGATTTACAAGAACAAAATGAAGTTTGGCCATGATTTTCGAGAACAAAAGAATTTATTTTTTCTTTGTCCATGATTTACTGAAACAAAATAAAATTTGGTCACATTTTCATCAATAAAGGTTTTAATCTAACATTAATAACCCTGGCACTAATGTGTCAACTTGATTTATATCAATGATCGGGGTTGTATGACCCTGGGTGGCGATGATTAAATTATAGCTGATCTATACTAATCTATATCAGGCTACCTGTGAGTGTTTACTTAAACCCTATATACATGTGTATCAATAACACGGGGGTTATTGAGCTCAATAGATCTCCATGTCTTCCTCTTTGTATCTGGGTTATATTCAGTGCAGACATTGAAATATATAACTTAATTTAAAAAAAAAAAAAAAAATTGTTAACTGATTTGATCCTGACGAATGATATATTTTTTAGTCCAATGGCCGGTGGACCAATGGCTGCGGACCAAATTCTTTCCATAAACAAAGATGAAAATTAGCCTTCTTGAGAATTTTAGTGTAATGTAAACTTTTAATTATTCCAATTTAAAAAATTGAGTAACCTAATTTTCAGCTTTTTTCCCTGAGTCCATTTTCATCTCTGGATAGAAAAACCATTTTGATACAACAATCTGATTAGTCAGGATTGATTGTTCAGTAAAATCAGGTTACCTGTTAAAGTGTAGAAATACAGAAACATACCTGACATGTTAACTAAACAGTACAATAGCTACAATCAGATTATCTCCACATATGTATACCCAGTGGTTTAAATATTGGCCCTGTCAATGGAAATGTCAAATACACTGACAAATTAACAAACTTGTCTACTTCGAATTGTTAAATATAGCATTTCAAAGGCACTTCATTGGCCGTGTGAAAGAGATTTCGCAACTGTTTGCAAATCTATACATTGTCCTTGTAATGCTATCTCGGTGCGTTGTCAGTGGTTTATTTTAAATAGAAACTGTTTATTTACTTTTACTGTTTCTAAATATGTTTCCCTTTTTGACCCTGTCAGTTTCTTCCCCTTTCCTATTCGTTATATATATACTGTATTTGACCGGGAATAAGCCCCCACCCCCTGAGAAAAATAATTGATCAAAAGTAGGGAGGGGTCTTATTCCCGAATACACCCCTGTTCACATAAGTCCGCCATTTTGGATATTCTACTGTTTTGATCTAGGAACTCAGTCCACACTATACCAGTAATGTAGTTCTAGTTGTTTGTTTTGTTATGTATTTTGCTGCAGCATGCCCATTTAAAATCAACACTCAAAAATATGTAGCCCGGATGAGTCCCTTTTGCTCATTCAAAGCAGAACTGTTTTCTTTTTGCTTATTCTAAGCAGAACTGTTTTATTGAAATATTTTTTGGGAAAAATAAAGTTTATTTTAATATTTTTTACTTTTGTTGAACATTTGAACCTTGTCTTGTCGAAATCGGCAGGACCATGAAAAATCGTTTGAGTTGTCTGAATATTCAAGTTAAGAGAGTTTGAATGTTTCATGGTATAATTTAAGGTTGACGGGGACCAAGGAAATTCTTCAAATTTAATGGAGTCTTCAAGTTATATTAGCTTGTGCAGCAGGGGTCATTATAATTTCAGTGCCTACGCCAGGAGTAGAACCCGAAACCTCTGGCTTAACTTGCCTTTATACGCTCAACCGATCAAGCTAAAGAGAAGTTCTCTCTAGCCGAGCGGTAGATTGCAGCTAGTATTTACCAGGGTTACTATTCGACTGTATTTGAAACTGAAGTACCCTATCATTTTACAAAGCTGATTGATTACATTTGTAACAGACTTACCCTAATGATCTCGATAAGATGATTGTCAAAGAGTCGATTTTGAAAGCACTCTCCAAGGAAGACCTCCGTAACGATGATGTCACGTGCTATCTCGACGTGATGCTTCTGCAGCACGGCTCGATGAGCCTCATTCATGTTCACTTGTTGGTGTCCGCACCAAGGAAGGTAACTACATAATTAGGAATAAGATTCATCAGTTTGGTATGAATAAAACTAAGTTTTCAATTCCTGTTTGTGTACAAAACAAACTCAGTATATATATGGACCTAAAAAAATGTTTAAAAATAGTCTTATCTAATATGGCATGATAAGACATTGTGAGATCAAATTTAAATGTCACAGTTTGTAATTTGAAAAGAAAAATATAGTAATGACAAATGAAAGAAAAGGCAGTGTTTACAAGTCGTTTTTCCAGTCATATTAAAACAGTGTCTTGTCAATGCTCAAATAAGTTGGATTAATTAAATGCAGTATTTAGATGTGACAATTTTCATCTGTCTGCCCAAGTCACAGTAAATGTGTTAGTTTTTATGTTTCCATCCATCTGTCTATGTCAAGACAAGAGATGTTATTTCATCTGTCTGTCCATCCATCCATTAGGAAGATCTGAAATTTTCTTTTTGTCCATCTGTTGAAGTCAGCATCAGAGATATGGATGCAACTATTTTGATCTATCTGTCCATCCACCTAAGTCACTTACCTGCACTAAAGATTTGACTATTTTGATCTATATCTGTCCATCCGTCCAAGTCACTCATCTGCACTAAAGATTTGACTATTTCTATCTATCTGTCCATCTGTCCAAGTCCAACTTATCTGCACTAAAGATTTGACTATTTTGATCTGTCTGTCCAAGTCAGCACTAAAGATTTGACATTTTTGATCAACCTGTCCAATTCAGCACTAAAGATTTGACTACTTTGATCTGTCTGTCCATCCGTCCAAAGTCATCACTAAAGATTTGTCTATTTGATCTGTCTGTCCATTCGTCCAAAGTCAGCACTAAAGATTTATCAATTTAATAGTTTCGATTTGTCTGTCCATCTATTGACTTAACTGTTTTGTAATAAAAGCACCTGCAGGATGATGTCAGTAACAAACTGGTAAGTGAAAGAAGTAAATTTATATACTCTCGTACCTACACGAGTTCATTTTATACAATGGTTTGATTAAATAATACCTTGTACACTACAGATACAATGGAGTATCGATGACTTTAGTTTGATAAAATAATACCTTGTACACTATGGATACAATGGAGTATCGGCGACCAAGATTGACATGTGGTTTTATATATAGCCCCATTCCTAACCCAAGATATCTGCGGATAACCAAATCAAACAGAACCGTGATAATATCGGCACTTTCGTCATTCCATGGCAATCGTCTACAGACCTACCCGGAGGTTATTGATTTACATGATCGTAAAGCAAAGTTGAAGAAAAGTTTACTATAGGACCGACTGTTCAGAGCTCTTCGTACTTTTAAACAGATCATGTACAGATAATTCATGGTTTTTTTATATTTCTGTATAAATATTGAATAATAATTTACGGTCGTCCTGCAGAATTTTATAGAAAGATTTATTTTTTATTGCATAGCTAGGATATTAGGCAAGTTTTCTTTTCAAGCTTGTTTTCCTTTTTACACATTACAACCAACCCACTTTCTCAAACATGGTTTTCTCGAATACCTCTCATTTGTGATGTCAAACAATTTGTGACAGTTCCGACCGAGTTCGTACATATTCAACTAACGTCAGATTACTCAAATACCATGTAATCCTCGAACTTATGATCAGATCCCCACAAGTTTGAGTAAGTGGGGTTTTACTGTATTTGATAAAAAACAATGATCTGGAAGCTTTGAATAAATCTCATGATGTAAATGAAAGCAAATTAAAAATTTCTTTTGTCACTTTGAATGTATGGAAACATTTGTAAAAATATTCTGTTTTCCTGGACCCTCTTATAATATTGCCATCATGACATCATATATATTGTGCTGTCATGCTGATAGTCTGAATTCTGACACCACAATCACAGTTATTGCATGAGGCTATGACATCAGTATGGCTTGGTCAGATTCTTCATGTGATCGTTAAAATTCTACTGATTCAATAGTTTAAATATCCATTAAGAAAATTTAAAAAACCATAATCTGTTTTTTGTCAAAAGTATATTAATTTATATCATTGCAATTTTTTCACATTACTGCAAAATTATCTGCAAATGTATTTCTAAAAATGTCTAATATGTTTGTTGTCAACGATATCATATTAAATATTTGATATAAATCAAATCATTCCCAGTTGTGAAACCCGATGATGCATTAACAAACAAGCATGACTTATATAGTTAGTAAAGATCGAGTTAATATTTCAATGCCTAAAAGTTTTAAAAACATTATAATGCATTTAAAAATTAATAAATGTGAAATATGTTTTGTTTCTCCGTCATACAAGTGTAAAATCAACTAATTAAAACACACTTACCTTGTAATTAGTCAGTAGCGTATAATGTAATAAACCGTTATATTGTGCGTTCCTGGTATTTGTTCTAGATCCGACATATTGGTTAACACACACTAGTTGTTACTCCCCCATACGGTAGGCATACAGACTGTCACAGAATAAACTCCTGGTAATTTTAAAAATGATCTCATTATCTAACGGGTAGACTCTGTGCCAAAACGGTGACCCCATGTCGACTAGAGGCCCACAAAGGGACCTGACTTAGTTTTACGACTAGAACAGTTTTAAGTAGAACAAGACTTTTAAATACCGAAACGCTTCAATTCGGATCCGGCTACGTACACTACTTAATCTCATGAAATCTTCTGTACATTACTTTTAATGTGTTGCAATATTTGATATATATCTTATTTAAATTTAAAGTCTTATACAGTTGGAGATTAAAATCAGTGACCGTAATCGGTTTTAAAATGTTAAAGGACAAGAATATACCTAGGAAGTTCATATCACGAACACATATTGGTAATCAGAGGATGTTTTCAGTGTTTATGCTAATTGCAAATTTGAAATATTTAAAAAAAAAAAAAAAAAATGTCTTTTAGTTTCAATGTGTCTGAACTAGGGTCGATTAGCTAATGTATAAATGTTACATATTGATTTCAAAAGACATTTTCAATGTTAATTCTAGTTGCAAATTGGAAATATTTAAAAAAATAAAAATTAAATGTCTTTTAGTTTCAATATGTTTCTACTTAAAGGGACACGCTACAGTTTGTGTATGGTAATGTTGAGATAATTTATAAACCCCCGTGGGGTGCCCCAGGTCCTGCTACCTCTTGGGATTTCCATATATACTGGGAGGTAATCTGCTATAATCACAAGCACAAATAATATAACTGTATGAATAATGTATTCGACATATGCTGGACATGTGTAGTAATTTTGACAGTTTTATTCTCCAGTCATTCATAGATTTGTCTCCCTTTTAACTGTTCAAGATTTCTCTGTTAACCTCATTAGGGGTGTTTTCTCTTGTCACCCCCTAGGGTATGACAGATCGCATGTGCATGACACAGCTAAAGGGGTCTTGCCTTTTCACGTCTTTTTAACTGCAATCTTTTTCCCTAATGTCTCCCTTGACACTTCATTCATCCCTGTGTAGCAGGAGAGGTAAAATGCACGGCCAGATCGGCGTTCGAACCCGGGACCCATCAAACTCTAGACGGACGCTCAACCTATTGAGCTATTTGGTCGCCGACAATCGACCTGGTCTATATCTGCTACATTCCTCCCTCCTGTAACAAAGACTTTGACCCCAAAGACATCATGAATAAAACAACCCAGGTTTGGGTATCCCTTTGCTAAGTATGCACCCAGTACTTGAAACAAGGTTTGGTAACAGGCACCAAATGTAATAGGATAGGGAAAAAGGCACGGCCAAACCGAGGTTCGAACCCCGGGACCTTCCGAACTCTAGACAGACGCTCAACCAATCCGAGCTATCTGGTTGCCGACGATCGACCCGGTCTAGATCTGCTACACTTGTAAGGAAGACTTGGGTGCTGTCCCATGATCATTGAGATATACCAGAGTCTCAAAAATTGGTAGTTAACTACTCACTGCATTGTAATGTGACTGGGTAGGGTGTTCTGCTTGAAGCCTTCGGCAGTATACTTAAGTTGTATTTCCTGGGCATCAGTTCAGTTTGACCATATTTGAATGAGTATAATTACCCATTACATATTTATTTCACAATCTAAGTCTTGTCAGGATATCTTCTTGCAGTTTTCAACCAATTTCTTTTTAACCCTCGCCCACCAAGTTGACGGGGATATACAAATGGGTTTTGTCCATCCTTCCGTCTGTATGGGTTTGCTGTCCGCAGAATATCGCAGGAATTATCGGATTTTGATGAAACTTGCTTGGTAGACTTATTACCTAGACCCCTTGCTCAAGTTTGACCTCACTGTTTGGACGTCAATACCATTAAAACGAAGATCATTATTCAATACTTGAAATGCCTTCGCTAGGAGTCAAACCTGGAACCTCCTATCTTTGGTTAGCTATAGTCTCTTGACCAAATATTCTTTTCCTGTGAAACATAAACACACTTAATTTCTGAAGATTTCAAATGGAAACTTTTCCTTTATAAAGTTCTATTAATTCAACCCCTTTGTAATTTTTAAGTACATTAAAAAGTGCGCTTCTCAGGTCAATTACAATAAACATATTTGAAAAATTGTGGCCCAACAAGTTGTGTAATTATTATATACGTCTTTCAAGTGTGACACTGGAATTTGTATTCAATTTCAAGGACATGATGAACGTCACGTCTAGTAATTGATAGCCTTGGTATTCATAGCTATTTTTGACCATTCTAAGTATTATCTAGAGTATATGTGTACACTGTTTAAGTGTCAGCACTAAATTAGATAGTTGGAATATATTTAACATGCTCGAAGCTGTTTAGATTATTGTCGTACTTGTATACATTAATAACGTTGAATTTTCAGCATCAAATTAAAAGAAAATATGTGTAGAAATAGTGATAAGGAGGAAAACTCAGAACAAGTCATAATTTCTTTTTGTATTTCTTTAATGTTCAAGAGAATTTTAAATCATGTTTAGATATTATCACATACAGTTGACAGTAAAACATCGACAAGAAATTAGTTTGTTACAAGCATACAGTTCAGTATACCAGCTGTATAACATACAAATGATAGGGTGCCTGGCAGGGAACGTCAAAACACTATAATAACTATGAATTGGTTGTAAGCTTGAGAATGGAAATGCACTAGATTTAGTGGAAAAAACATTTGTATGTCCCCGCCATTAAATGGGGGGGTCATACAGTGATGTCCGCCCTGTCCCATTGCGTCCCGCCCCATGGTAATGTAACCAGCTTATTTAAATAACTACTGATCCAATTGTCAATAATATAAACTTCACATACATTAAATAAGCATGAAGAACTAATTTGATATGGGGAAGGGGGCATTCATGTCTCACAGACATTTCTAGTTCTCTAAATGTCACATACCTGTTAATATCATGTTTTTGTCTGATAAATGCAACATGATATAAAGAAGAATCCACTGTATTTCCTTTGCAATAACACATGTAGTCAGGGTTGCACATTATTTTCACAAGGAAGATCGAGACTTAATGCTGTGGACAGATATTCAATGCCTATGCTAATTTCAGGTTGTCAATTTTCAATGAACCAATCAAAACGTGTAATGGAAATGAAAATCTCTTTCCTGATCAGTCTGATGAATAATTGAATAAAATAAATATGGAGAAGAAATATAAGGAATAATTTACTATTTTGGTCAGGTTAGGGGGTGATAACTCCAGTTATGGGATGTTTCAACCTCTAAAACCTCCAATAAAGGAGATCTCCCTCTTTCCATATTTCCAATGAGGGAGAAAGTGCATGAAACCAGTATACAACAGACCTTCATTTGAGTTCAGCATTATCAATAAAATGATCTCTAAACTGAATCCTGTTTATTTATATCACATATTTTGCGGTCCATCGTGTTTGTTAACATTTGTAAGTGGATGGATTATTTTTCCTCTTGTATGACTTGTTGATGACGTTTTTCTTAGACCCCAAAAGTCCTGTTTCACCGTCTGCTTTTGTTCTCGACATTCGGTACCTTGGCGCCTGTCGACTTCCTAACGACCTGATGCCGTCTGACGTGACACGCGTAGAGCGAGACATGCTGGTATTATTGTTCTGTAAATCTTTTACAATGGACCTGAGATTTTCTAGCGTGTGTTGTTTCTCGGTATGCAGCTTGTTCAGATGCTCAAGTTTTAGAATGTGCTGGTCTTTCTCTTCTAATTGATGTTGTAATTTATTCACTTCCTCCGTATGAGAAACGGTTGACATTTCTTGCAATGCTTTCGCTTGCTCCAGATGTGTCACTTTCTTCGAATATTCATATAATTCGTTAAGCATTTTCTCACTTTTCTGTTTCTCCGCCCTGAGCTCTTTTTCCTTCTGTTTTGTTGTGATGGACATATCATATATAAGTAGGGACAGAGACAAACTCTTAGCTCTGTCTCCCAGCATTAGGTAGCACTTGTTGACCTCACTGTCCATCTCGTCCAGTTTATTCATCAGATACTGGACATCTGTTACCATGGAATCGAGACATCCACCAATCTGTTTCGAGCCCTGCCTTGCCGACTTTGGCAGTTCCGTTTGACTATCACATGATGAACCACTATCATTTCGTGAACCACGTTCAGGAGTAGATTTCAGTTTATGATCTTTTTTAAACTCCTGTAGTTTGTGATGTAGTTTTAATATTTTGTCACTCAAGTCTTCATTACTTGCTTCACTATGATCGTCTGTTCCGCAACATTTATCCTCTGTTGTCATGGAGATTGATTCCAACAGTTTCGCAGAACTTGATGCTGACGTAAGCCTACGATGTCTTTCATTGTGAACAGTCTGTGACATCCAACGAACCATTGTCTTTTTATCGTTTTCTGAGACGCGTTTGCTATGTCCAAACTGTTTGTGTATAAATGTGGACACCTTTGTCTTGATATCCATGTCGGCGTCAATGGAAAGAAGATCCATGGAATTACGGGCCGAGTCTTTAGTGTTTGTGTATATGAAACGAAAAGAAACATTGAATGATCCAATTGACAAATTCACTGTGTCACATATCAGTAATAAAACTAGTTTCGAAAGTTTTCTGAAAAAAATTGAAATGTATCATGACAATATCAGCAATCTGAGATTTGATAACTCAAAAGCATTATGGCAACATCACTGTCCTGCAAAATTTTTTACTTTATAGCTATGAGATTTTCTTCAATTGTTCTAGAATTATCCTTGATCAGTTTTGGAAAGAACCATATAAGAATCATTCTTAAACAGTTCTTAATGTCAAATGGCAAGTTTTAGAACAGTTTCAAACACATTGGTTTTAAAATATTCTAGAATTGTTTTGTAGCTGATTTTATGGTTATTATTAAGGGGGTTAGCTCTAAAAGTAAATTCCACAACATTGTAGAACTGCTTCAGAAAATGATAAGTTCTACAATCTTTCTATAAATGTTCCATATTTTGTTGTAGAGCATTTATAGAATACTTGTTGAACAATATTAAAAACATTCTAGAATTTGTTGTAGAACATTTATTGGTGTATTTGTAGCCTTCAACTTTTCCTGTCCAAGAAATGTTCCAGATCTGTTCTAGAACATTTCAAAAATTGATTTAAAGCAAGTCAATGCTAAAGAAATGTTCTTGATTTGATTCACAAAAATGTAAAACAGTTCTAGAACTTGTCTTCAGGATAATTCTATAACCGTCCTAGATGTTTATAACTGTTTCTGATCTTAGGAACTAAGTTTTGCATGGGATATGTTTTAATCTATCTTCAGGTATGAAAAGCTTCAATTCCTAAATCTATTTTTTTTTTAAATTGGCAAAAATTGTGACACCATTTCAAAAAGATGAAAGGAAAATGAAATGTATTTGTTTATCATTTCATTTTACTTCCGTTCGAAAAATCACCAATATTTATACTATTTTCCTAAAATAACAATTTTGTTCAGTGTGTAGCACAAACATTACCATTGTCCTGTTTGAAGTCTGGTTTTGTTGGAGCTCGACTGTTTAATGTCTCCTGTTTGAGACTGGCAGACAACATGGCCGCCAGCCATGGGTAATCATTTTGGATAATCTCCAGAAACAAGTCGAAGGCATCAGGGCCTCGCTTTGGTAGCAGTTCCAACAGCTTACACACTTTGTCTCCCTCGGTTTTCTCCGCCTGTTGATGAAAAATAAATAGTAAATTAACGTTCACTCTCCAGGGTTAGAAACTAACTTTTTAATATATTACCGTATTTTACCGGGAATAAGCCCCCTCTCACAAATAAGCCCCCTCCCCACTTTGGCAAAGGTTCTTGGAACAGGGTGGGAGCCTGTGAATAAGCCCCCACCCTAAATTTTGTTTTTCCCTCAATAAAAAGCATGTTAATTTCTTTTTAATTTTGTGTCTGAATATCCAAGATGGCAGACATTTGTGAACTGGGGTGTATTCGTGAATAAGACCCCTCCCTACTTTTGATCAATTATTTTTCTCAGGGGGTGGGGGCTTATTCCCGGTCAAATACGGTAGTCCAAAGGAATTTTAAGGTACTAGTCCTGTGGTATTGTGACTAGTCCTGAGGGCTTTAGCCTTGGTTAAAACATTATAAGTGATGAACAACAAATCGCAAAGCGATGCGCCGGCAGGCTAGTGCAGTAGAGAGGCAGGGGTATGGGGGTCTTTCCCAGAAAATAATATCTAAATGCGCTAAAATGAGTTTTGGTGTATCCTGAGTGCTAACTTTGTACAATTTCCTCTTCTTGAGTAAGTTATAGATTAGAATACGAAAACAAAATAGAAAACTCAACTAGTCCACAGGAAAAATAAACAGCTAGCTGCATATTTTCTAGTCCTTCAGAATTTTTACTAGTCTCGGACTTACGGACTAGTGTTAGTGTCGAGCCTGCCTCTCAGAAAACACTAGACTACTCATTCACCCCTGAAGACACTTTTGCGCTCTTCCAATTGAGATGTTGGATTAGTGAAGAATAATAAGTTTTAATAAGTGTTATCTTAGGAAATAGAGTAAATGAATATTTTAAAATGAGAGTAATACATGTATGTATGGCCTTAAGCAAATGTATACCATATACTTGGGATGACCAGTCATCTGTCAGGTCAAACATGAAGTATAAGTCATCAACATGTAATACTGTCAGTCATGTCTGTCAATAGGTCATCTTAAACATGTAATCTGTCTAGACTACCGGGTTAGGTTTTTATATAAATACTGGTAAAGTTGAAATGTACTTCAGTCGGATCCCGGACTTGGTAGAATCACTGCTACCATTTCCGCTAATAAAAACACCTATACACAACAATATGGATTTGGAATTATTCTTCAAAAACAACCTTTAAACATTACAAGTTGGTGCCATGACCAGATTAGTCTTATCATGAAATTTTTGGGATGAGTTATACTCCACAGCTAAATGACTTCAAACCTGTCTAGACTGTTTCTCTTTGCCACTGTAAACAATTTCCTTACCATATTTATCCTGCAATAAGCCCAGGGGCCAATACATAAACTTTGATTCAAAGTAGGAGGTGGGCTTATTGCAGGACCATGAAATAGCATGTATTGGTATTTCAAATTAGCTGTTTTTGACATGGGTGGGCTTATTACCAGGCATGGGCTTATATTAGCAGATAAATACATATAATATGGTGCCTTTTTAATTTTCTTGAGGACACATTTTTCGTGATTATTAGATATTAGTTCATAGATAAGTACCCTTGCTTCTTTTGACGCATCTTCATTGATTTAGATAAGTTCTAATTAACATCTATACTCTGGTACTAACAAAAGAAACTATACATATAGGTTTACACTTATACATCTCTATCATTTCTTGCTATTTTTCCTTATTCAATGAAAAATAAACAGATTGAAAACTTCAGAATTCATTTGTGAAGACAGACTCTTACAAAACAGATTCCATTTTATACAGAGTTATGGCCCCTTTTTCATACCTTAACTGAAAGTTTGTTTGGGTTTGTAAAAGTTTATTGTTCATCAACATCCTGCATCCTGAGTAATTGAAAATTGAATAGAATGGAACTTTCAGAATTCATTACCATTATATAAGTGTTATAATATTGGTAACAATGAGAAAAGGGAGGTAATACCTTAAAAAGTATACATAATATGGATTCAGGAATGTATATGTTAGTATGTCTTAATGTAATGGTTGGACATTTTTTCGCATTATATACTCGGGCCAATTAAGCATTTGAAAATCAAGTGGCAGGGTAATAATCTAGCTATGTAATTATACAATCCTGAGATCGTTAGAATGGCAGTGTTCACCCCAGATCTCAAAAATCCCATCTCCCAGATCTTAAAAGGTACTATTTGTAGAACAGACAATTTGATGCATTATTATTCTTCCTTAATTGTCTTAATTCATGAGAGAAAATACAACTATACTGACCTTTATGAGATCTATCATATTCCTCTCAAATATCTGACTCTGGTACATGGCCCCTAGAAGGGTGTCTGTAAGGATGATGTCATTGGCCAACTGGCGGAAATGTTGCTTCAAAACGGATCTCTGTACGACATTCATAGTGGACAGTGGAACGGTATGTATTGTGGTCACTGAGAAAAACTCAAGTTGTTATTAGGTCAAGGATTCCGACCATCTTTGGCAGGTGTTGTTCTGAGGCAGTCAAATTGCATGAGGTGATATTTATGATGATCAATCCAAGATTCTGTTTTTTATCCTCGTTTCCAGTGTTTGGGATCTAGGTGTGTGTCAATTCACTTACAGCTTAATTGCTAGTGTCTTGAGCAGTCTCGTTCAACCATGGACCAACCATATAAGTTGTTGGTGAAATTCTGCTTTTTCATGGAAAAATCATCCTTTTCATTGGTTATTCAAACAGAGTGACATATATATAAGGATCCTGGTGTTCGCCTGAAAAAGTCTGAGAAGGCAGAAAGGCCTTGCAGCAAATTGGTTATTGTTTTTATATAAGGATCTTATATTGATAAGATTTAAGTCCATAAAACTATAATTTTACACAGTTGAATTCCTGACAGCAAAGCTTGTTTCTAAAGAAGCTGATAATAATATTGAAGATTGTTTTGTTTCTGAAAATGTCCCATTGCAGAATTTGAAGTCTAAAGCAGACTCACACTTTTGCCAAAATTCTTAAAGAACACAATAGTCCAGTAGGTTAAGATAACTACTGAAAACTCCCTTCAGTCCTATGGCGTATGAGATGTCTCAGTTCATACCATTCCATTAATTGCTGTTAGAATATTAATTCCGTCAATAAACAATATTTCACCTCCTGTGATAAGTCTATAGCCCACATTTTAATGTATTGGAAATTTTCACCAGTCAGGTTAATCCTAAGTCTTTATGTGATTACGCTAATCTCTCTACATTACACCTGCAAACTAACACAGGGCATTTAAATTAAAAACTCAGGGTGACCATGTTATAGACTCCATAATCCCTTTGTGGGGACTGTATCATTATAACCTTTCACAAAGGTTTAACTCTTGTAGCAGAATATTTCTCTCAATTGACCTTACTTTTAGCAGGTGCCATCATATTTGCACCTCATTATCAATAAAGGTATCTGGATACTTTTCCCTTCCATCAGGGATTGTTCTTGATGGGGTGCGTCATTTAACGTATTCATGTAACAATTGAGTTAACCAAACATATATAACAAGGGAAGAGAACTGGCTTGTGCTTGTATAACCATTTGTGTTCTAAAAGTTGTCCCAGTCTAGTTAAAAATTTTGTTGATGACCAAAAGAAATATCAATTTGAAGATGACATAGGGGAGACAACTTGTACTGTTTAAGGTAAGAACTGCCAAACTTGTATTGTCCAATTAAAGAACAGACTACATAGAGGAGACAACTCGTACTGTCTAAGGTAAGAACTGTCAACAGGGGAGACCACTTGTACTGTCTAATTAAAGAACAGACTACATAGGGGAGACAACTTGTACTGTCTTAGTTAAGAACTGTCAACAGGGGAGACAACTTGTACTGTCTAAGGTAGGAACTGTCAACAGGGGAGACAACTTGTACTGTCTTAGTAAGAACTATCAACAGGGGAGACAACTTGTACTGTCTAAGGTAAGAACTGTCAACAGGGGAGACAACTTGTACTGTCTAAAGTAGGAACTGTCAACAGAGGAGACAACTTGTACTGGCTAAGGTAAGAACTGTCAACAGGGGAGACAACTTGTACTTTCTTAGTTAAGAACTGTCAACAGGGGAGACAACTTGTACTGTCTAAGGAAAGAACTGTCAACAGGGGAGACAACTTGTACTGTCTTAGGTAGGAACTGTCAACAGGGGAGACAATTTGTACTGTCCAAGGTAGGAACTGTCAACAGGGGAGACAATTTGTACTGTCTAAGGTAGGAACTGTCAACAGGGGAGACAATTTGTACTGTCTTAGGTAGGAACTGTCAACAGGGGAGACAACTTGTACTGTCTAAGGTAGGAACTGTCAACAGGGGAGACAACTTGTACTGTTTAAGGTAAGAACTGCCAAACTTGTATTGTCTAATTAAAGAACAGACTACATAGAGGAGACAACTCGTACTTTCTAAAATAGGAACTGTCAACAGGGGAGACAACTTGTACTGTCTAAGGTAAGAACTGACAACATAGGGGAGACAACTTGTACTGTCTAAGGTAAGAACTGCTGACTTGTATTGTGTAATTTAAGAACAGACTACGTAGAGGAGACAACTCGTACTGTCTAAGGTAAGAACTGACAACATAGGGGAGACAACTTGTACTATCTAAGGTAAGAACTGACAACATAGGGGAGACAACTTGTACTGTCGAAGGTAAGAACTGACAACATAGGGGAGACAACTTGTCCTGTTTAAGGTAAGAACTGACAACATAGGGGAGACAACTTGTACTGTCTAAAGTAAGAACTGACAACATAGGGGAGACAACTTGTACTGTCTATGGTAAGAACTGACAACATAGGGGAGACAACTTGTACTGTCTAAAGTAGGAACTGTCAACAGGGGAGACAACTTGTACTGTCTAAGGTAAGAACTGTCAACAGGGGAGACAACTTGTACTGTCTTAGTTAAGAACTGTCAACAGGGGAGACAACTTGTACTGTCTAAGGAAAGAACTGTCAACAGGGGAGACAACTTGTACTGTCTTAGGTAGGAACTGTCAACAGGGGAGACAATTTGTACTGTCTAAGGTAGGAACTGTCAACAGGGGAGACAATTTGTACTGTCTAAGTTAGGAACTGTCAACAGGGGAGACAATTTGTACTGTCTTAGGTAGGAACTGTCAACAGGGGAGACAACTTGTACTGTCTAAGGTAGGAACTGTCAACAGGGGAGACAACTTGTACTGTTTAAGGTAAGAACTGCCAAACTTGTATTGTCTAATTAAAGAACAGACTACATAGAGGAGACAACTCGTACTTTCTAAAATAGGAACTGTCAACAGGGGAGACAACTTGTACTGTCTAAGGTAAGAACTGACAACATAGGGGAGACAACTTGTACTGTCTAAGGTAAGAACTGCTGACTTGTATTGTGTAATTTAAGAACAGACTACGTAGAGGAGACAACTCGTACTGTCTAAGGTAAGAACTGACATCATAGGGGAGACAACTTGTACTATCTAAGGTAAGAACTGACAACATAGGGGAGACAACTTGTACTGTCGAAGTTAAGAACTGACAACATAGGGGAGACAACTTGTCCTGTTTAAGGTAAGAACTGACAACATAGGGGAGACAACTTGTACTGTCTAAAGTAAGAACTGACAACATAGGGGAGACAACTTGTACTGTCTATGGTAAGAACTGACAACATAGGGGAGACAACTTGTACTGTCTAAGGTAAGAACTGACAACATAGGGGAGACAACTTGTCCTGTCTAAGGTAAGAACTGACAACATAGGGGAGACAACTTGTACTGTCTAAGGTAAGAACTGACAACATAGGGGAGACAACTTGTACTGTCTAAGGTAAGAACTGACAACATAGGGGAGACAACTTGTCCTGTCTAAGGTAAGAACTGACAACATAGGGGAGACAACTTGTACTGTCTAAGGTAAGAACTGACAACTTAGGGGAGACAACTTGTACAGTCTAAGGTAATTAAAATGGAAAAATTTACTTGCTAGTGCAAATTTACAATAAGTCAAATCTGTTTTAAATTATCTAATTTAACTCCTAGCTTTGTCAAACTCAAAAACCTTCTACAAAAATCTGATGCTTATTTTCAAAGAGGCTGTAGAGATATATATATATAAATTATTCAAACTTTTTGCTCTAATCTTCTGTATCAAATTGTATGAACTGGTTTTATTCTAACCGGATGCCTTTGATAGATGATGCAATTTATGATTTTTTGAGGTCCAAGATACACAGGGTCCCTAATCTTTTTCAAGGATAGAACCTGAAAAGGATCCCACTAATTTTCAGGATTCCCATATTTAAACTATGCAGAAGGACCCAATTTTTAGTTCACCTAGTCCAAAGGACCAAGGTGAGCTTAACAGTGCCATACCCCGCGTCCAGTGTCCGTCCATTCATCAACAATCAACTTCTTCACAACCACTGATCAGAATTTAATAAAATTTGGTAGGAAGCATGCCTTGGTAGCTGAAATTTAAATTTATGTAAATGAAGGGGCTGACACCCCAGGGGCCTGAGGGGCGGGGCCAAAAGGGGTCCATTAGGCATTATATTCATATTAAACTTTCTCTGGATCTAAGCAATGTACAACATTCATATTTTAGTGGTAGCATTCCTAGGTGGCTGAGATTCAAATTTATACAAATGGTTGGGCTGACCCCCTAGGGGCCTGAGGGGTGGGACCGAAAGGGGTCCATTTGGCAATATTTATATGAACGATTTCTTCTCTCAATCTAAGCAATGTACAACTTTCATATTTCGGTGGTAGCATCCCCATGTGGCTTGGATTAAAATTTCTACAAATAATGGGGCTAACCCCCAGGGGTCTGAGGGGCAGGGCCAAAAGGGATCCATTGACAATATTGACAACTTTAAAACTGTTAAGATCCCCACCCCATAACTATATGTTCAATTGCTGAGCATAAAGAGACCATCACATTTGACTCCAGGGTCTGTCACGCCCTTTCAGACTTAACTAATTGAGCCACCCCAAAACTATATACAATTACTAAGCATAAAGAGACGATCACAAATATAATTTTAGATTTGACCCAAGGTCTGCCATGCCCTTGCAGTCTTGACTCCTGAGTCATAACACTTAAACTGAAGAGATCCCCATCCCAAAACTAGATATATATACAATTGCTTGGGGTAAAGAGACGATCACAAACATGATTTAAGATTTGATTCTTGTGATTCGCAACACCCCTTGCCGACTTACCACCACAAAACACTACAATTGCTGGGGATAAAGAGGGCATAATATTCAATATCAACCAATTTCAAATAAATTTCCTCTAAATGCTCTTTTGAATCAGAAAGCTAAAAGTTCATTAAGGACAATATTGTGGCAGATCCCACACTGGAAAAGTTTGTGTTAACTCTTTACCACTCATAAGCGTGTCTGGACGCCTGTCCGTTATTTCCACAGAAGCGTGTCTGGACGCATGCATCGTATTTACTCACAAGCGACCGAGAACGCATGGCCATGTTTTCCGCGGAAGCGTGTTTCCCCGTGTACCTATTAATAAACGAAATATCTCGGCCACTGTACATGACTGGGCTGAATGACGCATACCTGCGTGTAGCTCTGTGATTGGTCAATATAATTAGATACTTTTTATAGATCATCACCTTGACCTTGTGACGTAATTCAGTCAAGAAATCGCAAAATGTCAACTTGTGAAAGCGTGGCTAGAAACGTAATGGCGGCCGAGCCGGGAACGAATTCCAATGAGGAAATTTTCAACTCTGACGATTCAGATTCAGATAGATTTTATGGTTTTTCAAACAAGAAGGATTCAGGCATTGAAAGTGATGTAGTTTTTAGTAGTGACAGTGACTCAGGTTGGCGATGAGAGCGACGAAGACAACCCGGAAGCGTTCAACCCTACTCACTGCTACGGCGATCAACCGTGTGAATTTAACGATGTTATTGTTCATGCTTTTCCGCAAAACACTCGACCAGTATTGCGTGATGGTTTTAATATTGATACTACTACACCTTTAGATTAGTTTTATCTCGTCTTTAAGCCAGAAAGTTCGGTAGATATCGTGCGATATACTAATGTTTACACCCGGCGGAAATGTGAGAAAAAGGGTTGAGAAGATCAGATATGGTACACTACATTACAGAAAACGAAACGAAATGTCTGCCTGCCAATGCTTATCTTTATGGGAGTATTTCAATTACCATCTTACAAAGACTTTTGGTCTAAAGACATATTTTTAGAAAATGAAGGGATCAAATCTGTAATAACAGTAAAAAAATATGAAAAACTATTTTTTTTGCAAATATCCATCCGTTGCATCAATGTTTTGCAATAAATCTATTGAAACTTGCATATACTTCTGATTTTGAAATTTAAATATGTATCAAAATATTGTTCAGGTTCCACTGAAACAAAAAATGTATACTTATAATACCATATTTTGTTGAATATTATCTGAAAAATAAGTTTTAAAAACACACATCAATTTTGAATAAAAATTGAAAAAATGCCTGAGGAAATGGGTGCACAAATTATACACTGTTGCAGAGGTTGGAACAGAGCCAACTCTGACACCCCACCAAGTAAAGTAGATACAATGTTGCAACAATGTTCGAGTGGTAAAGAGTTAATTAACTTACACATGATTTTTGTTGCATTTGCTGAGAGCCAGGTGAGCGATACAGACCCTTTGGGCCTCTTGTTTAGGAAAAGGACCCTGATACAATGTTTTTAGCTGACCTGCGTAATATATTCAGAATGCTTCTGCCATGTTGCAGCATCCATTGTCAAGATTTCAAATCAAATGACTTCTCCTTGATAACCAAAAGGCCCAGAATACTGGTATAGGGCCAGTAGCATGCTGAGGTGATGGACAAGTAGTTTGATAAAAACGAATAATTTTGACTTTGACCCACTTTCAAGATTACAGGGGTCAAATGTCTGAAAATCTTCAAGCAACTTCTTCTCATGACTGAAAGTCCCGGGATACTGATATTTGGCCTGTAGCATGCTTGGATAAAGAACTCCCAGCTTGATTCAAAGGAATGACCTTGACTTCCTTCCAAGGTGACAGAGATGAAATGAGTTTAAAATCCTCAAAAAACCCTCTTCTAAGTAACTGAAATGCCCATGGAGGGCCTGTAGCATGTTGGCATGAATGGCTACCAAGTGTGTTAGAATGAGTTACCTTGACCATTTTCAAGGTCACAAAGTCAAATATGTTACTTTAAACAACTTCGCAATAACCAACAAAAAAATCAAATAGATCTTTATAGTCAGGTAGCTGTTAAGGCCTCTTGTTTTACAGCTAGGACAATAACAGGTGGCCGTACATGGATATGTATTTAGCCGCGCAATATTAAGTTTGCTTATATAGATCATCAAGACACTTCAATGCTTATAATCCATGTTGGTGACTAAAACTAATTTCAGTTTGGCTTAAAATATGATAATTGCTTCTTTATCGACATCTTAATTCCTTAAACTGAACAGCCATTTTGTCGTTGCAGTTTCTATGCCAAATCAATGACATCATAATCGTCATGCCCCAGGTGTCTTTTATCGTCTCTTAGATAGCACGTCTTCCTGGTTATAGTTTATATAGTGGCTTTGCCATGCAAATGTAAATATTTAATGATGGTTGCCTCTACCTTGCCATCTGACCAACTAAATATGAGTATCTGTATATCTGTAACAATCGTAACATTCTGGTATGACATAATAAGTTTATCCTGACACACATGAGTTAATAAGAACAAAAAAAAACTACGATGATTAAGTCATGGTATAAATTTTAATATGTTTATCAAAATAGGAACACTTTCACATATTGACTGTTTGAGACCATGCTTGCCCGACTCGCACTGATTAAACTAAGTGTCCGTCATATGTGGAAACCATGGTTACATCCCTTGTTTTCCAGCCCCTTTTTACAACATGCCCATTTATACTCGACATTCAGTATCTTGCCGTTATCGCCGTAAATTTCTTTAATTTCTCTCCCTTTGTTATGAAACATGCACGCTTTGTTGTTGTTATCAGAAGGCTTAAAAAGTCTGTTACATCGGATACACTGGGCCACACCTGTTTTAGAGTTACCTCCCTTGTTTGAGTAAACATTCGCCTTTAACCTTGTCTTCCAGAACGCAACCTCTTCTTTGCCGACGGGATATGACACAATTTGATCTCCCTCGACATATTTCCGTTCCTTCGTGCTAGGCGTGCGTTTTGGAGTCAATAATTGCTTACACGTTTGACGGGAAGTTTTCTCAGTGTCTGAAAAGTCGTCATTTTCCATATTCTCTAAATGGAATCCAATGCCGGTGTGAGAAGCGTTGTATGATGTTACGATATCCTGCATCTTAGTGAGCTGCCCCATGCTGTTTTTCAGTTCACCTTTCAGCCAGGATATTTCCGTGTCCCTTTCGTCAATTTTTGATTGCAGGGAATCCTTTTCCCAGTGGAGATTGGCAATGGCATTTTTCAAATATTTGAAATCCACTTCAGAATACTTTGCCATCTTTTCCTTTGGATTTTTCGGCCGAATGTCTTCAGTGACACCGGCCAATTGTTTTAAATGTTTTATCTTAGACATGAGGTCTTGCATCAATTTCTCTGTTGACGGGGTTTCCTCTAGTATTTCATCCTCAAGAATCTGCTCCGGTTTCGAACTCTTTGGAGGTTCAATATATAGCAGTTCTTGCAATTCCTGCACCATGGCGTCATGGTTGAGAATAATTTTGTGTTGACGATCAATCTCGTGCATAGCTGAATTTAGACGCTTTTTCCAAAGATTACGTTCGGCCTGAACTGCTTTGCCGATAATGTCCGACAGTTCGTCGTAATCCTCGAACTCCTCCCGGTTCATGTCGAGAAGGTTGGCAACAGTATGTGTAATGTCATCGTCCACGATTAAAATCTCCAGCATGCTACCCGTACGATTTGTCATGCGAGAGGTGGGAAGCACATTGGCCATAGGGGTGTTGGTTAGTCGGGCACTGGACATAGAGCTGGTTCGAGGCGTAGTGAAGTGGTTCGCCACAGCAGTGGAGGCCATTGTGTGCCTGATGTAAGTAGGACGACCTTAATTCAGAGCCTGAACAAGCTGAAAATATATAGATATACATTAAGTCACATGCAGCTACCTCAAAATCATTGCTACCACCGAAATATTTTATTAAATAGATGAATTATCTTTACCTATTTCATCTCTTTCATTTTGTTTCAGGTAAAATATTGAGGCAATGTTTTGGTAATTTAGTTTCCTCTAAAGCAGTAAAACAGAATTCGTAATCTGATTGGGAAAGAGTTCCTATTTCAGTTGATATCTCCAATGATAAGTCATGTAATAAATGACATCTCCAATTATAAGACACTTGCTGTGATATAAGACACATGCTATAATAGATGTACATCTTCATTGATAAGTCACATTTTATAATAGACGTACATCTTCATTGATAAGACACATGTTATAATAGACGTACATCTTCATTGATAAGACACATGCTAAATAGACATTTTCATTGATAAGACACTTGCTATAATAGACATTTCCATTGATAAGACACTTGCTATAATAGACAATTCTATTGATAAGACACATGTTATAATAGATGTACATCTTCATTGATAAGACACATGCTAAATAGACATTTTCATTGATAAGACACTTGCTATAATAGACATTTCCATTGATAAGACACTTGCTATAATAGACAATTCTATTGATAAGACACATATTATAATAGAAGTACATCTTCTTTGATAAGACACTTGCTATAATAGACATTTCCATTAATAAGACACATGCTATAATAGAAGAACATCTTCATTGATAAGACACATGCTATAATAGACGTACATCTTCATTGATAAGACACATGCTAAATAGACATTTTCATTGATAAGACACTTGCTATAATAGACATTTCCATTGATAAGACACTTGCTATAATAGACATTTCCATTGGTAAGACACATGTTATAATAGACAATTCTATTGATAAGACACATGTTATAATAGATGTACATCTTCATTGATAAGACACATGCTAAATAGACATTTTCATTGATAAGACACTTGCTATAATAGACATTTCCATTGATAAGACACTTGCTATAATAGACAATTCTATTGATAAGACACATGTTATAATAGAAGTACATCTTCATTGATAAGACAATTGCTATAATAGACATTTCCATTAATAAGACACATGCTATAAAAGAAGAACATCTTCATTGATAAGACACATGTTATAATAGACGTACATCTTCATTGATAAGACACATGCTAAATAGACATTTTCATTGATAAGAGACTTGTTATAATAGACGTACATCTTCATTGATAAGACACATGCTAAATATACATTTTCATTGATAAGACACTTGCTATAATAGACAATTCTGTTGATAAGACACTTGCTATAATAGACATTTCCATTGGTAAGACACATGTTATAATAGACGTACATCTTCATTGATAAGACACATGTTATAATAGGCATTTCCATTGATAAGACACATGCTATAATTGACATATCTCAAACAATAAGATACATGCTTTTATAGACATTTCCATTGATAAGACACATGCTCTAATGGACATCTCCAATGACAAGACACATCTTGTGGTAGACATCTCAGTGTGTACCACACGTGTTTTTATAGACAATCCCATTGATTAACAGTCTTCTTATAGCTGACTAATATTTGATGCAGCATTTTGCAATGCTTAAATTACTGAAGTATACAAAAAAAAATCTTCCTATAAAGAATCTCTGTCAAAATCGTGAGTTTTGATATACTTACATTACTGTTGGTGGTATAGCCATTTCCTGTAAGAAATCCATGTATCAATTAGCCAGTTCCCTCAGTTTACCGTGTTTTAGCCATTTGTAATTATTTCAAGCTAGAATCCTGCCCTGCGTTTGCCCATTTCAGACTGCGATACTGTCCAGTTCTTCAGTCCACAGTGTCAAATGCTACTATTAATTTCAACCTAGAATCTTGTCCTGTGTGTATGCCAGATTGTCAGTCCATGTTGGCCATTTAGTTAGAATACTGCCCTGTATTTTTCCAGTACTTCATTCCATTTTAATTTCAGGCTAAGATACTATCCCTTGTTTTCTAGTTCTTCAGTCCAAGTTGTTGGACTCAACTGTTATTTTCAGACTAGGATACTGTCTCGTGTTTCAGGTCATACTGGTTTTACACAGTTGTCATGCTGAGTCGGAGAGAAGGTTAAAGCTTAAGGTTATGTTTGGTCTGGTTACGTTGGATTATCAATTATAATCCTCTCACAAGTCCCATAAATACTTGAAATGTAGACATATCCTTCCACTGTTTCAATTAAAGCTCAAACTAAAATCCGTAAGTCCACACCTTGTTTATTTAAATCCCTGTAAGTGTGAGTTACATACATGCTACGGATATAGATTTATAAATCCATGTCGTTCACACTTAAGATGTTTAAATGTTTAACACTTACTGTTGATTCAAATATTTCTCTCGAAAAAGAAAATCTATTTGATTGTGTGCAAAAGCATTATCAACAAGTTTCTGCCGATTGTAAGTCAACAACTGGATGAAAGAAATTTATATAGCGGTAAAATTATTATTTGTGTCTCGTGAAGTTTGATCCCCTCTATAGAATCAATTGCTATTCTTTGTGCGGTAACACTGTTATGGTGTGTTCTATACTCATAAGATGTTTTGGTCCGTCGTTTTACGGTAAATATCCTCGATATGATGATAATTATATTGGTCTCTCTGCAGAATGAAATCGACATTGCACTAATTGTCGTAATCAGTTGGTGTTATGTTTATAGGGGAGTAAGATTAACAAATCGCTGTAAAATAAAAAAAATTAAGTGGTAATCTTATTTTTAGTGATTTTCACACTGAAAATAATTAATGCTTAATATGATTGCACTAATTACAGTTTCTGTTTATTGTTTTAACAGTGAGTATTGTAAGTGTACCAATTTATCATTGTACTTTTCTGTTTATATTGCTAAAATTAGCGTGCACTAAAATTAAAATACAACAGTTTTATAAAGTCAGTCACATATTAATTATTAAGGATTATGATATACATATCTATATAAGGTAATACTGATAAAATAGATAAAAACAAGACTACTGACTTTCTAGCACTTTCACCCTCTTCGGGGCTCCTCAGGGAAGTATTATTTTAAAATTGGACAAGATTGTGAAGTCATAAACAAAGTGACGTCATAATACACATGTTCATAAATCATGTTTATAAAGTGGCACAATTTTTCTATGGCCTGTTCTATGTCCTATGGTTTTAATATATTTATAAGTTGGTCGATCCTAAAAGATATTTTCAATCAAATATACTGGGGTGTCAGGTGGTGCATTAGATAGTGTACTTGCCTTTCACCAAGGCAGTTAGAGTTTGATTTCCAAACTAGATTTGAAAATTTAAGGTATGGGGTCACAACCCCCGCTGGCTAACATCCGGGCAGAAAAGAGTGATTAATATAAGGATATAATTTGTTTCAGAATTGTTGTAAAATCAATTGATTTTATATTATTTTGTTCATTTATTTCTTTTACTTGTACAACTTGTTCAAATCGTTATGTTTCTAATAATGGCTATCGTGATTCTTTGATATTACCGTAGGTGTATTACTATAAAAAATCCTTTAAAAGCATTGTAAGATTAATAAGAAAAACTATCAATGCTAAACAATTTCATACAAGGTGATCATGTAAGTTTAATAAGTTATTTCAAAAATATAATCAATTAAATATACTGCAGAATTTTTAGAACTGAATAAAAAATCTTTAAAATTAAAAAAAAATAAATAAATTTCAAGATAAATATAATATCAACAAGCCCATCAAGTTGACAATGCTTGTACTAGCTAACTGGAGCTGGTATTATGACTTAGGACGGTGTGAGATTAATTATTGGAGCTGGGTCTATAATTCTTAAACCATATATTTACACCTGATTGAAGAAATATTTTTCATTTAGCGTTTTCAACCAAACTTGTAAATTGATAGGGTAATGATTGTCTCCGGAGTGAACTCCGCGGTTTAATTTAGGGTGATCTGGGGGAAGCACATTCATACCGATATTTCGTAATTGAATCGGCAGTTTATTTCCGTGAGGTTCGATTGGTATCTACGTGTATATCTACTTTTAATTATTTAAGCTGAATGGACGATCCAGTTTTTGTACCACAGGGTACTTTAATCATCAATAAACCTGACATAGAATTAAATATCAGTGTTTCCACTTTTGTACAGATAAAAAATTTGAATGTAAATGGGTGTTTTAAAGTGGTAAAAAATTCATTAAAGTTACACTCTAGGACTTATTTGATGATGTGCCTGTAAGATAGGTCTCTACATGAGATTTTTAATGAAAAAAAAAAATACTGCTCAAAAAACGATATCATTAATTTTGGTCTGATACACAAGATTTTCCTATGTTTAGGAACATAAACTGAGCTAGCACTAAGGGTGGCTTCATATTTGATATTATGAAAGTTTTGGGCTTATGAAAATGCTCTTTTCACTGATTTTTTTATGCCCCCCAACCCGCCATAAAATGGGGGGCATATAGTGTTACCAATGTCCGTTCCGTAATAAGCATGAAGAACTAATTTCATATGGGGGGGGAAGCATTTAAAGAATATTTTCAAGCACTATTGAAATGTTATTTTCCAGGATTCTTAGCTTTTAAGTAATACAATGTATATATATTATGTCTTGCAAAGTCACGGGCATAGTTCTAATGCATGAAATCTGTAGTCATATACATTGAGTCCATTGTCCAGCTTCAGTTCCTTTTGTTTTAAGGGTTACATTATTTTACCTCAACATGATGGCTGGGTCAAGTCAATCATTGCATAATATTAATATCTAGTGATCTTTTAATTTTCTCATTAATGAACATCCTTGAAATCTATGGGTTACGCTTATGTCAATGTTAATTCAAGTATGTCGTTTACATATATTCACAGAGATTCTATATCCAAATATTCCATCTCAAAGGTTCTTATTCGAGTTGCTGTGTCGTCTTTACCGAAACGAACAACTTCTGCTCCACAACCTTTTCTGTCGCCTTAGAAGTCAGCGGTGGGGCACTTAAAAAACTCTCTTCAACCCTGGTTACTTAAAAGAAACAAATAATAAGATACTGGTTTTATAATGGCACACTGTTTTAAACTCTATTCTCCCAAACTTATTTGATCCTCTATGGGTCCCCCCTAACACAAGAATGAACTTTTATAGTAATATCTATTGTCTAAAAGTCATTCACATGTCCGTCAAATAGTTTTCTGACTTGATACTAATGTATATAAAAACATAGAATTTATAATTGTTCAAAAGTCGTTCACATGTCAGGGCCACCTGTGTCAGAGGTGTACAGTAGATTGGTGTGTATTCCCTGTATAGGGTATTACAAGAGCCTGTCAGACACTGATTCCCGCGAGGTATGTAACCGTAATACGAAGGCCACACTCCGCCGAGACCTCCCCTCACAACAGTTCAGACATTGTAATAGAGTGCTTTTAATAAATACATTAATTAAAAATATCCTGGCGTCAAAATCAATCAAAGCTTATCAACACCTATTTATTTAACCAGGTCAGTGGATGTGTATTAGCTACATAGATACTGCTGTGATATCAACTAAACAATGGAATGTCTCCAGTAATAATACTAGGGAGGGTTCTGTACACCATCCTGTCTGGTCAGACCCAAAAAACTCCTAACATTCATACAGTCTGTTTTAAACCTACTCTCAATAATCCTGATATACTGGCTAAATTTTACGCTCAATAATCTGGATAGACTGGCTAAAGTTACCACTCAATAATCTGGATCCAGGTAGACTGGCTAAAGTTTAGAGTCAATAATCCAGATAGACTTGCTAAAGTTTACACTCAATAATTTGGATAGACTGGCTAAAGTTTACTCTCAATAATCCAGATAAACTGGCTAAAGTTTACTCTCAACAATCTGGATGGACTGACTAATGTTTACACTCAATAATCTGGATAGACTAGTAAAGTTTACACTCAATAATCAAGATAGACTGGCTAAAGTTTACTCTCAACAATCCGGATAGACTGGCTAAAGTTTACACTCAATAATCTGGATAGACTAGTAAAGTTTACTCTCAATAATCCGGATAGACTGGCTAAAGTTTACTCTCAACAATCTGGATAGACTGGCTAAAGTTTACACTCAATAATCTGGATAGACTAGTAAAGTTTACACTCAATAATCTCGATAGACTGGCTAAAGTTTACTCTCAACAATCCGGATAGACTGGCTAAAGTTTACGCTCGATAATCTGGATAGACTAGTAAAGTTTACACTCAATAATCTCGATAGACTGGCTAAAGTTTCACTTAATAATCTCGATAGACTGGCTAAAGTTTACACTCAATAATCAAGATAGACTGGCTAAAGTTTATTCTCAATAATCTGGATAGACTGGCTAAAGTTTACTCTCAATAATTCGGATAGACTGGTTAAAGTTTACACTCAATAATCTCGATAGACTGGCTAAAGTTTCACTTAATAATCTCGATAGACTGGCTAAAGTTTACACTCAATAATCAAGATAGACTGGCTAAAGTTTATTCTCAATAATCTGGATAGACTTGCTAAAGTTTACTCTCAATAATCTGGATAGACTGGCTAAAGTTTACTCTCAATAATCCGGATAGACTGGCTAAAGTTTACTCTCAACAATCCGGATAGACTGGCTAAAGTTTACTCTAAATAATCTGGATAGACTGGCTAAAGTTTACACTCAATAATTTAGATAGACTGGCTAAAGTTTACGCTCAATAATCTGGATAGACTAGTAAAGTTTACACTCAATAATCTCG
Source organism: Mimachlamys varia (assembly GCA_947623455.1). Lineage (NCBI taxonomy): Eukaryota > Metazoa > Mollusca > Bivalvia > Pectinida > Pectinidae > Mimachlamys > Mimachlamys varia. The sequence continues at coordinate 17,545,553 of OX392540.1, forward strand.
ATAGACTGGCTAAAGTTTCACTTAATAATCAGGATAGACTGGCTAAAGTTTACACTCGATAATCAAGATAGACTGGCTAAAGTTTACACTCAATAATCTGGATAGACTGGCTAAAGTTTACTCTCAATAATCAGGATAGACTGGCTAAAGTTTACTCTCAACAATCCGGATAGACTAGTAAAGTTTACACTCAATAATCTCGATAGACTGGCTAAAGTTTACATTCAATAATCTGGATAGACTAGTAAAGTTTACACTCAATAATCTGGATAGACTGGCTAAAGTTTACTCTCAATAATCTGGATAGACTGGCTAAAGTTTACTCTCAATAATTCGGATAGACTGGTTAAAGTTTACACTCAATAATCTCGATAGACTGGCTAAAGTTTCACTTAATAATCTCGATAGACTGGCTAAAGTTTACACTCAATAATCAAGATAGACTGGCTAAAGTTTATTCTCAATAATCTGGATAGACTTGCTAAAGTTTACTCTCAATAATCTGGATAGACTGGCTAAAGTTTACTCTCAATAATCCGGATAGACTGGCTAAAGTTTACTCTCAACAATCCGGATAGACTGGCTAAAGTTTACTCTAAATAATCTGGATAGACTGGCTAAAGTTTACACTCAATAATCTGGATAGACTAGTAAAGTTTACACTCAATAATCTCGATAGACTGGCTAAAGTTTCACTTAATAATCAGGATAGACTGGCTAAAGTTTACACTCGATAATCAAGATAGACTGGCTAAAGTTTACACTCAATAATCTGGATAGACTGGCTAAAGTTTACTCTCAATAATCAGGATAGACTGGCTAAAGTTTACTCTCAACAATCCGGATAGACTAGTAAAGTTTACACTCAATAATCTCGATAGACTGGCTAAAGTTTACATTCAATAATCTGGATAGACTAGTAAAGTTTACACTCAATAATCTGGATAGACTGGCTAAAGTTTACTCTCAACAATCTGGAGAAACTGGCTAAAGTTTACACTCAATAATCTCGATAGACTGGCTTAAGTTTACACTCAATAATTTAGATAGACTGGCTAAAGTTTACACTCAATTATCTGGATAGACTGGCAAAAGTTTACACTCAATTATCTGGATAGACTAGTAAAATTTACACTCAATAGTCTGGAGAGACTGGCTAATGTTTACACTCAATAATTGAGATAGACTGGCTAAAGTTTACAATCAATAATCTAGATAGACTGGCTAAAGTTTACTCTCAATAATCTGGATAGACTGGCTAAAGTTTTGCCCAATAATCTGGAAAGACTGGCTAAAGTTTACGCTCAATAATCTGGATTGACTGGCTAAAGTTTACACTTAATAATCTGGATAGACTGGCTAAAGTTTACACTCAATAATCCAGATAGACTGGCTAAAGTTTACACTTAATAATCTGTATAGACTGGCTAAAGTTTGCACTCAATAATCTGGATTGACTGGCTAAAGTTTACACTTAATAATCTGGATAGACTGGCTAAAGTTAACACTCAATAATCGAGATAGACTGGCTAAAGTTTACCCTCTATAGTCTGGATATACTGGCTAAAGTTTACACTTAATAATCTGGAGAAACTGGCTAAAGTTTACACTCAATAATCTCAATAGACTGGCTTAAGTTTACACTCAATAATTTAGATAGACTGGCTAAAGTTTACACTCAATTATCTGGATAGACTGGCAAAAGTTTACACTAAATTATCTGGATTGACTGGCTAAAGTTTACAATCAATAATCTAGATAGACTGGCTAGAGGTTATGCTCAATAATCCAGAGAGACTGGCTCAATTTTACCCTCAGAAATCTTGATGGACTGGCAAAAGTTTACACTCAATATTCCAGATACTCCTGAAGGGCCAAAGTTTACCCTCAATTATTTCTTATCTGAGTACATTAAAACTAGCATATCCTGACCAAATTGGATACTCCATAATTGTTAGATTGAATGAAACTACAGAGATTATAAAATATGACGTTTCTGTGGACAATATTTTTTAAATATAACAAAAGATATGTAAATTATAATGTGAAAACTGATAGATTTTATTAACACATGGTTTTGTAAATGCACAGCTTAACAATATAATTTTGTTTTGTCAGATTTCCATTACACAACAGTAAGATATCCTCTTTCTTGTTGATAGGAGCAACATTCATGGAATTGTTCATTGTATTTCAATAGCAAAAACGAATTCATTTTTATGGCACAATGATTCTTCTCTACAGAAAACATTAAATTTTTCTTCAGTGACACAAATTCATTTGAATTACAGATTTTGCAATCAGGATAGCTTACCAGACACACTTAAAACTATCTGCACACCTACCAGCAGGTAACAGATTTCCTGACTAGACATCAGGAAAGTCTGTATAGGAGAGAAACTGTGTACATGAAGGAAAGTAATTGAAAAATATACAGTGTTTATATACATCAATGAAAATATACATCAATATAAATACCAGTAACTAAATCAAGGGAAGAAACTACAGTCATCAAGGGAAATAACTGAAATTATGTAAATAGGTAATGTCAAAGCAAGAAGGTACCATCATCAAGGGAAGTAACTGTAGATGTGTAACAGGAGGGGAGAAATGCACGGCAAGACTGGGGGTTCGAACCCAGGACCTTCCAAACTCTAGACGGACACTCAACCCATTGAGCTATCTTGTCTCCGACGATCGACCCAGTCCAGATCCGCTACATTTTTCCCTCCTTTAACAAAGTCTTCGACCCCGAAGACATCATGATTTACAACCCAGGTTCAGGTATCCTGGTCATGGCACCAAAAGTAACAGGAGAGGAAAAATGCAAGGTCAGACCAGGGTTTGAACCTGGGACCTTCCGAACTCTAGACAGACGCTCCACCAATTGAGCTATCTGGTCTCCGACGATCGACCTAGTCTAGATCCGCTACACATGTATGTAAATAGCTTTTTTTTTTTCAAGGGAAGAAACTGCAGTAATCAAGGGAAATAACTGAAAACATGTAAATAGGTAATGTCAAAGCAAGTAAGTACAATCATCAAGGGAAGTAACTGTACATGTATCCGCAGTGATATCTATTTGATAACTACAGTCAACAAACTCCATATCAGAAATTATTTCCCTTCCTTTGAAGTATATATTTTTATTGATGGATAAAAGTTATTTACATAAATTACAGTTACTTCCCTTGATGATTGTACTTTCTTGCTTTGACATTAGCTATTCACATAAATGCAGTTATTCCCGCTTGATGACTGTAGTTTCTTTGAAAAATAAAAGTTATTTACAATGAGAGTAGATGTTTTAAGGTGAAGGTGTGTATAACTACACAACAAATGGAATAGTTGTAGATGTCAAAGGGAGGTAACCAGACATCAGGAAAGTTGTTGTAGACGTCAAGGGAGGTAACCAAGAAACTACAATGATTGGCTATTATTGACATCAACAGGAGAGCAAGTTCCCAGGACTACAGGTGCCCCTTCCATAACAGGTCACTGGTCCGTTCAAGTTGAGCCTTCGCTGAAAATACATAAAAAGGAACAGATAATTAGATAGTAGGAAATATTTAATATGAATCACCATTGATATAAAAATCATATAAATTTTCTGAAAATGGAAAAGGGATATAAAAGGAAAGCATCACTATAACTTGTTTTACTCAGTTTATCATCAGAGGAAAATAGAAATGATTCCCTAACTTTAAAAAATCTAAAATGTACATCCCAGAAAATTTAACAACAGCAATTATGAAACAAGTTATCCAACTTATATTAATTACTCTTGTTGAGATGTTAACATGCAAGGGGTCTTATTGTAAGCTGAGTACCCGGAGAAAACCCACGTGGTCGGGCAGGTGACCCCATACCTTTTCATGTCCGGTCAGGGAATAAAACCTAGGCAGCCTTAGTGAAAGGCAACTGTGTTATCCACTGCACCACCCGACCATCCCTACATTTGTATCGTCATCTAATGAGAGAATTAGATATCTTGCACTAATTTAACTATCAATGCTACCAGTGAAAAACTTATATGCACATTAATAACAGAAATTTAACATTATAAAGTGCTCAGAACCTTTATTCCCGATATCAATTCCTGCATGTACTTTCCAAACTGACATGAATGCCAATTTTCATGTTTTCCATGACATAATTTTTGTTTTCTGCACTTCAGTTGGATTTCACTTTATTTGGAAAAGTTATTGCCCCTTACATATTTCACAGTTTAGATCAATCTTGTCAGGATATAGTATTTCACAGTTTTTCAACCATTGTCTTCCAAACTTTGCAGGTTTTTTTCACATATTAATTAGTTGATGGAAACTATGCTTTCTTTGTGACTTGGTGAGGCCTTTCGTTGTTATCAAACGTAGGTCATTTTGACCTTTTACCTACATCAATTAAGTTTGTCTTGGCTTGATCACCTACAATATTTGCCAATGAGACTTATACTTGTGGTATTGGTTTAATAGCTTTGGTGAACTGGTCAGGTTCGGATGTGGACTGTAATTCATGGAATTGTCTTTTTAGGTCATCTAACCCCAAGGGTCAGGATGACCTATTATAGCCTTCGTGCATCGTCTGCCTGGTGCATAAACTTTTCCTTCCAACAACTTCTTCTCAATAACGAAAGGCCCAGGGTGCTGATATTATGCATGTAGCATGCAGGGATACCAATTAAGTTTGTTAAAATGAATGACTTTTACTTACTTTCAAGGTTCCAGAGGTCAAATATGTAAAATTCTTCTAGTAACTGCTTCTCAATAACTGAAAGGCCCAGGGTACTGTTGTTTGGCCTGTAGCATGCTTAATTGGATTCAGGGCTTACTAAGTTTGTTCAAATGAGTGACCTTGATTCACTTTCAAGGTCACATGAGTCAAATGTTTCAAAAATCTTTCAATCAACTTTTCAGTATCTTAAAACCCAGGGTACTCAGATAATTGATTGGTAGCATGCTGCAATGAAGGGCTACCAAGTCTTTTCAAATGAATGACCTTGACCCACTTTCAAGTACACAGGGGTCAAATGTCTCCAAACTATCCAGAAACTTCCTCTCAATAACCGAAAGACACAGGAAGGTCACAGGGGTCAAATGTGTTTTACATCTTTAAGAAACTTCTCATTAACCGAAAGGCCTGGGGGTACTGATATTTGGATTGTAGCTTGCTGGGATGAAGGGCTACTAAGTTTAAATGAATGAACTTCATCAATATTGAATCACCTTGACCTGCCTTCAAGGTCGCAAGGGTCAAATGTCTAAAATTCTTTCAAACACTTCTTCTCAGTAACTAAAGGTCCCAGGGTACTGCTATTTTGCTGGTCAAGCATGGAGAGATGAATGAATACCAAGTTTGTTTATTGACCCTCTTACAAGGTCACAGGGTTAAATATGGTAATATCTTTAAACAACTTCCTAATTTCCAATAAAAGATTATACTAAGATTGTCATGACGGTTAAGGACCAATTTGGGCCTCTTATTTGTTGATAACTGCTTGTTGCTAGCTCAATTCCAAGGCTTTAAATGTAGATGGCAATCAACCAATATGTTGTGTATAACAGCTTGCAATGTCAATTATAGGTGATGTATTGCATTACTTCATTGTGATGCCCCCATCATTACAGGGGTAGACTTAACATTTGTAATGTCGCTAAGGGCCAGCTACACAAGGAATGAAATGGCCCAACTGGCCAAGACAGGCAGAGGGCCGCAGACGCGAGCCAAGGTGAGAGCACCGAGAGGGGAGCTGGATACCCCTCTCTCATAAGGGGGGTACGGGGTGTCTCCCCCCATGAATCATTTGAACATTTATCCAAATACAGCACTCGGTAGGCTTGGAAAGTACACAGTACACAACGACGAATAGATAACTTATACATCGATATCTACAACCCTTAAAATTAACTGGCCCAATGGTCTTTTTAACTGATAACCCAACTGGCCCAAGTCTAAATGAACTGGCCAGGGGCTAAATCGACACCTGCATTATATTTTTATACATCATCAAATTTGACCTGACATATTTGACTGGTATGACGTTTCATGTCCAATTGTCCATTCATCCATCATCAAATTTTATTTGTCCACAGATCTCCTCCTAGGGATTTCAACAATTCTCTTTCAAGCTTGTACATTTATTTACAATGACATGAAGTTGCATTTTTTCTGAACATCTTTGGATATGAATAATTTGGAAGAGTTGCTGCCCCTCATATATTTCACAATCTTAATCTTGTTCGAAGATCTCCTCCTGCTGTTGAAACAGACCTCTTTCCAACTTTGTACATTTATTCACCATAACATATAGCTGTGTTTGCCTAAAATTGGTTTGATTCAAATATATTAAGGGTGAGTTGCTTCCCCTTATGTGTTTTACATTTTATATATCGAGATCTTGTCCAGATATCTTTTCAACATATTTATTGTCAAAAAGAAAACACACTTTCCATTTTATTGATAAATTAAGACAAAGAAACCTGTACTTTCTTTTAGACATTGAAGGTCATTGTGAAACTTTCATATTTCAGCTATCTTTCATTCTGATACAATTGTGTTTTTCACTTGGGCAACTGGGACAGGAGTATAATGTTCCACCTGTGGCAGTTTTGTTTGTGTTTAAGGCACTATATTAACTTAGTCATCTTCAAAAGTATCAATGTTAAGGTCAAAGTTAACATTTAACCCATTCAGAAGCAACCACCAAGCAATTTGTTTGAGTTTTGTTCAAAATCCACAAATAAAAGTCAAGTATAATGTCTATAATATGTTTGATCACTATTGATTCTAAAGAACCATGACCTTCACATTGACAAGGTCATTCATGTCTTATAGACATTTATTGATGTACATGTATGTCACATTATCATAGAAGACAAAGGGTATCATTCGATGCATTAAACCCCTACTTCATTAGAACTTTATTATTAAATATGCTGGGTGTGCAAGGGTCTTGAAAAAGCCTTGATCGAGTTTCACTTTTGGCCCCAAAAAGCTGTGAACACTAGCCTCTTCCTTTGAAAAGTTCCTTGAATTGTACTCTTCATTTTGCATATATCCAGAGTCAATTTGCCTTTCCTGAAAATTAAAATTTGCAAATTTTGTGTAAAACACAACAGGTTTTTGAACTGATCTCAGAGGTAAATACTGTTTTGGTCTTATATTGCAGTTTTTATTGATAGTAGGGAGACAACTCCCATTGAGTTTTAAGTTCAACTGATATGAAGTCTCAGATGACCAATTGCGATTGCAGCTTCCGTCTTCATACTAGGATGGAGGGCTACCAAGTTTGTTCAAATGAATGACATTGGCCTTTTTTCAAGGTTACAGAAATGTCTGAAATTTTTCAAGAGACATTTTCCCAATAAGTGAAAAGCCTAGGGTACAGTACTGATATTTGGCCTGTATAATGCTGGGATGAAGGGCAACCAAAGTTTTTTCAAATGAATGATCTTGACCTATCAAGGTCACATGGAGTCTTAAAATCTTCTAGAACTTTCCTTTCAATAACCAAAAGTGTTAAAACATTTGACCCCCATGACCCACTTTCAAGGTCATGGGGGTCAAATGTTTGAAAATCTTCAAGAAATTCTTCTCAATAACCGAAAGACATAGGGTACTATTTAGCATGAAGCATGCTGAGATAAAGGGCTGCCAAGTTTGTTCAAATGAATGACCTTGACCAACTTTCAAGGTCACAGAGGTCAAATATGTTCTTATCTTTAGCTATAAGTATTAGAAATTATATTAAGTCGGGTAACCGTTAAGACTCATCGGCCTCTTGTTATACCCACCAAGATTGTTAATCGTTCACCAAACAAGGGCAAACTCAAATATCAGTACTCCTTAGTGAAGTTGAAACAGACGGGGGAATATCTCAAAAATAGAAAAAACAAAATCTGTATTAAAAAATATCAGTTAAAATTTCCATTGTCAAGGTTCTTCCTGATCCTTAGTTTTTCTGCATGATTTATTTTGAGACTTGAAATAAGCAAGCTTGCTGACTAGTTGTCATCAAGTTCGTTATCAGTATTTCTCTGGAAATGTTTGTCAGTTGTCTTAGTATTATTTTCATATGTAAGGATCCTATGATATAGTTAATCTTGTTTCATTTTCACACCAGTTATAAGAAAAGATGACCTCAGGGAGACTGACTATGTAATTTATAAATGCTTGTTATAAAAGATTTGATCTTTTCAGCAAGTAGCTAGTTCACATCTGATCTGTTCAAAAGATGTTTAGCTATTTAACAACATAATTCAACCTTTGATTCTATCAATATACAAGGTGGAATCCCACAATTTTGCATGTAAATGGATTGTACTAGATATTTGATATCCGGAAACTTGTAACTAATTCAAAGGTTTGGTATCAGGAAACTTGTAACTAATTCAAAGGTTTGGTATCAAAGTTTCAGGAGAATTGAAGAAAATTGCACTAATGACTGATTAAGCAGTAGCAGGAATGGAAAAGTTCAGGGGTTTGAACCTGGGAACTTCTGAACTCTAGACGGACGCTCAACCAATTGAGCAATGTAGTCGCCAACGATCAACCCTGTCTAGATCCCCTACAAAGCTGATCATCTTTTGAACAAGTGTGGCACAGTTTTCTTGTTTAGTATAGATAATATGTATATATAATGCTGAAGACAAACTGATGCTACATAAGTAGAGGAATTTTCAAAATATTCAATGGCGATTGTGATAGTTTGCTTGCATGTGTTGGTTTTACAGAAATAGTGTAGTGTTCTTCAGCCAGTTGGTCTTATGGGCATAAGAGTTGTCTCCCTTCTGTCGTCTTCAAGTTGCAGCTGTCTGATCTGATTGATCCTTGAGTGGTCATAAGCTTTACTGGTCTGTGGCTCTTATATATGATATTGATGCTTCATAGACATCAGAATAACCTTGTTTCATTGTTGAAAATAAGGAAAATTTGGGTTGAAAACTTGGATCAAAATAGTAACAGTAGAGGGAAAATGCACGGCCAGATCGGGGTTTGAACCTGGACCTTCCAATTAACTCTAGACCGATGCTCAACCAATTAAGCTATCTGGTCGCAGGTGATTGACCCACCGGTTTCAAATTTGCTACAAAATTATTTCAAATAAAAAGTTGACAAAATTTGTAGTAGAATTTTGACCTGATGCATGTACATTCTACCTACGGTCAGACCTTGTTACCTGGAAGTGGGATCGATGGACAATGAGAAAACTTCTAGTTATCCAAGTGTTCTAGTTAAGTGAGTTTGAATGTTTTGGGCAAAGTTTGGCCAGTACCAATGAAAAACATCAAATTAAAAGGCAAGGTTGACAAGTTGTACAAGTCTGAGATAACAAGATTCTACTTTACTGTAAAAGTGGAATTTTTCGTGGTGTGGATATTTTCGTTTATTTCGCTGGCATTAAAACCCTGCAAATATATTCACACGAGAAATACAACGTATATATCATACGTTTCCAAATTAAAGCCATTTACATTACTGTAGCTAGAATTGTTAAAATTAAGAGATGACTTGAGAGAAGATTTCAGAATCTGCATCAATTTTCAGGAAGACTTCGTTGAATAGATTAAGTTTTATGAAATTTCCTTGAAACGGAAAGGCAGGAATCTGCAAACAAGGGCAATAATTAATTTTCAACTATCATGTCAAGATTCTGTAATTGTTACCATGTCTCTTTACTTAGCCCTATAGAGGCTTGAGTAGATGTGAGAAATACTTCTGAGAAGTTGTGAGAAGTTTTAGGGAATTATGGAACTTGAAATATAATAAGGAGGTCGGAGAGGAAAATTGGGAGCCACCATTCTAAATGGGAAGGGTTGGCAAGTATGGATTTCTGTTGATGCTGTTTTCTTGTTAAAGAATCATGTCAAGGTTTTGCTGTAGAAATCGGTACACATATGAAAAGATAATTTTAGTCTGTCTTTAAATACTGCTACATGGAGGTTGTCTCCCTTTGTTCACATTGTAATAGAAGAGCAAGTCTAGAGAATTATCTGAGTTGTCTACTTGACATTAGGATATAAAAATAAAACTTTTCAATTCACGTAGTGAGCTTAAACAAGTCCAATTATGGTAAGTAATTTAGAGTTTGATGTATTAAGTAATTTAGAGTTTGATGTATTAAGTAATTTAGAGTTTGATGTATTAAGTAATTTAAAGTTTGATGTATTAAGTAATTTAGAGTTTGATGTATTAAGTAATTTAAAGTTTGATGTATTCAGTAATTTAGAGTTTGATGTATTAAGTAATTTAGAGTTTGATGTTACAAGAAAAGGTCTGTATGAAAAGTCCAGTCATAAACCATGCATGGTCAATGTCAAAACAAAGGGGGTGAAACATGTATATATCATATGGCAAAGGCAAAGCCTTAAAAGAATGAAGCTTTAGTTAATCTCCGATATTTACTCATCTTAAAATCTCTCATGTACTGGTTCAGAATGAGATAAAATTTCCACAATTTAAAGTTGGCAATTCGAAAGGTTTTGAAGCAACCACAGAGATAAATGCAACATCAATCAGCTGAAAGATATTCCGGTTATTTTCAACCTTCTAGAAATAACTGATGAAGGCCGAGTGACATAACCTAGTTGTGTGACGTGTTTTTGGTTTCCCCACAGGAGGGCTATTTCAGGACTAAAAAAACCAAAGGCAAAGGGTAGCAACAGGAAGCAACTCTGTTCACACACACACATGTGTTACCATTCAAGAGCGTTGCTTTTGATATTTATATACAAAGGCACACCTAATAAGTCTCCAATCAATTCCATAAGGAAATTAAAATATCTGTATTCATTTTAACTCCAATCATTCATACATGGTCAGCCTAAGTCTCAAGCAGTTTGAACCAATTACGTCTCATGAATATGATTATATTGCATTGCATAGTAAAAGTGTTTCCATTTCATCATTTTGAGAGTATATTGTGCATGTATTGTGTTATGAATTTCAGTCTTTTTTCCATCTTGCATTGTTGGAGAAGGGAGGTGTACACTTAGAATCAGGTTTTCTGTCTGTCCGCCGGTTTGTAGACGCAAGGATGTACCTATAATAGCTACTTCTTCTAAACTACTTGATGGATTTCAACAAAACTATATTGAAGAATAGTTAAACCAAATCAAATAAATATTGCGAATCCTGTTCGAATTATACCAAATTATAATAGCCGCTGAAATAAAGAGTTAGTTTGAGCTTTCCCAGTTTACATCCGGGAACTTTGACATCAGCAAAAAATTGTGGTTAAGTCAAATCTTTAACAACGGCAGCCTTTTATGATATATTTGCAAATCTTGAGATTAGTAATGATGTATATAAATAGGCCTCAGGTTCACTTGCATATTAGGCCTATAGTTATCAAGTTAATTGGATTCCCATCTTTTTGCCCCTAGCATCACTGAAGAGTCCTAGGAGGACGAAACAGCTATATGGTGCAGTTTAATTTATTTTTTCGGCATACTGTATCTATTACTAAATTTAAAAGGTGCAGCATATATGCGAGTTACGCCATCTTTAATGATAGGGGGTGACAGACTCTGCTGGTGGATTTTTTAGTCCCCGAGGTTTGCTGGAGCCTCCATAGTCCATAACTCCACAGTTATCTCATTGGAGTAGTGGCACGGTACATAATATACACATTTTCGTAGTACACAATTTGAAATTATACAGATCTAGTTCAATCTTACTTCTAAATTCATAACATAAATGGGTTTTACGCACCTGGCCCTTCTGCTTCTATATTAGTTTATAAAGTTTACTTAAGTTTAAAGTCCGAGGAGGACGAAACAGCTGTATGATGCAGTTTAATTCATTTTTTCGGCATACTGTATTTATTACTAAATTTAAAAGGTGCAGCATATGTGTGTGTTATGTCATCTTTAATTCGCAAACCAGAGAAAGGTATTCCAAGCTGTACCATTGTCGAAAGTTCATGTAATTTATATCACATTGCCCCTGGTGGATTGAAGTTGCACTTATGGATTCATTTTTGATATAACACCTTGTCGATTATTTTTGTCTTGGCAGTTGATAGGTAATATATCAAGTTAAGTTATAAATCAGGAATCGGTGACCAGGCCACGATTACATAATCAAATTTTAACACAGTAATGCCATGATAATACATGCGTACCTGTCAGCTGTGTCACGACACTAACATTCTGCACTCTGCTCATGTTGCTTTTCAGCTTATCAGGGTCAAAAAGATGTTTGATTGGCAAGTGTTTATGTTTACAAGAAAGAAACATCAGTAAAATGTGGATGATGTATGCACAAATTGTCCAAAATAGCTGACAACAATATCACACATCATGAGTACTACACGCTAAACTGTAGTTTAACACTGACGGTGTGAAAATAAATAAGTTTGCAAGTTTTTCGAGGCTTAAGATTGTTTAAAAAGCCGTGTTCGAACCATCCGCCTATTCAAACTGACCGAAAATTTACAGTATGCTTAATCTATGTCAGGTTGAGATTTTTCTCCTTTTCGGAAAATTTTGCCTTTTGGGCATTTTTGTACCTTGCATACAAACATAACTGAGCAATACTTTTGCTCTAAGTGCCTTCATTTCTTGACCAATTTTCATGAAACTTCATAACTTGTTCACATCCAACCATCCTGTACCAATTCAACCCCCTGACCCCAAACCACTGACCTTTTGGGGTCAACAATGAGTTTTTTTTACTATAAATAGGATTTTCAAAGTTCTCGCTCTTAATTTCAACTTCATTTTTTATCTGACCTTCACAGAATTTCATATACATTTTCACAATCAATTGTCCTATATGAGTTTGACCCATGACCCTGTGGGGTCAGACAGAATTGGGTCACTATTACCTATAGATTTTTTGACTTCCTTTCTCTCGCTACTTGATTCATTAACTGATTGTCATAAATTGTTATACACATATTCACAACCAATGCCTCTTGTACAAATTTGACCCTCTAATTCCGTAAAAAATGAAGTTTTCAATGTCCTAGCTAGCTCTAGCAACTTCAGTTCTCGGTTGATATCCATACTTTATGTCTATAGAAACAAAGGCTTCTGATTAACGGGACAACAGTGCTTTGCTTAAATGCAACCTTTGTAGCAAATACCCTCTAGAGGCAACTTCTTTGTGTGTTGGAACAGTGTCCTTGGCATGCAGGGGGTTTTAGTCAGCCCCTAGGCGACAGTCTAGTTTTTATTGGGTTTTTATTTCATTAAAAGTTGATGGTAAATTCTTGGTTGATTGGCTGCTTGTGAGTCTTGTACAGTAGTGGATAACACATTCTAGTCTTTTCAACAAGGCCAGTTTGGATTCATTTCCCTGAATGGACATGGAAACTTTACAGGGGTCACCAGCCTGACCTATAGGAGTGACCAGCATGACCTACAGGGGTCACCTGCCTGACCTACAGGGCTGAAGGGGTCACCTGCCTGACCTACAGGGGTCAAGCCTTGTAGGTAACTCATAGGGAACTGTGGTCAACAAATTTCTATTTCTTCTCACATTATAAGACAACCCATCAATGGCATAATGACAGATTGGATAGTGGGAAATCATCACATGATCAATTGTGTTTCAATTGTTTGACAGTTCCCAAATCTGAATTGAATTGCAGAGGTGCATTTTAAAGGCCCAATATACGTAACTTCAGGAAATTTTTCGTAATTCTGAAAAATTCTGGAAAAAAATCCAGTTGATTTTTGCAAAAGTAAGTCTGAAACGAACTAAACCCAAGCAGTAACTAACAAGAAACTCTTGACAGAAAGTTCCAATGAATTGAAAATAATTCAGGGGCCCACTTCATCAACAAGCCGAAGTTAGAAGACAGTTCTAAATGGACGCATGTTTACAAATACCGAGTTTCAACTGCTGCTGTACCGGTAACCGCGAAAGAATTCATCTTGAGTATTGCTGATATCAGTTAATTTTAACTAAGTCTATAAATATAATAAGTTATTAGGCTTGATTTTCGCTTCAATTTTTGCCGAAAGTTACTTATTTTGGGCCTTTAAAAAAAGGGGCTGAAAAAGAATTTGTTAAGAGTACCTGGTAATTCGTATGTTAATTCCCCAGCAGTCAGTTTGTTTAACATAATGAAAACACTCAGTTTCAATAACAGATTTATAATTTTAATGGTTTATGAACTTATAAAGCTGCAGGAAGCTTTATGAAAATTTGATCAACAAAAGTTTATGTAATGTATAAAAAAACATGTGCATCATTTATGTAAGAAAGCATTGTTTGTTATTATATCTTAACGGTGATAAATAGACTGATAATAATTGTTGTCATGGAAATAAACATCTATAAAATATTGATGATAATTATTATAGTATTAAATTGTGTTTTGAAATTATTTCAATTTTCAGATTTTTTACATAGAAGCATTTTGCCCTCCAAAGATAATAAAAAAATCTGTAAGGAATGCGTCAAAATTATGATGTGCATTTAGATAGCAATAAATCAAGTGTCAGTTAATAATTTAAAAATATTAAAAAAAAAAGTTGTTCTAGTTATGTCCTTTGTCATTAAATAGCTTTGTTTAAATTTTCATCTGAAAGATTGAAATCTGTGAAATATTTTACTTAAAATAACATTGTAATAAATAGAAATTCAAGTATTTAACAATGGAAATAAAACTTAACATGTAATACTGGTCAGTATTAATATTTGTATATAATAAATTAACAATAATGTCAACACACAAAGCTGATATACATTGGTAAACATTACAAACACCAAACTGTCCCAATACACTGTTCAGTTAGGAAAGATTTGGTTGGCTGAAACTTAAAGGGAGATGATTCTATCTGTTCCAATATTACTCTACATTTAGCCATGGGGCACTTAAAATTAAGGAGTAGGGATGATTTAATCGTCATGTCTGTCAAAAAATTAAAACTTCTTGATACAAATATTGTTTGAGAAGAAAAATTATGTTTGCCCAGCCCACTTAATCAGACTCCCAGCGTGGCTGATATTTCCTTCTAATACTTTTCAATGTGGAGTAGGTTTGGGACAAATAAAAACCCATGTTCACAGGAAAGAGGGAGGGGGCACTGATTGAGGGAATGGGGGGGGGGGGCACAGAGGATTCACAGAAAAATATTACTAATAAGAGAGGGGCATAGGAATGGAAATACTAAGAAGAGATGGGGCATCGATAGAGGGCTATTTAGGCAAGGAAATGGAAATAGAGAAGAGGGGGGGGGGGGGGTATGAAATGAAATATCACTGGGTAAGGGAGGGGATGGGGGCACTGATAGAGAAAGAAGGGGCAGCTACGAAATTATACAAATTACTGGGTAAAATGGAAATTAATTGGAAAAAGGAGAGGCAAGGAAATGGAAATTACTGGAAAAAAGGAAGGGGGTACTGATTGATAGAAAAGGGCAACTAGGAAATGGGAATCATAGGAAAAAAGGGAAGGACTAATAGACCTAGGGGGGGAGGGGGGTGAAATATCACTAGGAAAAGGGAGGGTACACTGATAAAAGAAAATGGAAAGCTATGAAATGAAATATCGCTGGAAATGGGAGGGGGCACTGATAGAGAAAGAGGGGGGGGGGGCAGCTACGAATCACTGGATAAGGGAGGGGGGGGGGTACTGATAGGGGGGAGGGGGCAGCTACAAAATGAAATATCACTGGAAAGGGGAGGGGGAGCACTGATAGAGAAAGGGGGGGGAGGGGTAGCTATGAAATAAAATATCACCGGATAAGGGAGGGGTGGGGACTGATAGGGAGGGGGGGGGGGAGCTACGAAATGAAATATCACTTGAAAAAGGGAGAGTACACTGATAAAAGGAAATGGAAATCACTCATGGACATAAGCTGTCAGATATTACACCTGTTTCATGTAGACTACCATCATAAAACTTCTAGATAAATATTTCACACATACCCTGGTAAAAAAAAAAACTTATACGCTGTGTAATAATGCTTGTTTTATAAACACTTAACTCCTGTATATACCCTGTAAATTTAAATTTAAATTGCACCTTATCTTTTTATTATGACAATAAAGTCAACTTAACCCTGTAGTAATTGTATCTTAATGTAGCTTGATACACATGAATAACTGCATTTCAAATATCTGTCTCGGGCCTGACACAACTATTTAGCACCCTGTTCCCCATGAAATGCATGTCTCCCATTATTTATTGGATATTAGAAGCAATTTTCATACTGCTTTACACCTGGAAGTTAAGTATACATTTCTGAAAATTATTATGTTATTTATGCACAATTATTTTGCAATTCTGTTTAGACTCCTAAACATGTTAGAATTTAAATGTATCGATTGTCAATTCAAAATCATATAGCGTTATATTTATACTATACAATACTTGATTTGTATTGCCCAGTCCTACTCCACACTGGTCTGTAACAGCATATATAAAAATATAACTATCATTCAGATACATCGGAATATAATTTCCCGTTCAGACAAACGTGCCCATTATCTAGTAAGATGTGCTCCTTATCACGCAACCCCCCCCCCCCCCACCAGATATGAGGAAAGTCTCCTATAGGACATCAGTGCCCCCTACTAGATAGGGTTAAGGAACCACCCTCCCCTCTAGGACCCAGGGGCCCCTCCCTCTAGGACCCAGAGGCCCTCCCTCTAGGACCCAGGGGCCCTCCCTCTAGGACCCAGGGGCTCTCCCTCTAGGACCCTGGGCCCTCCCTCTAGGACCCAGGGGCTCTCCCTCTAGGACCCAGGGGCCCTCCCTCTAGGACCCTGGGGCCCTCCCTCTAGGACCCAGGGGCTCTCCCTCTAGGACCCAGGGGCCCTCCCTCTAGGACCCTGGGGCCCTCCCTCTAGGACGTTTGGATGTCTAGGCCCCTTTACCAGATACTGTATTATTAATCCCTATTATATAGACATCCTTTTAGAGGACAACGTAGACCAATCAGAGAGTATGATTCAACCATCAAATCTTATAAACTACCTGACAAGAGTAGCTACCGTCAGTCATTTTGACCATATACATGCATAGTCCTGACTTTCAACATTATGTGATACCAGTCACACACATATAATATACATACCCCCCAACCCCCACCCTGTCAGACAAGAGTAACAGCCCTTGTCAAACATGCTCCATTTGCACCATTTCTATTTCTGCCAGACCCCATCGATATCCTTCCCCTTGGACAAGAGTACCAGCCCCCGTCAGACATATTCTATATGCGCCAGTTCTATTTTCAACATTCTTCGATACCAGTTCCCCCTCCCGACCCGTCAAAGTCCCAGCCCCTGTCAGACATGTTGGCCGTAGACACAGCCCTGACTGTCAACGTTCTGCCGACAACACTGCCACAGGTAGGACACTTTAGTGAGGCGGCCCTTACTCGTGTACTCCTCCACCCGTTCCTTACTACGCGGGTGATAGCAGCAAGCCTTCTTGTGATTATCATTCATTGTAAATAGTTTCTGACAACGCAAACATTTACTGACTTTCTGCCCACCTTTTGTTTTAGTCGACTTCTTCACCCTCATTTCGTCCAGAGATTTCACCAGGGATCGGAAGGTAAACGTTTTCGAAGATTGCTGCGGGGCTTGCATTTTGGGCATTGATCGTTCCTTCAGCGCCGTCGTCCGTTCTGCACCAAGACTGAGAGGGCTGACTGCACGTCGTCGCCATTTGATACGCACTGGCGGATCGTTCAAGTCAAGAGATTTGGAATCGGAAATGCCAGACAGGTCGGACACTTGGAATCGATTGACCCGTTCTGAGAAAGATTTATTCGTCTTCTCAAGAAAAGTGTTCTGTAGAGAGTTTGA
Source organism: Mimachlamys varia (assembly GCA_947623455.1). Lineage (NCBI taxonomy): Eukaryota > Metazoa > Mollusca > Bivalvia > Pectinida > Pectinidae > Mimachlamys > Mimachlamys varia. Next base: position 17,563,325 of record OX392540.1, read on the forward strand.
TTGCCTGTCGCTGAGAGAACTTTGCGTATAGGCGAGTTTCGTTGGTGGTGCGGGCTTTATATTGGGTAACTCTCTGGTTGGGCTCCGCGCACGCATCAACGGCTTAAGTTTGTAGTTGTTATTTTTGGAGGAGGATTGCTTACTTGTGGTATTTGCTTTCGAGGAAGTTTTCGTGTTTTTATGGAAGTGGTCTATCTGTGAGAGTGCATCTTGGAGAGAACTCTCCAGTCTTTTTGCACTTGACTGAAGTTTAAGCAGCTTTTCCTCCGTGATTTGTATACCATTGAGGTCACCTTTAACAACGGCTGCTAAACTCACAGGCGATGTCTTGCCGTCTTTGACAAGTGGCTGTGACGATTCCTGGTCATCTTCCTGAACAGCCTGGATTATCATTTGTAATTTCTTATGGTCCTCCTGCATCTTGTTAAACTGTTTTTTGAGACGGTTTAATTCCGACATGAGCTTTGTGTTTTCGCATTCCAGTTTCGTCACGAGCTCATCCCGTTCTTTTTGCGTTTGGCCGTTGTTGAACTCGAGCTTTTGTAAATGCAAACTTAACATGCTAAACACTGTTTGGCCATCTATATCAGCCTCGCTAAGTTTGAGAAGCTGTAGACATTTTAACCGGTCCTCGACTAACGTGTTGATCAACTCGGCCAAACACTCAATGTATAGAGGCAGGGCCCGTTTTGTGTCCTCTTGCGAGATTTTCACAAGGATATCTTCGTCCATGTTACAACATTCGGCAATTAGTCTCAGCTGATTGGTGCATTCCTGGATGACGCTGTGAATTCGTAGCGTCTCGCGACGATGATTTTCAATTTCCTGCATAGCCATGCGTATCTTGTAAGCCCAACCTTCCCGCTCTTTTTGGATCTGCGTCCCGAGCCATCGCGAAACCTCCACAATGCTTTCATGAAGCGTCTTGCCACTTAGGTTATGGGATTCATCTTCAAGGAAGGTGGAAACGGCTGATTGGATATCATCATCTGTTCGTAGGTCCGACCAATGCTTGGATGTGGCGGTTGGGTTCATGTGATGTATTTTGGCCATTTCCATCAATAGATCGAAATTTTTTGAAAAATCTTCAAGCCATTGTTGAATTTTGGATGATAGAATTATGACTAATCACTGGTTTGTTAGGAGAAAATTGTCCGGCTCTCGTCTCCTGTAACATATAGAAAAGATGAAGAAATTAAAATAAGTTCAATAAATGAAATGTGACATAATTTTTTTTTTTTTTTTTTTTTGATGTGTTCAGTCAAATCTGTTAAAAGAGAAATTGTTAGAAAGTTGATAAAGTGGTTGAAATTTTCACCCCTGAAGACACATTTCAACTCTTCCCTTTCAAAGGTTGGAGTAATTCATTGTGAAATTTTAGGGGGGGAATCATTATTAAGCGTCTGTGCAGAGTTCATCAGATTATTAACCAGCAGATGAATCTCAGCTTCTTATCATTTGAGAAAACCGTGTTCGGATCTTAACACTTATGATCGAGTAAATGAAAAAACCATTAACAAAGACTAAATATTTTAATGATACTTTTTCAATTTTTTTATATCTATTTAATTAAGGGAGTTTTAGTGTGCTGAAACCTATAATCTAAATAAAGTGTGTGTTTATGCTTTCTAGAGACAAAGCATCAGTTTAAATAACATATTTTGAGTTAATTTTGTTTTTTTCAGATAATTTAAGAAAATTTAGGAATTCTAGTTTAGCTAATTCACTGATCGAAAAAGCTATTTAAATTTGAATGATTAAAATCGAAAGTCTTCCTCCGAATAATGGACATTTATCTGGCATTTATTCATTCTTTTGAACAAACACAGCTAAGAACCTATTCACAACATGAAATATTGAAATTTGTCATAGGACCGTTAGTCTTGCCTACCCATTCTACCACACTCGTACTCAAGCAGGATGTTACAATTTAGGAGGTGAGATAAGAACATATCTTTCCCCGGAGGTTTGTACAGACAAGTCAAGTGCGGTACATATTGCAACTCCACACATAACGTCTATTTAGTCGTCAAACATTTACCTGTAGTTAATTACAGGTAAGTTGTATATTCTGTCAGTTTAAAAGGAAATGCAGACTTGAGAATCAATAATTTAGTTAGGGAACTGCAGGGTTTATAGAGTAATATCTGGTAGCTGTCATGTTCTCTACAGAAGTCTCGATCAGTCACAAGCTTATTTGTACAGGTGCATACTTAAGGGGGTATCCTACCTGTTCCCCAATGCCTGTAGACTACCCAATATTAGTCATGGTGATGGGTCAAACGTCATATATTGTAATACTGATTAATTTTTTTTAGAGAATACAGAAGCGTTAACAAAACCATAATCCAAACTCAAAATTGATTGAACTAGAGGCAAAATATGAACAAAGGAAAGATTTACATGAAGACCCCAAAATTATAAAAGTACAAGACAATAAGACCAGGTGTTCTGGAAGAGTAAGCATCTTCTGCTTCATCCACGACACCCTCCATGTAAATCTTTGTCACATCCAAGAAAAATAATAAAGCAAATAAACAACTAAAACTTTGTAATAAAATTTGTAGAAAACTAGATTAAACTAAAGGATGGGGGTTAATAGTACATACATATAGTACAAAACAAAAGGTCATCTGCTACAACAATGGGTTGAAGGTCAAATCATGGGTTGAAGGTCAAATCATTTTAATCAGAAAGGTGATTTTTTGGTGGTTCATTGTATAGAGTTCTGACCCTTTGATCATCATTTGATTGACTTTTAACCCCTAGGATAATTAACTAGCTTACTCATTGTAATTACCTACAGTTACCTTATGTTGGGTATCAACCAGTCCCAAACAGATGTGTGACACAATGTATGCAGAGTTATGCCCCTTTCTTCATGTTTTTATGGTAATTTGTCTTGAGGGGGAAAAAAATGAATTGCTCAAAATAATTTAATTGATTATGAGTTGTTCTTTGTGTAGACAAATGTATTTAGTAGCATATGTACCCAAATTGAAGGGGGAAGTCCATCAAATTAGTTAACTACCAGGGAAACATGAAAATTATCCACCCGCCAGGGAAACATGAAAACTATTGACCCGCCAGGGAAACATAAAAACTATCGACCCACCAGGGAAACATGAAAGCTATTGACCCACCCGGGAAACATGAAAACTATCGACCCACCGGGGAAACATGAAAACTATTGACCCACCCTGGAAACATCAAAAGTATCAACCCACAAGGGAAACATGAAAACTGTTGACCCACCCAGAAACATGAAAACTGCTGACCCACCCAGAAACATGAAAACTGTTGACCCACCCAGAAACATGAAAACTATATCGACCCACCGGGGAAACATGAAAACTGTTGACCCACCGGGGAAACATGAAAACTATCAACCCACCAGGGAAACATGAAAACTGTCGACCTACCAGGGAAACATGAAAACTGTTGACCCACCGGGGAAACATGAAAACTATCAACCCACCAGGGAAACATGAAAACTGTCAACCCGCGGGGGAAACATGAAAAGTATTGACCCACCTGGGAAACATGAAAACTATTGACTTGCCGGGGAAGCATGAAATCTATCAACCCATCAGGGAAAATTAAAAACTATCGACCCACCAGTGAAACATGAAAACTATCGACCCACCAGGTGACTAGGATTATTGCCAAATGCCATATGGCGCTAATAAATGTTTTCAGTATTTGTTGATGAAGCTGAGGTAAACTGTTTGTATGGACCATTAAGATTTCCTGCTGGTTCATAAAACATTTGAGAAACAATATTGCTGTTGTAATTCCAAATTGACATTCTCAGACTTTTACATCTCCGAGTTAAATCAATAACTCCACAAATTCTGACATACAGCCACTAATTCCAAAATGGCGCACTCAATATTTCACATCCATATAATCAATAAACTTCAAAAGTTTTATATTTTCATAGTTTATTCTTGGACCGAAATGCGTTTTAATTGGTTTGTGTATATGTGAACTCGGTCAATACTAGGGTGTTTGTGTTGGAGTTCTTTGAGTCGTAAGTAAATATCAAATCAATGGTATTTAGTGAAGTGCTTTTTAATATGATGTTGAGTAGGTTCCCTTATTAGGATTCATCTGGAAGTGATGTGTTTGTATCAACACTTATTCAAAATCAATTTAACTTTAAAGATTTTTTACTGGTAGTGAAGGACCCCTTATAATCTGAAGTGAACAAATGACTCAATTAGTGAACTTTAGAGTGGGAGTATTTTGGTACTAGGACATTAATGATATGGTTTCGTTTGGTTTATTTTGTTTTACATCGATCCTATTAACAGCCAGGGGTCATTTAAGGCCATGCCAAGTTTTTGAGGTAAAGGAAAGCTGGAGTACCCGGAGAAAAGCCACCGACCTACGGTCAGTACCTGGCAACTGCTCCACGTGGGTTTCGAACTCGCAACCCAGAGGTGGGGGGCTTTGAATGGCAGAATTTCAGAACACCTTAACCGCCATGCCATCCTCAAAAAAAATATTAATACTCATAATTAGAGCCATTAATGAAGTTCACATAACACTGATTTTATAGTGAATTTGATCTTAGATTAGAAATGGCCTTAATTTATAAGTTGAAACAAAGTTCCATGTGGTATTTCGGCTGGGTAAACTCAAATATTAGATTAAGACCTAAGATGGAATATCATGAGAAACTGGCCAGGATATCTTAAAATTAAAAAAATATAGAAAAAAGACAGTCTGTATTATGAGGAAACCTCGCCAAACTCAATAAGTACTAAAAGTATCAGTAATGTTATACTAACATTCCATTTTGATTTTTGAACGAATGAAGCCATTTGAAAAATCAAGATGAATTCATGCATTATTTTCGAATTTCTTTCTGCGACAAAACAACCTAATGTGCTTAGCCTTAGGTAACATGAAAAATAAATTGTTTCACTTTTGAGGTTTAATAGATACACAAATCATTATTTTCAACATATATCAAAGGTGAAGTACCCAATATCACACAGCAGGAAACAGTAGGAAATCCATGTGCCCATGGCTAGCTATGTACATGTATATTCAAAACCTTAACTGCCTGTAAAAATATTTTAACAGAACTAATTCCAATTAAATCGCTCCAATACTCCGGGGAGAAAAGCTTTCTGTCGTGTTTCATATATTCAACAAGTTATCAAAACCCTGAGGAGGGAAAGGTCTATTTCAATAACTGATGATAAATATTGACCTTTCTAAATGAAATTTAATTCAAGAACATTATTTGTGTTCAGGGGTACCGGTGTATTGCCCATTATAACAATAACACTTACAAGTGTTAAATCGACAAACTTGTTGGTTGGATTTTCTTGTCACTTGTGGCGTGTTTGGATAAGAAAAATGCAACCTGCCTTTAAATTTTAGATTAGTTTAGTTTATTTAAAGGCCCAATATACGTAACTTTCGGCAAAACTTGAAGCGAAAATCAAGCCTAATAACGTATTATATTTATAGATTTAGCTAAGATTAACTGATATCAGCAATATTTACCGGTTACCGGTACAGCTGCAGTTGAAACACGCTATTTATAAACACGCGTCCATTTGGAACTGTCTTCTACCTTCGATTTGTTGTTGAAGTTGGCCCCACCTGAATTATTTTCAATTCTTTGGATTTTTTTGTCCAGAGTTTCTGCTCAGGTTTACTTCGTTTTAGGCTTATTTTTGCATCACAGGTTATCAACTGGATTTTTTTTTCAGAATTTTTCAGAATCACGAAAATTTCCCTGAAGTTACGTATATTGGGCCTTTAAGATTATTAAAAGCTACAATGTTAACTATTGTATCTCACCCATGTGTTTGATTGGATTATATTGGTCACATGACAGGGAAATAAAACATCATATCACCCTACACATATCTTCCAAGCCTTTCAGCTCATTCACCCCTGACATTTCATAATGAACTATTACAACCTTTGGATTGGAAGAGCTCAAATGTGTCTTCAGGGGTAAATGAGATGATAAATATCTCTTGATAAGAGCCTCTCTTGAGAAGTGGAAAAAAGTCAAGACAAACAAATTTCATAACAGAAGAATATACATCATCTTGATCATCGTCAAATATTATGCCCTTATCTTACGGAAATATATTTATTAGTTTCTTATATAATTAGCTCCCCACCTAGAACTCAAAGGAGCTAGATTATAGTTTTGTGCTGTGTCCGTCTGTCCTGCCGACCTTCCGTCCATCCTTCAAACATGTTCAGAATCTATTTCCTACACTACAAGTCACTGGACTTCATATACTTAGTCTGGGTTTGCCTTGGTGAGGCAGTGTGTTATGTTTCAAAAGTAGGTCACTGACCTTCATTTTAACCTTTGACCTACATCAAAGAAAACGTTTTTCCATGCTCTATTTCTTGCATTACTTGTCACTGCAACTTCATACATGGGGCTTGCATGGTTTCATAAATACCGGATATGTTTTTCATTCAATATCACATTTTGACGTGAACTCCTCTGAATGTCATATACATAAAAAATATATATTCATTATTTCAAATATTTTGATTATATTATATATATCATTCTATGATGTTTACTGAAATTTGTTGGAACTTGACCAAAATGTCCATTCTATACAGCGCGGACCGTGTCGTATTTCTGACGTACCTGTCCTGTACTATATCAGCCGCGGGCGTACCTGTACCGTGGGATGTGACGGTGTAATTTACATATATTACCTGACAGACGATTGTCAATTGTTCTGTAAGACAATGGTGCGGCACCTGATACACCCTGACAATTGATTGACACATACCCGTGCGGTATCTCTAGGATTACAACAAGGTGTCAGTACCAGTCTAACATGGTACATATTCATTTATATAAAACAATCAATCAAGGTATATTGGTCCAAAAACATTATTAGCACATGCAGTGGAGACAAAATTTACTTAGGATGATAGATATATTTAGCTTAAAAATAGAGAAAATTCAAACTTGAGGACATATTTAGCTTAAAAATAGAGAAAATTCAAACTTGAGGACTTTTTTGAAAAGTGCAATACTTTGGTAAAAAAAAGCTTTAGGGAGAATTTATTGCAAATAGCATTGATTCAACAAATACACAAGACCCCCCAAAAAACTCCATTCTATTCAAGTACAGTCAAACTTCGATGTTTCGAACTTTGTGGGACCACCATGAAAACTTCGAAATATCGGGACTTCGACTCATGAATTTTGAACATCGACATGCATACATGCATGTACATTGTATGTAAAGTACTGTATATAAGAACAACCGATGCAATGCTAGTGACTAACCTAACACAGGCTAAAAAATTGTAGATTCACATTTATAAAGAATAATATACTAAAATACACACATTGTAAATTTCGTAAAGTGATAATCTTGTAAGATTTTTTTTGTTTGTCAGCTTAATTTTTCAAAGCAAGTAAAATTTTCACTTCGATTTTATTAGTGGTACTTTTCAATGTTTTCATAACGAACGGGTCAGATTAAAACTTCGATACAGCGAAAAATTTGATTCATAGAAGTTCGATTCATGAAAAGTAAATCAATAGTGTTATACATGTATAATGAAAAAAATCGGACTTTGTTAAAAGTTCGACACATTGAGAAATTTGAATCATCAAAGTTCGATTAATCGAGGTTTGACTGTACATTGATTCAGCAAAGGAAGAGTGCCAATTTAGGCCTTTCTGTGGCCTATCAGTGATAAGACTAGTATTTTGCAGAAAGATAATTTAATGTCAGTCCCATATTGTATTTTGTACAAAACATCTGATATTGTGTGGACTCATAGAAAATGTGGGGCTCAAAGTTGGGAGAGTGTAAAATGAAAATTTTGCGAAGTTCTAACGGATTGAAAAATATTGAAAAACTTCTAGTTTGTGTAGTTTCTGTTAAATAAGTAGCAGACTTGAAGATTTAAGTTGAGCAAAAATAAGTAAAAAAACATCTGCGTGAACATTTCAAACCCTTTGGGACTCTTATTATTGCATCAAAAACATCACTGAGCAACCGATGTGTATTGCTGTCCTCCCATAAAATATCAATATTAAAAGCTAAACATCCGTACTTGAGGGACGGACAATACATTCCTCTGTCTCCCTGTTAGACTAGTAAATTAAGGTGTTCTACAGGAGTCCTCGGGACTTGACATGGCATTTTAAAAGTATTATGTCAATTTATAGGCAAACAAACACTGATACAGCTATGTGTATATAGATCCATATCTAACTGTCTATAAATCTTTTAATTTGTTAGCATACATTTGTATACCGTTATTGAAAATTACACCACATACTGTGAGAAAAATCATTACTGTTTTTACTTGCGTAATATTTCTAAATGATTTACATGCAAACCGTTCAGTGATTTTAATCCAACATTAGGGAAAAACATCTGTTTAATATATATTACAAACATAAGCTAATACATACCTTTATTTATTGCTGTTTATTTTAGATAACATTAGCTAGACAGACCCTGGCTGATTTCAAAGTTAAGCCCTTAAAGCTGATCTATGAAATCAATTTATTTTCAGTATCTTGATAGACAGTTTAATATTGACAGGCATTTCAAAAAAAAACTTTTTGGAGAAAAAAATGGAAATATTTGGTAAAATGCTTCTGTTATTTTTATCAGTAAAACTGTTACATTTTCAAGATAATTATATTAATTAATCTCTCTTGAAAACTAAGTTGACGCATTCTGTATCTCAATGGGATAAAAATGGACAGGGACTTAAATATAGACATTCAGCAGTTTACTGTGTAATTCTTTAATAGCTTGTGATAACCAAATTTGATTATTTGATATGGAAAAAATGACAACCCCCCCGCCCCCCAATTGAAAATAAATGAAAGGGAGGTAACTCATTACAAAAAATCTACATTGGAAGTCTTTAGTGTTCTGTCTGATCTGGGACAGGATCCTGAATTTTAAATATTTTTACCATCTTTAAAACTATCAAAAATGAACTAACCATTAAAATTGGTCATAATTAAAATGGGTGTCTGACAATTAATGAATGAATGACATCACAAAATCATAAGTGAACCAAACATGGCCAGCATATCCTTTTATCGTACAACTGCATACTGGTTTACAGTTCAATACCTTTGTCTGTGAAAGAGTAACTGATTAAAAATACAAGTATGACGCAATGATGGCCATGCAATTAACATTTATAGTATATGCCATGACCGTTTCGAGGCAGAAGCATAAAATTATGGATTTATTAGGGATCACACCTGAGCTTAGTCCCTGGAATATGTCAAAACAAAATCATTGACTGATCATCAGTATGCAAAGTACACCTTACTGATGAAATAAGAAGATTAGTTTAATCTTTTTCGCCGTCATCAAAGGAGCCTGTACGTTGGTCATGCAGCAGTGTAAAACACTTGACACCAAAGTCTTGTAAGCTTCAGTAGACAGGACTTAGACGGCCTAATGATTGGTTCATGTTTAGCCAAGACCAATCAATAAGCTAGCCATGTACCTTTAATTTCATTATGACAAATTCCAAAGATGCAGAAAGCAAATGTGAGCATAACCTTTGGATAATGAAGAATTTCACTATAGTGATGACTCCAACAACAGGATGGTCGGGTGGTGCAGTGGATATGCGGCTGGGGTTTCAGATTACCCGATCAGATGTGAAAAGGTTGGGGTCACCTGCCCGACCATGTTGGTTTTCTCAGATCTAGAGTACCCTGGTTCCCCACATGCTAAAACCTCCGCACGTTAACATTCGGACAAACAAGAGTGATCAATATAATTGAAATAACTCATTTCGCAATTGTTGTAAAATGTAAAATAAATAAAGTTTATGTTAACCAACAACCCCCAGGGACCACTCTAAAATCACTGAGCTTTGGGAATATTCACACTGTTAAATTTAATGCAGTTCATCATCAACAAAACTTGTTTTAACATATCAGAGTGAAACCTTATATTAATCTCTTGATAAATTCTTGAATTATATTGATTAGTGTCTGGACCAATACATGCATTACTTACTTTAACTTGACTTTCTCAGACGTATGTTACCTACACATGAACTGTACAATATCCCAGTATATAAACACTCTATTGTACATAGTGTACTTTCTTAGTGTAGCTTCGCAGGTCACGTACTAATACTAGTTATCAATCATATCATTTACACTCCAATATTTACATGAATATATTAGGATCCAATGAATTTTAAATCAACTTTCGCTGACTTGTTGACAAAATAACTACACGAATTTGCACTGTAAACAGTTTTTTAAAATAAATCTTGGGTGATTGAGAGCTGTGATTAAGAAAAACGAGACATTGCCTGTTCAATTGTGTCATTAAATATTCATTTACTGACTTATCGATATACATATCTTTATTTTTTGCTCAGTAAGAAACCTCTTTTAGCATATCTCTATTTTTAACATAGATTTGCATATAGACATGCTAGCATTTTACATCAAGAATTCAGAAATGTAAGTAAAATATATATGTATACAAATTAAAGTTTAATTTGTAAAATAAAATAAAAATGGGGGAAAAACATTTGAAGTAAATGTACACAAATCTGAACTAATGTCAAAATATATATATCTTTTAATAAATATATTTAAAATTGCAAAATTATGCATCTTGCATTTTCAGAATTTTGAGTTGTGACGCTACATGAAGATTCTTGTACTAAAGTCATTCAATGGTTGTAACTGATTTAAATACAAAATTGTTGATATGTGTATACATATTGCATCTTAAAGCAGTAATTGAGAGGTTTTTTTTGGTGTGTGTGTGGGGGGGGGGGGGGGGGGGCGGGGGGGATGTTAGGTTTTGCACTAGAATGTTTTTCTTTTTCTCCCAATTCTACCCCAATATATGATTCAAGCTTGCATACCTATAATAATTAAAATGATTAAATTAAGCAAACTTTGTCAGTGTCAATCCTTTAAGACAGGTTTATACATTTTAAGCATGTCAGAAAAATTCAACAAGTTGATAAATATTGATGAGCTTTTAATGCAGTAATCAGGCATTGATTGTACACACAGCTTTCTGTCATGCATGTACACCTATGTACATGTGAGGAATTTAAATGACTTCTCTGATGTATCAAGGAAAAAGCTACAGCTGCCCTGAGGGAGATTGTTACAGGTACCCGAGGGAGATAGCTACATGTTACCGAGGGATATAGCTACAGGTACCTGAGGGATATAGCTACATGTATCTGAGTGATATAGCTACAGGTACCCAAGGGATATAGCAGAAGGTACCTGAGGGATATAGCTACAGGTACCCCAGGGATATAGTTACAGGTACCCAAGGGATATAGCTACAGGTACCGGAGGGACATAGCTACAGGTACCCGAGGGACATAGCTACAGGTACTCGAGGGATATAGCTACAGGTACCTGAGGGATATAGTTACAGGTACCCGAGAGTTTATATCTACAGGTACCCGAGGGATATAGCTAACGGTACCCAAGGAATATAGCTACAGGTACCTGAGGGATATAGCTACAGGTACCCGAGGGATATAGCTACAGGTACCAGAGTGATATAGCTACAGGTACCTGAGGGACATAGCTACAGGTACCAGAGTGTTATAGCTACAGCTACTCGAGGGTTATAGCTACAGGTACCCAAGGGATATAGCTACAGGTACCTGAGTGATATAGCTACAGGTACCCGAGGGATATAGCTACATGTACCTGAAGGATATAGCTACAGGTACCCGAGGGATATAGCTACAGGTATATGAGGGATATCGCTACAGGTACCCCAGGGATATAGCTACAGGTACCCCAGGGATATAGGCTTTCAAAACTGAGGTACTGTAAGCCAGATCTACAGAAAAAAAAAAAGAAGAAAAAAGTTGGAATTCACAACTGGTATTTATCTGTAGATCTATAGACAGATCTATAAGGGACAGGTTACACCTAACATACATGTATTGGTGAAACTTTCCTCGTTAGGTACATTGTAAATTGAGATATTACTTAAAGCTAGAATCATTGAGACTTATGGAAAATGTCTGCAAATGTAATTGTCTATATCTCAGCCAGATATGCTTCTGATGATAAATGTACTATATGATATTATAGGAAACCTAATTACAAAAATGTACCTGGATCTGCAGGGCAGCAGGGACGACCTACTTCATTCTGGTCAGGTGCAAGACACAGGTGAAAGTAGTTATAAGATTCAGATGTGTTATGAGTTCCAGCCAATCAATATAAGGTATCGGTTGTAATTAGCGCCCCTTCCCCTATAAGCACCCTGATTCCCCCTTCTGCAAAGGTAGTGGAATTATGTAAGCACCTATTAATTATGACAAAGCCAAATTCCATATTATGGCAGTGATAAATCTATGTGGATATCACGCATCCTGTACTCAAATAATTTTGAAAGAACCCATTGAATTCCCATAAATGGTTAAATTCAACATTGTGGGACCAATTATTTTGGCAATACAAATGAAAAAGACCCATACAAAATAATTGTAAATTGATCACTATAATTTACGGAGGTTCAGTAAACCGCCCTGTATCAATGCAATGTTTACAAGAAAAAACCTCAAATATTGGTTATAATGTATACACATTGTCCGAAATTGATGACATGGAAATCAGTGGCACATCATGACTACATACAGCAATCGATCAATTCAGGTCACATAACATCATACTTATTAATTCTATAAAAGCAACATTTTTCATCCAGATTTTATTTTTGTTATCCAATTAAGCACCCCCCACCCCCTTGGAAACAATTATTAGGCACCCTAGAAGTGATTTATGACAAATACAGTACGATATCCAGATTTGGCCATGCGTCCGATCTTTACCAGTCTCTGGCTGGTATAGACAGATCGACACCTGTAGCCTAATCTCCCACTCATCTACCATTGTCTCCACTTAGTGAAAGAAAAACCAATATATCGCTGTACCTGTCAGATATATCTCTCCTGTACATTATCTTTTAACTCAATTGCCCCTAAATTTGAAATGAAATGTTCCAACCTTTGTATTGGAACAGCTGAAATATGTCTTTAGGGATGAATAATTTGATTTTGATTTTTCATGTTCAAATGTGTCTTTCCGGTGTGAAAACGGTCATTAAGAAAAGTTAAGTAGAAATATACACATAATTGCTAAAATCACCTTCTGAAATTTCATGATGAGCTATTCCAATCTTTGAACTCAAATGGTCAAAATGTATCTTCAGGAGTGAAAGAGTTAATTAAGAAAATTTTGAGTAGAAAGATATACATATAGCGAAAATCTGGTTTTGAAATAAAATCACTGTGCCTGAAAGCATACAATATTCAGTTAAGTTCTTGTTCACAACTTGCTGGAGAAAAAAAGCAGCTTGGTTAAGAGTGAAAAGTAAACAGTTGTGAAGAAATTCAGTTCTTAAAGGAATCTCAAGCACCACTAATATTGAAAATATCTCGTAGTGGAAAAAATATTTAAACTCTATCAGCTGAAAAGTAGAAACATTTAAAACTATTACACTTTTACAATGTACCATTGCTGAAACATCATGAGATAAGTTGCTCATCATTTTACCATCAAACCTTCAAATCGGTTTTGAGATTTGTATAGGAATTCCCGACGGTCAAATACATCCAATTATCACATCCATGATGTATATCCGATGTGGTCATTTAAATTCCGAAAGTCGTCGAAAGTTGTACGGTATCGGAGCCATCTTGGTAATCAGCAGTGATAAAGACCTATCGGGGATTTAAAGGTTGGCGTACCAATGACAGCAGACGGCCGACCAACACTACCTTAAGTAGCAATACACACGCGGATCTGTGTACCTACTGTCGTGCTGAAGTAAATGTCCTCAAAATTCGAACAAGATTTTTTTATGTTACACACTAGAACTTATTTTTAGTGTTAATTTCTAAGAGCCCCGTGAAATAGTGGTTGACAGCATATATACTGTGATTGATCTGTTCGTCCGTCCGGAACAGATTCGTTTCTGCCCAGTAAATTTGTAACCTATTATAAGAGAGATGAAACTTTACATGATTGTTATAACCACCATTATAAAGAAAGTTCAGCATACCACTATTAGAAAGAAAGTTTAATTGGCATTACCTATTTCATTCGAATTTGTCCTTGAAAAGTTAATGTCCCAAACTTTTTGTGTCAAAAACAGAGTGGGACCTTCCTGACATGTCAGTGTTTTAGTTTTGCTTAAAACTTTGTATGCAACCAGTATGTAAGGAATTCAATTTATTTGCCTTCATTTGGACTTAATGATAAGTTGGTACCTCACTAGAATCATTACAATATATTGACTGCATGCTACAATATCATTGCTCTTAGAGATGGTAAAATTCAATTTCCATGTCATCATAGTTTTATCAAATAAAGCCATGTTTCTGTAAAGAGCTTGATTGATTCGTTAAGGAGATTATTTGTTATTTATGTGTAACTTTATTCTGTTGAGAGAATTTTACATTCTGTTGGGGACGCTAACCTCCATAGTCTTGTGTTCTTCAGATATTTACACTTATACATTAATACAAATTCAGATATGTCTACATACTTGCCATTACCTCCCTATTCAGTAAAGGAGCTCCCGATTTTGAACCCTAAATCTTTGCATTTTCAACCAGTGAATTTGCTTAAACTATTCCTGTTTTTTTAAGATCAGGCCCTAGGATTATGAAAGATCTTAAGTCTAAATTTGTCTTAAATTTTAACTTTAAGCCAATCAGGATTAACATTACATTTAGCCAATCAGAATTAACATTACAAAATGTAACATAATACGTGATTGGCTTAAAGCACAAACTTTTCATGAGGTTTCATGATCTCGGGGCCAAATGATTTAATCTGAAAGATTGTTACAACTCAAAAGAAGCCACGTAAAAACTGTTTATTTTTTCCTTTGGGTGCATAAATTATTTTATTTGTCCTTCCAATTCTGAAATTTAGAGCATTTGTATTCTTCCCTATTGATGTTTCAATAATTGGAAAAAATATGTGTCTATCAAAAATCATGAAGATCTACTACGCCAACAAGTGTTTTGTGAGCTGCGTCAGGAAGCTCAGCGTAACAGTCTTTAACTGTATGTACAGTTAATATCTATCATTTTACACGGAGTCGTCGCCGTTCCTCGATAGATTTTAAAAACAGAAGCCAATATACAAACAGCTATAGGGAGGGTTAAGTTATACACAGTGAACATTTAACCCAACGTTCTGTATTAGAAATATTGAATTTGTGCAGTCAATTGCTAGACTGAATGATTCGAAGGATTGATTTGGGTATTGTTTTCAAACTGACATAAAAAATATGTCGCAAGCTACAGAATCGGAAAAACACATGCAAGGCTGTTCAGTAGTGAGGCCCATAATAGGGAATATATCCCATAACAGCGGAAGGTATAAACGGGTATATCCGGAATTGTTTAGGAATAGATAAACAAGAATTTATTATTATTGTGATGGTTCAGTATTCCATCTCTGAACTATTAGTACTGTTGTATTATATGTCCTTACAAGAGGCACAGTGGTCTAGTGGTAGGACACCAGGTTCATAATTGAAAGGTTGGGAGTTCGAGTCCTGGTGTCATATCATATTTGTACAACACAACCCTCCACCCCCACCCCCAACTCCCTCCCTCATTTAAGGTTGTGATAAAGCGATATATAAGAACCTTGAATTATTATTATCATTATTTTAATACTGTTGTATTATATGTCCTTACAAGGGGCACAGTGGTCTAGTGGTAGAACACCAGGCTCGTGATCGAAGGGTTGTGAGTTCGAATCCCGGTCACGGCACTTGTGTTGTATCCTTGAACAAGATACTTTACTCTGCTTGTTCCTGTCTACTCAGTTGTAAATAAAATCCAGGTGTTTGTATTTTGACATCAAGGTTTGAGAATATCTTAATTAGTCCCCCACCGGAATCCGGGGGGGACTATAGGTTTGCGTTGTGTCCGTCCGTCCGTCCGTCCGTCCGTCCGTCCGTCCGTCCGTCCTTCCGCACACTATTTGTCCGGGCTCTATCTCCCATACTATAAGACACTGGAACTTCATACTAAGTGTGTGGGTTCCCTGTGGGAAGGCGGTGTGTCGCATACAAAAACCGGGTCACTGTGACCTATATTTTGACCTCTGACCTACATTAAAGAAAAAGCTTGTCCGGGCTCTATCTCCTGCACTATAAAGCACTAGAACTTAATACTTAGTAGTATTGTTCCTTGTGGGAAGGCGGTGTGTCGCGTACGAAAACCGGGTCACAGTGACCTATATTTTGACCTCTGACCTACATTAAAGAAAAAGCTTGTCCGGGCTCTATCTCCTACACTATAAAGCACTAGAACTTAATACTTGGTAGTATGGTTCCTTGTGGGAAGGCGGTGTGTCGCGTACAAAAACCGGGTCACTGTGACCTATATTTTGACCTCTGACCTACATTAAAGAAAAAGCTTGTCCGGGCTCTATCTCCTACACTATAAAGCACTAGAACTTAATACTTAGTAGTATTGTTCTCTGTGGGAAGGCAATGTGTCGCGTACAAAAACCGGGTCAATGTGACCTATATTTTGCTATTTTTTGACCTCTGAAATACATTAAAGTAAGAGTTTGTCTGGGCTCTATCTCCTACACTATAAAGGACTAGAACTTAATACTTGATAGTATGGTTCCTTGTGGGAAGGCGGTGTGTCACGTACCAAAACCGGGCACTGTGACCTTTATTAGTCCCCCACCGGAATCCGGGGGGGACTATAGGTTTGCGTTGTGTCCGTCCGTCCGTCCGTCCTTCCGCACACTATTTGTCCGGGCTCTATCTCCCATACTATAAGACACTGGAACTTCATACTAAGTGTGTGGGTTCCCTGTGGGAAGGCGGTGTGTCGCATACAAAAACCGGGTCACTGTGACCTATATTTTGACCTCTGACCTACATTAAAGAAAAAGCTTGTCCGGGCTCTATCTCCTGCACTATAAAGCACTAGAACTTAATACTTAGTAGTATTGTTCCTTGTGGGAAGGCGGTGTGTCGCGTACAAAAACCGGGTCACAGTGACCTATATTTTGACCTCTGACCTACATTAAAGAAAAAGCTTGTCCGGGCTCTATCTCCTACACTATAAAGCACTAGAACTTAATACTTGGTAGTATGGTTCCTTGTGGGAAGGCGGTGTGTCGCGTACAAAAACCGGGTCACTGTGACCTATATTTTGACCTCTGACCTACATTAAAGAAAAAGCTTGTCCGGGCTCTATCTCCTACACTATAAAGCACTAGAACTTAATACTTAGTAGTATTGTTCTCTGTGGGAAGGCAGTGTGTCGCGTACAAAAACCGGGTCAATGTGACCTTTATTTTGCTATATTTTGACCTCTGACCTACATTAAAGTAAAAGTTTGTCCGGGCTCTATCTCCTACACTATAAAAGACTAGAACTTAATACTTGGTAGTATGGTTCCTTTTGGGAAGGCTGTGTGTCGCGTACAAAAACCGGGTCACTGTGACCTATATTTTGACCTCTGACCTACATTAAAGAAAAAGCTTGTCCGGGCTCTATCTCCTACACTATAAAGCACTAGAACTTAATACTTGGTAGTATGGTTCCCCGTGGGAAGGTGGTGTGTCGCGTACCAAAACCGGGTCACTGTGACCTATATTTTGACCTCTGACCTACATTAAAGAAAGAAAAATTTGTCCAGGTTCTATCTCCTACACTATTAAGGATTAGAACTTTATACTTGGTAGTATAGTTCTCTGTGGGAAGGTGGTGTGTCGCGTACCAAACCTGGGTCACTGTGACCTTTATTTTGCTATATTTTGACCTCTGACCTACATTAAAGTAAAAGTTTGTCCGGGCTCTATCTCCTACACTATTAAGGATTATAACTTTGTACTTGGTAGTAAAGTTCCCTATGGGAAGGCGGTGTGTCGCGTAACAAAACCGGGTCACAGTGACCTATATTTTGACCTCTGACCTACGTTACACAAATACCTTGTCCGGGCTCTATCTCCTACACTATAAAGCACTAGAACTTAATACTTGGTAGTATGGTTCCCCGTGGGAAGATGGTGTGTTGTGTACCAAAACTGGGTCACTGTGACATTTATTTCGACAGTTATTCAAGCTATGCACAACACAAACAAAGTTACATAAGTGTACAAACATTCTTGTTGTTGGAGATTTCAACATGGACTTCGCAAAGATGGACAGCCTTCAAAAATCTTGTAAACTTCACCAACAACTGACCACGCCTACCCATTGCCTTGGAGGAATTCTTGACTTGGTCTTCTCATCCAAATTATTCCCAGTGACAAACAAACCTGTGTTCTTCTCAGATCACCATTTAATCAATATACAGTACTGTTGAATTCAATGTAAGCATAACAAACAACATCTTGTTATTATTATTACAATTTCATGTCTATTGCAGTAAAACCTGTCTATAAAGGATACCCAATAGAAAAACTAAAGGTGTCCTTCATAGACTTGTGTCCTTTATATAGAGATCATTTATAGAGTATACCTACAGTGTACATGTATTTAGTGAGAATGGGATGGTTCCTGTATAGAAGCGGGTCTCTGTAAACTACATCTTCACCTTTCAATACATTGAAGAAAATACATGACCTTATTGCATCTTTAGATTCACACTCATTGCTATTGGATCTCGAGATAACAACCCGGTGGGGGACTGTAATTCGTTGAATTATCTTGTTAGTCAGAGTTTCAGTGACACAATCCAGCTGTGTTTTGTATATTTTAATTATTTGACATCAAGGTTTGAGAATATCTTAGTCAGTTTGTATATTTTGACGTCAAGGTTTGAAAATATCTTAGTCAGAGTTTTAGTGACACAATCCAGGTGTGTTTAGTATATTTTGACATCAAGGTTTGAGAATATCTAAGTCAGAGTTTTAGTGACACAATCCAGGTGTTTGTATTTTGACATCAAGGTTTGAGAATATCTAAGTCAGAGTTTTAGTAAAACGATTCAGGTGTGTTTTGTATATTTTGACATAAAGGTTTGAAAATATCTTAGTCAGAGTTTTAGTAACATGATCCAGGTTTGTTTTGTATATTTTGACATCCCGGTTTGAAAATATCTTAGTCAGAGTTTAAGTAACATGATCCAGGTTTGTTAGCTCACCTGGCCCGAAGGGCCAAGTGAGCTTATGTGATGGTGCAGCGTCCGTCGTCCGTCCGTCCGTCCATCCGTCCGTCCGTCCGTCTGTCCGTCCTGTGTCCGTCAACTTTTTCCTTTAAACGACTTCTTCTAAAATTCCGAAAGGCCCAGTGACATGAAATTTGGCTGGTAGATTTCTTGGAAGGAGCTGAACAAAGTTTGCGAAAAAAAATCACTTTGACCTAATTTCAAGGTCACAGGGGTCAAAAATATCGAAACCTTCAAACAACTTCTTCTAAAATACCGTCAGGAATAGAGACTTCATATTTGACCGGTAGCTTCCTTGGATAAAGCCAAATAAAGTTTGGGAAAAGAAACGACCTTGACCAATATTCAAGGTCGCAGTGAGGTTAAATCTATTTTAACCTTTAAATGACTTCTTCTGAAATACAAAAAGCCCTAGAAACATAGTATTTGGCTGAAAGGTTTCTTGGATGAAGCCAGACAAAGTTTGCGAAAAGAAATGACCTTGACCTATATTCAAGGTCACAGGGGTCAAATCTGTTAAAACCCTCAAAAGACTTCTTCTGAAATACCAAAAGCCCTAGAAGCATGATATTTGGCTGAAATGTTCCTTGGAAGAAGCCCGACAAAGTTTGCGAAAAGAAATGACCTTGACCTATATTCAAGGTTACAGGGGTCAAATCTGTTAAAACCTTCAAACGACTTCTTCTGAAATACCAAAAGCCCTAGAAGCTTGATATTTGGCTGACAGGTTCCTTGGATGAAGCCCGACAAAGTTTGCGAAAAGAAATGACCTTGACCTATATTCAAGGTCACAGGGGTCAAATCTGTTAAAACATTCAAACGACTTCTCCTGAAGTACCAAAAGCCCTAGAAACATGGTATTTGGCTGACAGGTTCCTTGGATGAAGCCCGACAAAGTTTGCGAAAAGAAATGACCTTGACCTATGTTCAAGGTCACAGGGGTCAAATCTGTTAAAACCTTTAAACCATGATATTTGGCTGAAAGGTTCCTTGTATGAAGCCCGACAAACTTTGGGAAGGAAAATGAGCTTGACCCATATTCAAGGTCACATTGCAGTGGTCAAATCGGTTAAAAGCTTTGAGCGACTTCTTCTGATAAACCCAAATACCTAGAGACATGATATTTGGCTGGTAGCATCCTGGGATGAAGCCAAACAAAATTTGAAAATGAAAATTATGTTGTATTATAAGGTCATAGGGGTAAAATATATTTAAATCTTAATATGTTCTTCTAAATGTCTTGCAGTAAAAGATTTTAGGGGACTTTAGGGTAACACTATAATATACTGAAACGAAAAAGAAACGCAACTTCAAATTGTAGGTTTAATAAAATAATAATTGTGAGCATTATGTTTAAATTTCATATGTAATAGTTAATATTGAATATTGATGTAACATCCTTATTCAATATTTAGAGATTTTTAAGAACAGGTCACTTTGCTAGAAGGTCATGATTGGTAGTACCCTACGTGAATCCAAGTTGAAATGGCAGCAGTTTTGAAACCGTGCCCTAATATCGTGTGTGTCCTCCTCGAACAGTTATCACATCTCTAATTCTTTGTTGCATTGAGTTCATCAGGGCATTGACTTTCCGTATTGGAATGTTATTCCATTCTTGGACGAGTGCATTTGCTAACTGAGGGAGGGTATTTGGGGGGTTACGGCGATTTCGAATTCTTCTGTCTAATTCATCCCAGAAATGCTCGATTGGGGACAGGTCGGGGCTATATGGAGGCCAATCTATAGGAGCAATGTTCTGTGTCGCAAGAAAGTCTCTACAGACTCTTGCAACGTGTGGTCTCGCGTTATCTTGCTGAAAGGTTAGATGATGCTGCCTAACAAACGGCACAACATGGGGCCTAAGGATCTCATCCCGATAGCGTACGGCCGTTAAATTCCCATTGACTATCACCAAAGGCGTCTTCAAACCATGGGAGATTCCCGCCCAAACCATAACTGATCCACCCCCAAATCGGTCGTGTTCCAAAACACAGGCGTCAGCAAAACGTTCGCCTCGACGCCGGTACACACGTTGACGGCCATCTGCTCGAAATAACGTGAATCGAGATTCATCGGTGAAGAGCATAGACCTCCAACGTCTCATAGGAAAACGTCTGGGCATATGTGCCGTTGCCCATTGCATACGACGTGCTCGACGTTGCGGTGTTAGTGGTAAACCAACGTACTGTCGCCTTGCACGCAAATTAGCCTCACGCAGTCTGTTGATCACTGTTTGGGGATGAATTCGACGGTTATGATTACCAATCGTATTCCTTGCCGTTTCAGCGGCCGTTAATCTCCTGTTACGCAGGTGTGCCAACCTAAGAACCCGGTCTTGACGTCGCGACGTTACGCGTGGACGTCCTGATCTCGGCTGGTCATCGACTCTTCCTGTTGCGTTAAGACGTGAAACTAATCGACTAATAGTCCATTTGTGAACTCTGAATTGTCGAGCGACGTGAAGTTGCGTGTTCCCTGCCAGAAGCATCGCTATAGCACGTCCTCTATCAACCTTTGATAACCGTGGCATAATTGTAAAAGGAATTATTGTTTGCAAAAGTATTGGCGATGATGTGGCTCAATGTTAGTGATGAATTGATACTGGTTTGAATGAAAAAAGAACGCATATGTTTGTACAGGCACGGTTTTTGATGTTTTTACCGCGCCGGAAGTGCATAGGTCTCTAGTCACACTTGGGTGATTTTGAAGATTGGTATGGGTGTTAGGCAGGTTGCATGTTTATATCGGCGATTTTTATACATATATGTATATTTAATACAAAATTAATCACAATTTTCCATGTTGCGTTTCTTTTTCGTTTCAGTATATAAGTCAGAGATTGATACCAGGTGAGCGATGCAGGCCCATTGGGCCTCTTGTTTTGTATATTTTGACATCAATGTTTGAGAATATCTTAGTCAGAATTTTAGTAATACTATCCAGGTGTTTTGTATATTTGATATCCTGCTGGTAAAGATCTCAAACAAGAATGCTTAAATCACTGTCAATTGATCCAACATTTTAATAGGCCCAAGAAACGCTACACTTTAAACAACAAGATTTATAAAAATATAAATCAAGATCCATACACACATCAACCTCACAGAGGGGCACATAGTATAACAAAAATACGCCAGTCAACAATACTTGATCTATCAATACTGGAAGCCTAAACGTATTACGTTACCTAATTCTGAGTCCTAGTGTCATATTACAGAACCATATTGGAACATTTACAATGCTATAGAAATACACCAATAACTGTGACCGAAAATTCACGGCCATTGATCAATTTTTTATTAAATCTGAGAACTTTGATAAAAATATGAACTATGTCCCGCAGTTCTGATTTCTTCCCTAGGCCTTGAAAACAAATATATCTAGGCTAAATGATATTTTGATGATTAAGTCTATACTTCTGATTAAAATGTGTATATTACATAACCCTCAACCTTCCCACACAAAGAAGGAGACTCCATCATTTTGACCAAAATTCACTGATCTCCCTTAAAAATCTCCCCTATTTAATGTAAGTCCATGCAGACTCAACCAAACTCAAAATCTAACTCCTGTGGTCAAATGATATCATTTTAGTTACTGCAGTCAAGTGTGTGTAAATAACAGGTGTGTCTGATCAGATGAATAGTCTGGGAAGTTATTTTGATATATGAATTAAGGGGAAAGACAAATTAGGCAATACAGTTTAAGTCACATTTCATGCACTTTCTCCCTCCTATAGAATGAGGGAGATCTTCCTGACATTGGAAATGTGGAGGGAGGGAGATTGACCTCGTTCATTGGAGGTTTCAGCGGTTAACACCCTCTATGTTACTGTATAAATTAATATATCATGCACTGAATTCTATAGTGATTTAAATGTAAACAAAAAAGAACAAAATACCAGAGATGAAAATATTCAACTGATTGGCTGAAATCAGCCTTTTTGAGAGTTTCAATGTAATGTAAATCTTTTGAATTTTCCAATTCAAATGATTGAAGAACCTATTGTTCAGTCCATTTTCATCTCTGAGAATACTGAAGCTTCAACAAAACTAAAATCCAAACTCAAAATCAATTAGACTTTAGGGTCAAATTACAGTGGAAAGTCATAACATGGGCCCTTTGAAATATCACAATAGAAGATATAAGACCATATATGGTCATGATTAGCAGTATAACCTCAATCTTCAGTTTCATCAACAACACCTGCCATGTTAACCTAGTGACTAGGTCACATCCGAATCACATGTTTTTGTCCACTGAGCGGACGTAAGACTGTCAAAATCAACTGAGGGTTTGATTATTTCAAAGTTCTTAAATTTATGATAGTTCAGAAGTGAATGAGTTAGGTCATAATAGTCCTATTTATAGAATCATCGAATGTAATAAATCAAATGAAAATACCTGTAAGTCATTTTAAAATAGTTCTTACAATCTGTCTGTTTAAACAAGTACAATATACAAGTTTATCTACCGTGTTGAATTAACATTTTAATCTACAATACAAATAGGAGAAGGGAAATATGTAAATTGGTCTCGTCTCTGGAATTTCATTAGAATGAAAATTAACCTGATCAATATCAGATTGTTAAGGGATAATTGAATCATTTTGATATCGAATTGCACTTGATTTGGCACACAGATAATACAGGATAAACATTTTAATTAGATCTAATGACAGTATAAGAGTAGGGTCATATCAAGCTTAACAATTTATGTTCAATTTGATTTTCAATTTTAGGTTTTTTCTACAAATATTCAAGAATGTTTTTAGATAATTCAAGAAGATATATAATTGCTTTAACTTTTGAGGTTAACAATGTTGGAAATTGTTATAAATTAAAAGTTCAGATTGTTATAAGTTTATAAAAATTTTAAATACCTTATCAGAAACGGACTGAAATTTAGCCGTCAGAATTAAGCTGATGTCTTGTGTCTCACTGTATAATTAGTTGTCTGTTTAGGCTAATGCCTTCTGTCTAGTTCTGTTAACTCATCCCCAAATTTCTAAAATACAGTATGAATAGAATTACAAAGTAATGTCAGACAGTGCTTGCCAACTTTTTTGAAGTTTCCATGTTGGAGATAACATGTGCTCAGAATTTGAAACATGAGGAATATTATGTATATATGTACATCCAAAGGAAAAATTACACTTTTGAATGGCTTTTTTTGAGCTGTTCATTCAGATGAAGTCATCAGATCTTGAAAATAGTTTAGCAAATTAATTGGTTGAGAATGCAAAAATTTAGGATCCAAAATCGAAAGTCTCACTCCCTTCTAAATAGGGAGTGTATACATTTGCAAGAATGTGTTGTTTACATTTAGACTAAGGTTCCTCTTCATACAATTGATGATAAATTAAAATTCTACAACAGATATGGAAAATTAATGACTGGTTGAAACATTATTTTATGGGCTGATACCATGATTAAGTAGTTGTGTTTGAGATAACCTGCTGTTGCGAACCCCCCATTCCCCATCTAGTTGCAAGATGATCGTGACAGCACTTTGGGCCTTTTGAATTTCAAATGTTGTGAATAGCAATGGAAGGAGTTAGTGCAGGTGTCGGAATTTTGCCATTGACCTTAAACCATCATTATACTGAAACAGATAACGGACAACTGTTTAAGCCTTTCGGTTTTGAAATTATTGATAGCAATGAACAAAAAGCGTGGGTGTTTGAATTTATAGCCATACATGATGATAGAGCACTCGATCTGTACACCATTTAACAGTATGATGATATTTGTGTTTTAATTTTACCACTCGCTTGTCAATGATACAATCTAAAAGTAAACTGTCAACACTTTGGGCCTTATATATTTCAGTTGACCGAACGCTTGGGTGATTGAATTTTACCAATGGGAGGACCAGTGATACAATCTAACTGTAAACAAACATTTTACGACAATGAGCCAGATCAAAACCGGCTAAGTGTTCTGTTATTGTTGTGTTAATTGATTACCCGGCTACGTAAAATCCAAAACGGTGTTCACAATGCGAACATATTATACCTATAAGTACTGTTTACTGTGTATACATAATGCAAATTTATACAAAGGATTGACCGCAATGTTTTTTGAACAGATATTCAATTGCCAAAGACCTCGAGTTGTTCATTGTTTCTGTAGATAAAATTTGTGTTTTGTATTTGGCAGAAGGCTCAAGGAGTCGTATTTGCCATCTCATTAGGCAATTACAATAGGGTATGACAGCCTATCTTAAACGTCTGGCACAATTTTCTTGCGTCAAATTTTGAAAGAAAAAAAATGGAAGAACAAAGAATAACCATGCATGACTGAATATAGATCTTGACGTTCAATAATTTTCAAGCTTGGTGTGAATTCTATTTTGAGTGAAAAAAGTTATTGAGTGCCGAAAACAATTTATATTTGGTACATGGAATTGCAGATTTGACTGTTATTTTGTTTCTCCATAGATAACCCCCCCACCCCCAAACCCCCGGGGAAAACAAGCTATCATCACAAATTTTCAAAGTGCCCTTTTTTAGAACTGACTAAAAATTACATATAAGTTCATATTTCTTATATTAGGATGATGATTGTTTTAGGTCTGTATCAGTACAAATTTTATTTCTGAATTTGAATAATGTTGAGAAATTCTAGATAAAACTATTTCATAATGTTGTCTTCAAGCTGATCATACTTGAAAGAAAATATACCCCGTGTTACAATTTGAGAGCTATTATGTACTTTAAATATTGTAACAATGGTGTTATAGTTATCATGTTTAATTGGAAATTATTCCGTTTGTACAAATTCAATTCTGGATTTCAATATTTTTGAAAATATTCAAATTTAAAATTCCCCAAATTGTTATTAAGTTGACTAGGCTATAACTCATTCACCTGACAACACATTTGAACTCTTCCAATTCAGAGGTTGGAAGAGTTCATTGTGAAATTTCAGGGGTAAATAAGTAAACAATTGATCTCGAAACAATTATTCATAAGTATAATGTTTGTGAGCTAATGTACTAGTGATATAGAGTGTTGTTGTCATATTTAATTGTGTTTCATTACAAACTTTTCTATGCGAGGACAGAAGCTTATGTCAGATAATTAATGGGTTGTTTTGAATCCATGATAACAAAACCAAGATAATTTGTTCGAAGTTTTATCAATAAGTCAATGGGTGTTGATTTTCACACGCTTTAAATCTGATAGGAGTAACAGATTTTATAGAAATGACTTAAATGAGGGAGATTTCGAGGGGGATTGACTTAAATGAGGGAGATTTTAAGGGGATTGACTTAAATGAGGGAGATTTCGAGGGGGATTGACTTAAATGAGGGAGATTTCAAGGAGGATTGACTTAAATGAGGGAGATTTCGAGGGGGATTGACTTAAATGAGGGAGATTTCGAGAGGGATTGACTTAAATGAGGGAGATTTCGAGAGGGATTGACTTAAATGAGGGAGATTTCGAGAGGGATTGACTTAAATGAGGGAGATTTCGAGGGGGATTGACTTAAATGAGGGAGAGTTCGAGGGGGATTGACTTAAATGAGGGAGATTTCGAGGGGGATTGACTTAAATGAGGGAGAGTTCGAGGGGGATTGACTTAAATGAGGGAGATTTCAAGGGGGATTGACTTAAATGAGGGAGATTTTAAGGGGATTGACTTAAATGAGGGAGATTTCGAGGGGGATTGACTTAAATGAGGGAGAGTTCGAGGGGGATTGACTTAAATGAGGGAGATTTCAAGGGGCATTGGTAAATCATGGTCAAAATGAGGGAGGGTTAATGGATATGAATTTCCCCCCTTTAGGTTGTTTTAACTTAGAGATCAGAATATAATGATATGTTTATGAAATTTTATCTTGAATATCTTCAATGTCAGGTTTTAAATATCTGATTTTTAAATAGCGTGCCAACAAATTTGACATCACAAATGTTGAGAACACTAAGTTAAAAGATCGGATTTTATTCTTCTTTCAAGTACATTATTAGATCAAAATGATCACAGTGATTTGGAATTGCCAAAATAATGAATTCAATAATAATGAAAAAAAAAACAGTGTGGCAGATTGCTAGAATAAATGTTTGATGGCAGTAAATATTTTATATAAATATTTACCCAATACAATGGTTATGTAATCTTTGTAAACCAAGAAGAAGAAAAAGAGGTTGTGATAGAAGGTAGAAAGAGTTGTCTCCCTTCCCTCTTCTAACTTTTGCTTGTAGAATTCATGGTTCATACAGAAGATGAAAAGTGCTTGAATTTGGGGTCAGTGTTGGAAAAGTGCTTGAATTTGCTCACAAATGCATGAAAAGTGCTTGAATTCATACTTACTAGCTGTAAACATCTAATTATTATTTTCAGATTTATATTAAAAACAATTCTACTGAACATCACAAAATTTTTTCAAAAGATTAAAGTTGTTGATTATACCCCATATCCTTGCGAGTTAAGACAATAAAATACAAATTTTTGAAAAATGAGAAAAAGTGCTTGAATTTTGACATAAAAAATCTGTATTAACCATGAGATTTGAATCCTACCCAACAACAGAATCTCAGAAATACAGTCCTGTTTGCTGGTGTGTTCTGTCAACAAGCTACATATTTTCTGCCTCCTTTTAGCTTGCTCCTTAATTTGTTTTGAATAAACGTTATGTTTTTATCATTTTTCAAGATTAAAGGTATACCTAGTACACTTTACAGAAAAAGATTTATTGAAAACAGTACTACATGTCATTGAGACCTATATGCCTCGCAATGTAATCAAATTTGGAACAGTAATTAAACTTATCCCGTATGTATACCTAATTGCTATGGAAACAGACAGTTTGAACAACATCAGAACCAAACTGTGTTGAACATTTTGTCTACATCTTTTTTTACAGAAGACTTTGGGCAGCCTAGTACATTTTGGTACAGTGGACTCCACTTAATATCACCCCTGTTAATATCACATTCATCTTTATATCATGTTTTTCCCAAGCACCGTTTTTCTCTTTATATAATCTACATAATTTTAATTGGTTAATATCATGTATTTTTAGGTGAATTCCTCTTAATATCATGGTTTTTTTAACCTGAGTCACATAAAATGTTCAGAAAATGATGTCATTTCCATTGATTTTAGATATAACTTGTACAAAATGTTGCATAGAAAATAAAAAATAATCCCAAAAATGTTTTTTTTAATTGAAATAATGTTATTTATGTATTGAAACATCTTCATATGTACATTGAATAGCTTAATTAATATAGAGATTGGAAATGCACTAGATTTAGTGAAAAAGCATGTTTCTCTTAACGTAACATTCCTGTTAATATCATGTTTTTGTCTGACAAATGCAACATGATATAAAGAGGAGTATACTGTATTAGTAGTGACTGTCCAGAGACATATCATACATCATGCATAATAAAATGAATATATGGCATTGTGGACAAAAGTTGCTATGGAAATGAGCACATCCACCAGCAGTATTGCACCTCCGAAGCACATGGGTGATAATTCTATTTACTAAGGAATAATTTTCTAGATTTTAAGTCTGTTCATATTCATTGTAAAGTATCCCCATATTAGTTGTATAATTATCTTCAGGTTGGAAAGTATGATTTATGTATTAAGATTATTTTATACGACCAAAATATGTTTTTATGTGACGTTTCGATGACTAGTACAATATGTATCCTGTCACCTTCATCAGACTAATGACCAACAAAGCTTATGCACACAGCAGGTCGGGTGTAAATTGTGTACGAGTTGGTAAATGACAAATTGGTCATTTCGTCTACACTGTTAGGCATATGTACAATAGTTAAGTTATTGTACCGAAACAACTAGATTCAACTACGCTTTGTTAATGACTTGGTCATCGAAACATCAAACTGTTAATTCTCAACCAAAAATGAACTTCACAGGATCAAACTCTGCATCTGATGAGATTAAAGGTCAAAGGTCAAAAGTGACCTTTGACCACCACTTTGGGAATAAAATGTTTGCCTACAAGATAAATCATGAACCCCTGGACATTTTTGGTTTATATTTACACCATAACACCATACTATTAAGTTCAACTCCTGACTAGATTTTGGTGATCATCTGTCAAGGTTAAAGTGTCAAAGGTCACACTTTGTTGAGGGTGGAGTTATTTATTCCTCTTGGTTCTTTGTTATCTCCCCTGATCCGAAGGACCAAGGTGAGGTTATGCCATACCGTGGCGTCTGACGTCCGTCCGTCAACAATTGATTATCGACTTCTCCTTCTTAACCGCTGATCAGAATGTAATTAAATTTGGTAGGAAGCATCCCTAGGTGTCTGGGATTCAGATTTATACAAATGATGGGGCTGACCCCCCAGGGCCTGAGGGGCAGGGCCAAAAGGGGTCCATTTGGCTATATTCATATTAACGACTTCTCTGGATCTAAGCAATGTGAAACATTCATATTTTAGTGGTACATGTAGCATCTTTAGGTTGCTGGGATTCAAATTTATACAAATGATGGGGCTGACCCCCCCCAGGGGCCTGAGAGGCGAGGCCAAAAGGAGTCCATTTGGCTATATTCATATTAACAACTTCTTCTCTGGATCTAAGCAATGTAATACATTCATATTTTAGTGGTAGCATTCTTAGGTGGCAGAGATTCAAATTTATACAAATGATGGGGCTGACCCAACTAGGGACCTGAGGGGCGGGGCCAAAAGGGATCCATTTGGCAATATTGATTTATAATATGATTTTAGATTTGATCCCAGGGTCTGCCACGCCCTTGCAGATGTGACTCTTGAGTCATAACTTTCAAACGGTTGAGATCCACACCCCAGAACTATATATACAATTGGAGAGCATAAAAAGACGATCACATAAATGATTTTAGGTTTGACCCCAGGGTCTGCCACGCCCTTACAAACTTGACTCTTGAGTCATATCTTTTAAATGGTTGAGATCTCCACCTCAAAATTACATATACAATTGCAGAGCGTAAACAGACAATCACAAAAATGATTTTAGATTTGACTCCAGAGTCTTCCACACGCTTGCAGACTAATGACTCTTGAGTCATAACTTTCAAACGGTCGAGATCCCCACCCAAAAACTTTATATAAAATTGCTTAGAATAAAGAGAACAGCACAAATATGATTTTAGATTTGATCTCAAGGGTCTGCCATGCCCTTGCAGACTTAACTCTTGAGTCATAACATTTAAACGGTTGAGATCCCTACCCCAAAACTATATATTCAACTGCTTGGCATTAAGAGATGATCACAGTCATCATGTTAGATTTGACCCTGGTTTCTGCCATGCCTTTGCAGTCATGACTCTTGAGTCATAACACATCACAAACATGATTTCAGATTTGATCCTAGCGATTGCCACATCCCTTACAGACTTCCCAATACAAAACAATTCAATTGCTGGGCATAAAGAGAGCATAATTATTATGAACCAATTTCAAATGAATTTCCTCTAAATGCTGTTTTGAATCAGAAAGCTAAGAGTTCATTAAAGGCAATATTGTGGCAGATCCCACACTGGAAAACTTTATGTTATTTAACTTACACATAACTTTTTGTTGCATTTACTGAAAGCCAGGTGAGCGATACAGGCCCTCTGGGCCTCTTGTTGTATTTGTTATACCCCCGCAACAAAGTTAGGGAGTTATACTGGTGTAAAAGATGTGCATTGATTAGGTTGCCTTACAAGCATGAGCTGTAGGAAATTTCCCTTTAGCTCAGTCGTTAGAGCATCGGGCTGGAGAGCCAATGGTCGTGGGTTCAAGCCCCAGCGACGGCACTATCTTTATCACTTTTCATTGACCTATTACAAACTGATGCCAATAACCCTTTCCATTTCAAGGAAGGAGGAACTAGAATAAAATAACCTGAGATTTTTTGTTTCAATTCTTATTACTTCACTAAACTGAAGGCACCAGGATGCTTAAAGTCAACAGCTAATATATATAGTAACACCTCCGAGCAGCTGGATGCAGATGTGAATATAAATTCACCTGTGGGTTATCTGTAGGTTTTCCAGTTTCCTCCCATATTAAAACTCCCACATTCTTATTATCCGAGGCACAACAATGACTTGTTTATAATCGTGGTAATATAAATAAAGTTTATACGATATATTTAACACAATTGATCAATTAAATTTATATTAATATTGTCAACAATTGAAATTGTTATGCTTTTCAATTTGTGTCAATATATTCTAGACACCTTCTATTTGAGTGTTATAAATGTTCTAAAAGAATGGACAATATTTGAAGACCAAATGCACTTTAAGCTTTGCAATGTATTTAAAGCACACAACAGTAATTGCTAATGGTTTTCTTATAGTGCAAATATTATATTGTATTATTAATACTGTATACATTATCAGATTGATAATGAAGGCCTGTACAATGGGGAGTACTATGGCTATGTTTAGTGTGAGGTATTGGGCCTGTTATAATGGCTCTCTCTCCCACCTAGTCACACATCAAAGTGTTGATCACCAAACTTACAGAATAATTTACACAGATAACACTAATTAATTATCAATATTAATAACTGGGTTATTTTTTATCATTTGATGATCGAGGGGTTAATTCATATGAATATCTAAAGTTTTTCATTCATCACAAAGTACGTCGGCTAAAATGTCTCCATGTCCATCCATCTAAATAATATCATCTACCTTATCATCAAACTTACTGAATAATTCACACAGATAACACTAATTAATTATCTGTATTAATAAATACTGGGTTATTTTCGATCAATTAATGATCAAGGAGTTAAAATTAATATCTAATGCTTCTATGAGTTTTTAGCTCACCTGGCCAAAAGGGCCAAGTTAGCTTATGTGATGGTGCGGCGTCCTTCAGTTCGTCCATCCGTAGTCCGTCCGTCAACTTTTTCCTTTAGACGACTTCTTCTAAAATACTGAAAGGCCTAGTGACATGAAATTTGGCTGGTAGCTTTCTTGGAAGGAGCTGAACAAAGTTTGCGAAAAAAAAATCACTGACCTAATTTCAAGGTCACAGTGGTCAAAAATGTGGAAACCTTTAAACAACTTCTTCTAAAATACCATCAGGCATAGAGACCTCATATTTGACTGGTAGCTTCCTTGGATGAAGCCAAATAAAGTTTGTGAAAAGAAACAACCTTGACCCATATTCAAGGTCACAGGGGTTAAATCTATTTTAACCTTTAAACGACTTCTTCTAATAAACCAAAATGCCTAGAAGTATGATATTTGGTTGAAAGGTTCCTTGGAGGAAGCAGAACAAAGTTGCGAAAAGAAACGACCTTGACCTATATCCAAGGTCACTAGGGTCAAATCTGTTAAAATGCTCAAACAACTTCTTCTGAAATACCAAAAGCCCTAGAAGCATGATATTTGGCTGAAAGGTTTCTTGGCTGAAGCCCAACAAAATTTGTGAAAAGAAATGACCTTAACCTATATTCAAGGTCACAAGGGTCAAATCTGTTGAATTGTTCAAACGACTTCTTCTGAAATACCAAAAGCCCTTGAAGCATGATATTTTGCTGAAAGGTTCCTTGGATGAAGCCCAACAAAGTTTGTGAAAAGAAATGACCTTGACCTATATTCAAGGTCACAATGGTCAAATCTGTTAAAACATTCAAATGACTTCTTCTGATAAACCCAAATGCCTAGAGACATGATATTTGGCTGGTAGCGTTCTGGGATGAAGCCAAACAAAATTTCAAACTTAAAATGATGTTGTCTTACAAGGTCACAGGGGTAAAATATATTTGAATCTTAACATGTTCTTCTAAATGTCGTGCAGTAAAAGATTTTAGGCGACTTTGGGGTTACACTATAATATAAGTCATAGATTGATACCAGGTGAGCAATGCAGGCCCATTGGGCCTCTTGTTACAGCAGATATAAGACTGTTTCCCCCAGTCGAAATTTGTGCTATTTTCCCAAAATGAAGCAAAATTCAAGAATATTTTCCTAATTTAATAAGGAACAGGCTGCTGTAATATCTAGGTAGTAAAAACACTGTGAGGACAAAAGATCCAAATTATTTCAAGTTACTTGCCTTTCACGAGCATACCACTACCTCCCAAATACACACACATCACACACACCGGGAAGCCATCCTTAAATGACATTAGCTGTTAACAGGACTAAAATTATCTAACCAAACCAAACCATTCTTACAATGTGACCAACATGGGGACAGCTTTAAGCTATTTATTAAGCCATATGATAAACTTAATAATTTTGATTTTCCAATCATGAACTTTCCCTTTCTTGATTGTAACATTCCTGATTCTACAACCTACGGTGATTACATTTGCTTTAAGCATTGAGATTTTTGTGAAAGATTAAAGGCGTTAAACAAATTTTCATGCAGGATGATGAAGACTATGTGGGTTTCGAACTCACAACCCAGAGGTGGAGGGCTAGTGGTAAAATGTTGGGACACCTAATCACATGGCCACCGAGACATCTCCAATAGAAACCATAATATCTAATAATAACTTAATTACTTATTGTATGGAGCGCATTATTGCTGAAAGTATTTCAAGAATCAAAACCCACTCATACTCTTCACTTCAATTCAGTGGTGAATATGGGCTGAGCATTCCAGTTTTGTGTTAAGATTAAACAGCAATATGTCTTTTCTAAAAACATTTTGTATTGCAGTGCATAAAAATACTGCTCGCATAATTCATTGATTAAATACCATTGTGGTGTAGAATAATGCTTCACTAGCTACTACTGTATCAATCTGATTAAAACATAATGAGGATATGTATTTTAATCAGATTGGACTATGTATATAATTATAATTCATTAAATATCAGTGCCTTTGTATTGAAATTTTGAAATATTCAGATATCAAATAATAACAACTATTTTTACTTGCCAAATAAACCAGTTTTCAAAATTTTCAATTCTTGAAATAATCAAATTGTCTTTTAATTCTTTTGACAAAAATTTTGAATTTGAAAGCTAGGGCATTATATATTTGTCAATTTTCATAACCGATGTCCTGAATCATATTTGTGAAATAAACATCATAAGTACTTTTTTGGACATACTTTTGGATTTGTTAGACAGGTTTCTCCCTACAAATGTATGGTAATCATGTAAAACAATGAATACAAACCTTATCTGCAGTCGTGGATTATCACCCCTTTCTCCTAGCTCCTAGTCATAATCCGATCACTATATTAGTTTTGTTGTATCGACACTTAAATTTGTAAATCCCATTAAACATCCAATTCCCACCACATCCAATCTGTCCAATTCATTCACAGCTCTGATTCCGTTACAAACATATTTTGTCAGCAGAAAAATATATTTACATTATTATTGTTCCGTCCGTTCATAAGCATTTCTTACACACCTGTCTGTACAACAAAAAACACCGATTCAATATGACAGATATTTTAACCTACTGTTCAAACAGTATATATAAGATCGGCAGACATCTTCACTTTGATTTAAACCCTCCTTCAGATATCTTCGATGATATATCAAGTGCCATAATGAGGAGGTGCACTTTACTGCCCATGAAAAATGATATTATTTATTGTGAGGCTTGTAGTTGTACATAGTGCTATGGTAAATGTCGAAAAATTTAACTCAAAAATATTCTTTTCAAAATTTGATTATCAGAGGTGAAAATGTCAACTGATTGGCTGAATTCAGCCTTTTTGAGAATTTCAATGTAATGTCAACTTAAAGTTTTTCCCATTTTAAATATTAAGTAAGCTAATGTTCAGTCTTTTTTGCCCTATATACATATATAAGTCCACTTTCATCTCTGGGTGGGTCATGAAAATACTAGGTAAATTCACTGCAAAGCATCATGGTAAACCATGATAACAATAGCAAGGTGTGGTCAGGTTTCTAGATAATTCCTGACTTCAAAGGAGACAATTATTTGTCATTTTCAGATTTTATCAGTTAATAAAATAAATTGGAACTTTGAAAGGCTTTTAATTGATGTACAGCAGATATCTGAATTTATATATTCATGATCTGTAGTAGCTTGAAGGTATTTACCATAACAGGTATGTTATTCAAGATATATATGAATTGTCCATTAGGAGTTGGCCATGTGAGACTGCCGATATGTAGTATATAGACTCCCGTACACCAAAGGTTAAATAAATAATTCACCCCTGAAGACGTATTTGAACTCACCAAATCAAAGGTTGGGATGGTTCATTATGATATTTCAGGGGTGAATGAGTTAATTAAAAGATCTTTAATACAGGTGAGCTGTATCACATGATAATCAGATCATTATTTATACTCGGGTGTGATTTTAATGTAAATAAATATAATCCAGAATACTGGCATGTAAATCTTTGTCTCTTATGCTGTGTCATAATCTTAACGATAATCAAGAGATGTTCATATTACAAATTACCCTAAATATATCCATACAGCCATGCACTGTTGATAAACTAATTATCTTAATTTAAAGATACCCAATTAATTAGTTATTTATTTATTCCAAAATACAAAAATTTATTTGTGTATCTTGAAATTAACTATTGCTATTTCAATTATTTACAATTGTTCAGTGAACGCAATAATAAAGACAGATCAGATGGGCATTTGTATTTTGGGATGGTGGAATATAATGTTAACAATTAAAATCATGTCTATTATCATGTTATTTGTTGCTTTATAGCCTTCTGTTCCTGCAATGGTTTCCTTGTGTTTTCACCTGATTTCACCAAAACTCCTTATTTGTCTTCAGAATGTGGAACATTGGCTCTATTCCTTAACTGTATACAGAGTTACAGCCCTTAGTTACTGTAAAAGCCAATATTTTTGCGTGTGTATTTTTTCGCTCAGACAGCCTCCAAATCATTTGCGGTGTTGAAATGTTCGCGCTAAAGCCATGCTGTTTTGCAATGTGTACCTATACTAATATTATACACCGTAGAGTTTGAGTGGTTTAAAATATATTCGCGTGTGGATATATTCGCTTTGATTTAATGCCAGCGAAATAAGCGAAAATATCCACACCGCGAAAATTCCACTTTTACAGTAATTATTTAAGTGGTATTCAGAGTTATTGCCCTTAATTAGTTTCAGTCAAAGTTTTCTTTTCATTTCATTCTTCAATGACATAACACAAAACAATGCTATTTGTCTGAAAGGATACTGTGTCTCAACTTTGTTACAGCCTGTTCTCTGATAAATATAGCAATACATTACTCATATTGAAATTGGGAAATCATTTTTCATGAATTCATTTCTTCATTTTGTGAAGATAAGGCACTCTTTTGATATGGGAACTAGCTAGCCACGTATTTTGCTGTGAAATAAGGCAAAAATATCACCGCATGCAATATCTGTGTATATAGTTAGTGTTTAATTTCGAGAGATATCGTCCATATGCATGCTTTTAAGATCTTT
Source organism: Mimachlamys varia (assembly GCA_947623455.1). NCBI lineage: Eukaryota > Metazoa > Mollusca > Bivalvia > Pectinida > Pectinidae > Mimachlamys > Mimachlamys varia. The sequence continues at coordinate 17,599,892 of OX392540.1, forward strand.
TATGACCATAATTATGCACCTATAAATTAATAAAACTATTGTCCTTAAGTCAGTCCTTGGTTCTTGAATATTTTAGTGTAAAACATAAAAAAAATTATATTGGCTTAATAATATAGTCCTTATAATATGCGACACATCAATTGCAAAAATGGTGGGAATTACGAGACATGGCTATACCCTTAGACCTGTCAGATCATAAATAATGACTTGTTCTATAAAACACTTGTCAAGTATCATAAATATGTTGAGATCTATATTTACACCTGCCAGAACTTAAAGTATATAGCAATATAATACTCTTTACCAGTGTTCAACCTCGAAGCCTTAAACCCTGATACATTAGCTTCATATTAAAGATAGGGTGTATGCTACCTAAACAAATTAATACCTGTGATAGGTGTTAAGGTGAAGGGTATATGCTACTTAATATATTATACCTGTGATTTGTTTAAATTAAGGGTGTATGCCACCTAAACAAATTATACCTGTGATAGGTGTTAAGGTAAAGGGTTAATATGCTAATGAAAAAATTACCCATGTCCGTCCCGTCAAACTTCGCATATGTAATAAGCATGAAGAACTAATTTCATATGGGGAGGGGGGGGGGAGGCATTTATGTCTCACAGACATATCTCTAGTTACCCATCTGGTCCCTTTTAGTTAAGCATTAGTTGATTGATACCATTGTAACATGTAATGATTAAGCCATAGTGACATTGATGAGTTAAGAAATCCTGTAACTTTCAGTTATACTATTATGAATACAATCATGTTATTTAAAAAAGATGTTTACAAGTTTGTAAGACCATTTTGGTACAGAAATGGATGTCAGGTAGATTCAAGTCTGTTGGATAAGAGTAAAATGGTACCTTTACCATGAACTTATCCATAATAGAATCATGTTTATACCATCAGTTATGAAGTTAAAATACAACCTTTGTTTAATATAGGGGGTGGGCTTATTACTGAGCATGGGTTTATTGTTTGGCATGGGCTCATAATTTGAAATTAATTTAACTCAGCTCTGAAATTTCATAATGATCTATTCCAACTTTGGAATTAAAAGAGTTTTCAGGGACTCGGGTGAATGAGTGAAAAAAAGGTTCGTTATTAATGTTGTATGTTAGAGGCGGCCGATATGTGTTTACATCCCTATAGTCACACAGCAAAAAATAATATTGCATATCCAGCCAGGTAAACAAACCAATATACCTGGAAGGTTGTGTGACAATGCTTGTCTGGTTTGAGTAAATTCATATATAGTTTAGACAAACATTTCCATGTATTGTTTAGGTCTTTAACGTGTACAGACCTTTAATGTACAACAATACAGCTGGGTTGATTGCTTGCGGGTTACCAAATGGCTAAATCATAAAAGTGTTGTGTGTTTATTTAGGTGTTGGTGAGCAAGAAATGCAAATTTGGATTGCATTTGTCATTTGAAGTAAATATTCTCACGAAAGATGTTTAAGTTTTCAAAGTATATTTATGTTTTTGTCGAGAGCTATATGTTATAGGAGGGGAGGAAGAAAAGGTATTTGACCAATATTTTTGACCTAGGTTGAAAATGTCAGAAAAAAATTTACCAGCATCTAGATATGAAGAGATCAAAGTTTGAAATCCAGAAAGACTTTATGTCATCATTCCGCTTCTAAATTTTGATGAAAAAGTATATTAGGAATAATTTTTTATTTGAAAAAAACCTTCATGAAATTCAAACATCTGAAAAAAAACCTTCACTCCCATCACTCGCAAATTTTAAGAAATATAAGGCAATTAGTTTAGAGAATGAGAAAAATATTTATTTAGAATTGTCAATCCTACTGTGGTATTTAATCTTTTAATTTGTTATCAGATTCAATAACATGATTAGAACAGCCACCCACCAGCTTAGAACAAAGAGTTTAAAGGTCAAAGCATGACGAAGCAGACAGTATTTTTGACAGATTTCTGACCGATTTATTGATATCTTGTGTAAATCTAGGCTGCAAATTGAATTAAATCAGAACTCATCATTATTGATCAAATTCCTGCTTAATTGTCAGATTCAACTTGAGCATACTGTCATAGTCTTTTGAATTTTTGTTTGATAATAACATGATTTTTAATTCTGATTAAAATGTCAAATATCCTACAAATTGTAGGATTGTAACAATACATTTGTGCTTGATAGAAATGCTTCATCATGTTGATCCAACAGTATAGATGTGGAGTTGGTTTCTTTGGAAGAAAACAAGAAAATATTATAAATAGAATCAGTTATCTTTATTCAGTTTCACTCACCCTCGCTCTCTACACCCCTCGAATACATCATTTGGCAGAATTAAAGGCCCCCTAAAATGGGGGGCAATATAGTGTTACCCATGTCTGTCCCGTTGCGTTCGTCCCATTGTAAAGTAACCAGCTTATTTAAATAACTACTGATTCGATTGTCAGCAAACTTTGCATATGTAATAAGTATGAAGAACTAATTTCATATGAGGGAAGGGCATTTATGTCTCACAGACATTTCTATTTATTTTTTTTTAATCAACTTTTAAAGAAACATTTTAGAAATCCCTATTTAATATTATGATATAAATAATTTTAGTAAATAATGAGATGAAATATTTTGTTTGTTTACAGTAAAGGAAGCCATTAAGCTGAACCAAACTCTGAAATATGTAAATGAGCACCAGAAGTGTCTGATTGGTCGAGACAGAGAGGTCATTTCCAGCCTAGAGGTCAGATTACTGGAGGCCAATAAGAGTTTACGAGACAAGCCATCAGTATCTACAGAGTCCCAGCTAAAACTGGATGTGGCCAAACTCACACAGCAACTAGATGGGGTAGGTTTAATCTGACAAACTTGTTTTAAGAGAGTTATAGCCCCTGATTTACCCTAGCCTTGTAAAGTCCACAGTTTCTGCTAGGCATTCCACTTTGAAATATAAGAGGGTGCCAAAATTAAAGAGATGTTTAAAAAAGTGTAAAGGTTAAGAATAGAAATGCAAGTAAAAGAATGAAAAGAAAAAAACGAGATATTCTTCCTATTGAGTGTTTTATACTATTGAGTTATATTTAAGACCCAATATATATTTTTTAAGGAATTTTTTGTTGATTCTGAAAAGTTCTGGAAAAAATCGAGTTGATTACCAAGCAAAAATAAACCTAAAACGAAGTAAAGCTTATATTTATTGGTGGTAACTAACAAGAAACTCTTGATAGAAAAATCCAAAGAATTGAAAATAATTCAGGTGGAGCCCACTTCAACAACAAGCCAAAGTTAGAACACAGTTCAAAATGGACGCGTGTTTACAAATACCGAGTTTCAACTGCTGCTGTACTGGTAAACGCGTAAGAATTCATCTGGAATATTGTTGATATCAGTTAATCTTACTTAATCTCTGAATATAAAAAGTTGTTAAGCTTGATTTTCGCTTCAAGTTTTGCCGACTATTAAATATATTGGGTCTTTAATTTTCATCTTGGATTGCAATGACAAACAGAAGACAAGTACCTTAACCTGGGTACTCTGGTTTCCCCCAGTATAAGGCCCTCTAGATCCATGGGCCAACATCTAAGCCAACAAGATTGATTAATATAATTGAATAACTTGTTTCATAATTGTCATAAAAAAGATCAGAAAGTCTGTATTTATGTACCATTGATAAGTTCTGGTTACTATTGACAACAGAAAACGACAGAGGTGGAAACCCTAGAAAGGGAGGTTGAGGAACTGAAGTCACGATGTAGGGTAAGTAATTTTATTTTATTTCACACTCGTAAAATTTAATCTAGGTTGTTATTTCATATCAGGTCAATTTGGTGCCATGTTTTCATCTGAAATATTAATTACTTTCAGAAAAGTTGAGATTTTATCACCAAAACATTTTTTTTTTGTCTAAATGCCTTTAGAAGCCTAAAAGTTTGGTTTACCAAAGCTTTATATCCAAGTGTAGATGTTGTATAAAAAGATATAACAGAAACTCTTTATTAGTTATACCCAGATAACAAAGTTATATATAGGAGGGAAATTAATTACTAGAATCGCCCTGTATGTCTGTCAGCGTGAGTCCATCCTGTTAAAGTTTTTGGGTAAGTTTCAGAAGGTACTTGCCAAGCAATCAATATTTATATTGCTGTGCTGATTGCAGCAATGAGAATTCTTATGAGGTTTCAATATCCATTTCATTATCTGGAATAACCTTTGGGGAAAAAATCAAATTTTGTCCTGTTTTTCGGCTTACACTTTTCCCACTGAAAATCAAGGTTAAGGTTTGGGGTTAGTTTCAATTTCTTTTTTTTTTCTAAATTCATCAGTTAAAGAGGTTTTATGCACCTGACACTTCTGCATTAGAAAATTTTGACTCCAACTTTTTAGCCCCTAGTATAACTGACAAATCCTAGAAGAACGAAACAGTTGTATGGTTCAATTTACTTTGCTGGAGCCTCCATAGCCACAGTTAATCTCATTTGAGTACTAGCTGGCACGTTAGATAATATACACATTTTTCTTGTGCACAATTTGAAATTAAGCAGAACTAGTTTCATTTTACTTATAAATTCATAAAATAAAGGGGTTTAAGCACCTGACCCTTCTGCTGATACATTAGTTTAGAAATTCTGGATTTTGGCCCCTAGCATAACTGAAGAGTCCTAGGAGGACAAAACAGCTGTATGATGCAGTTTACTTCATTGTTTCGGTATATTGCATCTATTACTAAATGTTAAAGGTGCAGCACGTGTGTGTTATGTCATCTCTTCTAAAGCTGTATGTTGGGGTTAAGTCCTAGACTCTGAGACAGCTCTCAAGTTACATGTTCCATTAGTATAACTAAAGTAAGTGTTCGTCATTGAACATGCAAATCGGGAAAAAATGTCTTCGGCAGGAGACTTTGGCAAAACTGCAGGATTCTTACACCCTGATAGAGCGCCACCTAGCCAACGCAGCATCTCATCGTGATGAGGCGGGGATCCTTCGGGAGGACAAGGACGAGCTGGAGAAGAAATATGAGGCCCTCAAAGGGGCACTGGACTCTACCCACAGGGAGCTGGACATACAGACATCTCTCCACCAACAAGCTGTGGAGCAATGGGACAGGAAGGCGAGTACAAAGACCTAAGTCCGATTTATTAAAAATGTTTAATACTTTTAACAAATATTATATTTAGATTTGATCTGCATCCTCCTATTGTCATTCTGTTGGCTAGGTATCTCTGTTGATCGTGTAGCAAACAAGAAGGTTTAGTTCAGTCTAGTCTTTCCATATTCTTATCAATTAATTTTGCTTGGCCAAAAATAAATTAGAGAACAACGAAGCGTTAACAAAATCATAATCTGAACTCAAAATTGATTAAACCATGGGCAAAATATGGACAAAGGAAAGATTTACATGGAGACCATTGTAAAAGTACAAGAGAAGAAGACCAGGTGTTCGGAAATAGTAAGCGTCTTCTGGTTCATCGACGACACTCGCTTGTCACATCCAATTTAACATCAAGTTCTCAAAATAAGTTTTTTCTGATAATGCTTTAACTATCAAAGCTGAGGCCCTTCGTGATATTTCATTTCTGTTGTAATGCTGGAACCAATTTTGTTTGTCCAGAACACAGAGACAGGTCTAGAGATAGAGAGACTGAAGGCTGACCTTGATTCCTCCTCCAACAACTGTCAGCAGCTGGAGCAGCTCAACTCAAACTGGGCCAAACACAACCTGGAGCTGTCCACCAGTCTACAGGAGGCCAAGGTTTATATAGGCACTGGGAATCAATATTGACATCTAGTGGAATACAGTATATATATACAGTATTATAGTATGATTGTCACTTATCTTAACTTATCTTATACAGTCAATCTTGTCTATAAAGGGACAAAGTGTCCTTTATACAGAGGTCAAATATGTAATAAATTGCACTTAATGTGACTGATGAATCCCGTCCTTTATTTAGAAGCGTATTTTAGGTTTGACTGACTATAAGTTTTTGTTCCCATTTGACATGGAGTTAGATAGAGCTATTTATGATTGATAAGTATTCTCAAAGTTCAAAATCTTTTTTGATCATTTCAGAATTAAAATAGTAAGAAAAGTTAAATGTTCTTTTATTGCATTAAATAAATCTTATAACAGAAAAGTGATTATATGTGTGGTTCCTTTTCAGGCCAAGTTGGATGTGCCAAAATTTGAAGCAGAAGTTCAGACCATTGTGAGCCTGTTTGAGGTCGAAGATGTGTCATGTCAGACTGTGGTGAAGGTCGTCACTGTGCCCTCACAGACAGACACCCCAATCACTCATCCCGCCCACACCCAGACCTACAGTCCCGCCCTCACCACCAACCACACTCAGACGGCAAATACTCCCCATCAGGTCGCAAGCACCCAAACCAGAGTGGCAGCAGTGGCCAATACAGGTGTCATGGCAACCACAAACATGGCTGACATGGGGGTTCAGACATTACCTGTCAGGGTCTATCAGGACTTTACAGATAACCTTAATGACCCTACAAAGGATACAGGAGACCAAAGAAAAGAAACAACTGACCAGAGCAGAGGCCAGAATGGCTTAAATTGTGACCAGTTGATAGTGACCCCAAAGACTAATAACGTAATCATTAAAAAATTCAGTCGGTTTGATGATGTGCAGACAACTGAACAAAATACTTTGGGAGATATTATTGAAGACAAGGCAGATGATGGCAACAGAGAAAATTCTCCCAGCCAATATGGACAGGAAGTGAAAGAGGCATCAACTCCCAATTGTTATATAACACTTGCAACTGACAGAACGGAAAATAGACAAAATGGTTCCTTTCTTACTGATTTGAAAGAAAGTCTTGCGCAAGAAGTTACAAAGAATTCATCATTACCATCAAGAATAACCAGACTATCCACAGAAACTGAATATGTAGGCAACCATTTTGAAGGTTTGTCAAATTCCAGGAATATTCCGCAACTGCTTACATCGGAAGAAAGATTGCCGGGAAAGTTTTCACTGGAAGCTGCTGAAACGACTTCTGTTGATGTCAACACCCCTTCAACAAGGTCTGAGGTATTGGAGGAAATAGTGGAAATAAGTTCACCAGAAAGTCCCCCTGAAAATTCTTATCCTGTGTCATCTAGCTCAGTAGGAACAAAGAGAGATGTGCAGGACAAATTCATCCGAGAAAATTCAGGGAACTCCTCTCTCATCTCATCTTACAGAGGATTTGGCCAGCAGCCCGAGGAGGTGGAAGACAAAGAAATGGATAAATGTAAACAAGAGAGTCCAAGGTATTCCCCACTGTCTTTGTCTCTGAGGAAGCCCAGGACACAGACCAAGAGGTCATCAATTGAAGATCAGGCTGCCGTGGAAGAGAGGCCGATGAGTACGAAAAGGCATTCAAAAACCCCAGGGAAGTTTACATTGAATTCTGAAAAGCCTGGCTTGCTGTTTGAAGGGAAGACCTTGCTTAGCGCATATATATCTTCCAGGAGTTCAACTGGTGAGTCAACTAGACGGACTTCGCCAGAAACAGTTACAGTTTTGGACAAAAGGCGAGCCACATCAAGAGGGGCAGCTGCTGGAAGACAGACAGGACAAAAGAGTGTTACAGATGCAGAAAAGACAACCAGGGAATCATGCATGGATACTGACAGACCAGGACAGACAGATACTAGACAGACAAGGTCTTTGGAGAGGATGAGTGATGGGGATGTTATGGAGAGCAGACAGACACCTTTAAGTATCGATCCATACTCTTGCTTGACTAATTCGTCTGGGCCAGGGATGACTGAAGATTCCAGCAAGCTGAGCCCGTATAGTCGCTATTCTGCCATGTTTAGGGCCAGAGTAGTAAGGAATAAGTCAGACAAGCCATCTGAGACAACATCACAAGCGGGGAATTTTCAGGATGAAGAACAGACAGGTATTCCAATTGTACTTAAAACAATCATTTCATGGCTCTTATAAAATGAATTGCAAGTTCCCCGTTTCTTCTTGCCTGCTTAGTTAAAAGGAATGTCTAAAAGACTTTCGAATTAATTCACATTACCCACAATACAGAAACAAATCAACCAAGTGCTACAAATACTCTGGTACTCTTAAGGATTAGGTCAGATAATTCCCTTGGTTTAATTAATTTTATTTTCTGTCTTTTGTCTAATTGAAACTCCTGTCATCCTTTTTTTCAGATCCAGGAAAAAGCAGTGATACTGTTCGAGGCATTCTTAAAGGTGAATTAACTGGGTTTTTAGCATTTTCTACACAATTATTATGCATTACCATGATAATTCATAACGGATTAGGAAATTGTTTACAGGTTGCTTTTTTGGGGGTTTTTTTTGTTGATTCTTTTCAAGAGTTTTATTGAGTATAAAATAATGTTTTCTGTGATGTTTTTGCACTTATTTGTTTCCTTTTGCTGTATAAAAATGTAACGGACATAAAAGAACATTTTGATTCTTGATTGGTAACATAAGTAGTATTATAAGTAGTATTTTGTTATATTCAAATTAAATGAAGAGAAAGTGTTTATCGGCAGTAACAACATTTTACAGCTATTTTGTAATGTCTTCTCAAAAGTTGCCGAAATATTGTATTCTGCTCTAAGGTTTTACAATTGGAAATGTTTATGAAAAGTAGCCGCGAGTATAAATATTAATCCTGATTAAGGGGAGATAACTCTTGTACACTTGATACTTGGGGAACTGTGTGTCAATGCTTGGCTGTTTTAGGAGTCGGTGAAAGAAGGACCAATACAAAGAGTGTGAGTTTCGATGAGGGACCTCCACAAACACAAATAATACAGGTAAAATAACATGGGTTAATCTTCTCTGCTGCAACCATTTCATTCACCCCTTAAGTTTCATAATGAACTATTCCAACCTTTGAATTGGAAGAGTTCAAATTTGCCTTCAGGGGGAGGCGAATGAGTTGATTTCCCTAAATATGATATGTGAATATTTTTATTTCCTTAATACACATGCAATTTTTCAAGATCTGTCAATAAGGTTCATTTAACACGCAAGTATATATTTCAATATCACCTCAGTAAGGTTAATCCAACATGCAAATATTTCAATATCTCATCAGTAGCTTTCATCCTACATGGATAATGCATCATCAGATCACAAACAATCTAATACTGCAAACCATTTTATTTTCATGTGCGATTAATTTTTGCGTATTTCACGGTGGATTTATGTTTGCGAAAATTATTCGCCGTGAACTAGTTTCAGTCTGAGGTATGCCAACTGTATGAGTACTGTATTATACATAGGAGTTATGACCGTATCTTTTTATCATGAAATTAAATCGCTGCGAAATAGTCATTTCGTATGAAAACGCAAAATTAAGTTGCCGCAAAAATAAGTTGGGTTACAGTAGTGTTAAACATGTCGCAAGTTTCAACACCCACTGGACTTTTTGTCAAGCTTTTTCTATTTTTTGAAAGGAGCTGAAATATATTAATATTGTCTTTTGATTTAGGATTGCTCTGGTGACCAGTCCTTGTTTTCGGATAGCGAGGAAGATATCAGTGAAGATAACGATCAATTTGTGAGTTTGGAGGAATTTCAGACCAGTGATGACACTAGTGAACCAAAGAGGAGAAAGTTGGAATGATCACACTCATCAAAATCATATTTGAAAAAAAAAAAAAAAATTATTGTTGTATGTTCAAAAACGATATTTTGGTTCTTATGACCAAAATATTTTAAATATTGCTCTCAAGGAATTGATAGTTAAAAAAAAAAACTTTGTTATTTCGTTATTGTATCTTCAAAAACGATAAATCCAAATTTTATATTTGTTTTTATAACAGCAACAAATTTGTCAAAGAGAATCAATTTCAACCGACCAGAAAAAAAAATGAAACAATCGTATTGGCTGGTTCTGCGATACTGGTACTGTTATAAATCGACTTATTAACATAATTACTGTTCGTAATATTCATAATATCATGAATCGTTTGAGGGTTTATAAGTATTGTTAAGACTTTATGATAAACAATTGTTAATTGTTGTTACTTCACATTATAGTTGTTAATTAGTTATGTAAGTACTGTTGGTAATACAATTTGTTAAGTTTAAACAGAGTTTTGTTTTGTATCTGAACGTTTATGGAGAGTATAGCTAATATCGTAAGTTGACGTTAGCAATGAATAAGTATAACATGTTATGAGGTAGCTCTTTAATATAAATATTTCTTTTGTTTATTAAATTGTGATTAATGGTTTTGGTATATTGAAATGGTGAATATCACGAACGACTTCAACACAGTAAGCTTCCAACAAAAACATCAAATGAATTTAATGTTGTTCAATGTATACGTTTGTTGTAAAGTAAATTTATTTAATAAATAAAAGGATTAAGAAACAATAAAACAGCATCTTCCTTTTTTTTACGAACATTGCATGAAAGGCAAGTAAAATACGTTAATTCAAAGCCATATTTGTTAGAACTCAAAACAAAACAAAAACCAGAGAAGCTCATATAATGATGCAGGAAATAAAAATTGGCAGACAGGCATTACGAAGTGGAAATCTTGGGCTCTTTCTATACATCTGTTCAGAAGTATGAATTATATAGTGATTAGAGGACTGATATACTGAGTACCTTTATCAGGTCAGTATGTATGTATGTGGACACTAGAGTCTTAAAGAGGCTGAAAGTGCAGACGCACGTTTAGCTACCAGTTTTAAGGTGTAAAAAATGTCATCAATAAAAGACATTTATGCCCCTGCCACCATGTGAAATTGGCCCTAATATCTTGAGAATACCGAAGCGACAATAAAAGCATAATCCGAACATATACCATGCTAAGACTGAATCTACTGAAAAGAGAAAGTATCAACTCTGAGATCGTATAGTACCAACAGGTAATGCTTCAACAAGAAAAAGATTTGGCCTTCGAATCAGCAGAACCTGAATGCATTGAAATCTGTTGTTTGAAAAGGAAACAGGAATTTGCCAGAAACTGATCAGCGTCATTAAAACGGCAAAGTCCTTATCTATCTCTGTGGTTGTGTTGTGCTGTGTGGGGGGGGGGGGGGGGGGGGGTAACATGATCAAGACGACAACATATTTCACTTATTCAGACTAGAAGACACATTTAAACTCTTCAATTCAAAAGTTGGAGTAGTTCAGTGATGAATTGGTTAAAGGGCAGTACAAAGCATTCAGGAACAATTTTTTCTGGCTATTAACCCATGGATACAGGAAGACTGAAAATATCTTGTAAAATATTTCAAACACAGAGGTAAAAATACAGAAAAGGGTATCTTGCTGCAATATTATGGGGTTTTTTTTTCAAAAAGAATATACGTTTACGCTGCAAATTTAGCAACTGCATCAAAGACGTTAAGATATGTTCAACTGATGACGTCTGAAAAAAGGGAAAAGAATATCAAAGCGTTAAAAAAAACCAATAAACCTATCTCGAATCCAATTACGCTAGGGACAAAATATAAACGGTGGAAAGATTTACTAGAGAGACCATTGTAAAAATCAAAGGTCATGTGTTCTGAAAGACTCGACGTCTTCTGCTACATCGACGACGCCTGCTATGTAAATTTAGGTCATAACCAAGTAATGGTCACGTCATCATAGTGAGACCTGGGGCATCATTCTTACTTATAAGAAAGCATACTTATTAGCATACATAAAAACGTCCACCTTCATATTTTAAAAGGATACAGAATATCTCTCAATGAGACCATGATGGCGACGTTTATTACGAAAATTATTTAAAGCAAGCCTTAGAATAGCGAATCAACTGCGACATGTAAACATGGAGAAGCCGGGATGTTACTATCAAGAAATGGAAGTTCACGATCGGAAAATTGAAATCATCGCGTTTATCGTATAGCTTAGTAGTAAACTGTCCATGTTGGTCGTAGTTTAAGTAGAGATCGAGGTAAGCAGCTGATGTAGAAGAGCTCTTAGGGTGGAGAAGCGGGAATGTTGCTTTAAAGAAAGGGATCATTTACGATAGGAAAATCGAAATCTGCGCGTTTATCGCACAGCTTAGTAGTAAGCTGTCGATGCTGGTCATAGTTTAAAGTAAAGACCGAAGTCACTAACGTATGAGTCTTTTTATATACGATCGGTTTGGGCAGCAAACTTCTTAATTGTTATTTATAGAAAAACAAGTCGTCGTTTTGGCAAGGTCTTTGTTACCTGTCGTCATAAGCTCATCGACAAATTCAGTCTCATGAAAACAAAGCCAAGTCGGCTAAGAATAGGGCACTGTTAGTTCCCATAGAATACCAACAGTCTGCTGGAAAATATTTCTCCCTAACTCAACAAAGATATTGACAATCAGGAATTCAATCATTCGTTATGTATCTTCCTCGGTAAATTTTACCTTCACAAAGTATGCTCCAAGATAGCTCACAACCATGTATTTGTATCGTCGTCTACCGGCCTTTCTTGGAAAATAAAGCTTTCATAATGAAAGATCGAATATATATTTTTTTCGTTTGGTATGTTGTATGGTGCATTATAGTGTACAGGGTGGGAAAAAAAATCAAATGTTTTGATAGATGAAAAAAAGTTGGCAATAAAAGTAAGTACCGATTCATCATAAAAAATGTTGTTTGTTTTTTTTACGTTGTTCAAAATTGGTTGAAAATGACATCATAGTTTTTGTTTTTTTTATTACACCCAATTTAAAGTTTTATTTCGACATCATTATAGCTAGCAAACTGGGTAATTACATATTTCCCATTTGGACATGCGGAACTTGAGGAAAAGCGGTGTTTTAACAAACAGCTGAACGATGGAACAGTCTACGAACAATAAGGTTGGTATTGTTTTTAAAAACTTGTCTTTAAAAGACAGTGTTAATGTTTGATGCTCTCAAATGAAATCTTCATTTTATGTTAATTTTCAATTATTTAAATGGAAAGAAAGCGTTGTATTTGTCGTTTGTTTTTAGCTCGTCTGTTCGAAGAACAGAGAGAGCTATTGCAATGCCCCAAGCGTGAGCATTAAATGGTTAAGAAGAATAGTTGAGTCCATTGTGAAGCAACTATAAGTCCTACATCAACAAAACTTACATGCTTGGTGTGTCTAAGGATACACAGCTTTGGACTCCTCATGATATTGTATAGTCATTATGTATACTACACAGTAAATATAAAATTACGAATTATGTGTGTACCGACGAGCATTGGGTGGCTTTGACACCATATCTGGTTTATTAATATTATTAAAAATGTATGTATTGCTATCACAAACTTGTTATCACAAACTTGTATTGTCCACAAATTAACGCATTCGTTTTAGATTTGAATACATTATTCAATGCAATCTTTGTGAAATAAAAGCTATATATGATATACAATGAAGATATATCTTAGTTATTATTACTAATAAAATCCATTGTCAACATTTCAAAAGACTTAATTAAAGAATAAATGAATAAGAAGCATATGAATAGTAGGTAAGGGTTAGGGTGTTATTGGGGCGTGCTAACAGTTTGGTGACGAAGATTTGACTCTAAGCTAACCTATGGGAGAAATGTCCTGTTCGTGTATTTTGTATTGGTATTGTGTATACTCGCTCCAATACGCGAATATTTAACTTCACAATGCATTCTACTTACTATTTTTAAAGGACTACGTTCCTGGCTAGATAAATCACTTGGATATATTGGGTATATATATCTGTAGTATTATGTGTAAATACATTTGATATTTTCATATCTAGTAACACTTATGAAAACTAAATTTACGAAACGGCAGTAAGGTATTCTTGTTTGTTCGGTTTTGAATTTTAAATTGCAGAGGCACAAACTCACCTCTTATTGTTAGCAATTATTTATTGATATTCGTATATCATATTAAACATAAAGTATATATTTGAATTGCTATATTCATTATTTGGTGCGACTGTATCTTATTCTAGATAATAAAGGTGTTACTTTCTTTTGTCTTTTGTACAATTGTTTGAGGGTAGTAACAACGATAACATTTCATTTTGATTAACATTTTGTGATGAAAAAAAAATTCTGAGTTTTTTTTTATAAGTCTAAATAAAAGATCAGAAAATACCACAGCGTAAAAAGACATAATCTGAACTCTAAATCGACTAAACTAGGGGCAAAATATGAACAAAGGAAAGATTTATAACGGGACCCTTGTAAAAGATGACGTAACACAAACATATGCTACACCTTTTAAATTTAGTAATAGATACATTCCTCCTAAGACTCTTCATGATCAGTGATGCTAGGGGTGCAAGAGAATAAGACCAGGTGTTCCGGAAACATGATATGGTTAAAGATATTGATGGCACTTGATGAACAAACTACTGATACTGATGGGAGTTTTCTTTTTCAAGAGGGATCCAAATTTATCGAAGTAAATCCGAAAACTCCTATGATATAATGTATTGCATCTTAATTCTCCACAAGCAGGGGCATGCGCTATAGACGGACTGATAGTGGTTAGACAGGAGATTGCGATAATTCACAGGACATGCATGTTCTTTAAAGAAATAAAAACAATTAAAGCTTAATGACAAAAAGAGGTATTTTAGACAAATTCACTAAGAGTAAAGGCTTTGCTGAAGTAAAGTCATAACATTTCGCAGTCCCAAACGTCGTTAACAGTGCATATTCCACTTTTCGCAAACGAATAAAAGAAAATAGGCTTTTTATTTAATTGAAATAAATGGTTGCCAAAAAAGAATTGTTCAATAGTTTCATTTTACATCATTTCGTAATTCTTGTATTTGGTAGTTTGCATAGAAAGAACGGGAACTTCTATCCGACTTGATTTGTGCAACTCGCAGAATTAAACCATTTTTGGGCCCACATATAACTACATTTGTAGCTATGTTTACTTAGACACAACTCTACACAATGCCTACATTGTTAAATATGACATAACACACATATATACTGCACGTTTTAAATTTAGTTAAAGATACAGTATGCAAGAAAGAAAAAAATCCCAGCTCGTTTCGTCATTGTAATGTAAACCGTTTTTGGGTCCACATGTGGTTAGTTCTGAGATTGTGCCTTTAAATTTACGATGTTTACTTGGACACAACTTTACACAATACGTGTATACGTCGCCTATAAACATACTACCTGTAGATCGTACCTGTGTTTGACACAAGATCGCGTAATTTGATATAACCACTTATATATCGAGTAGGCTGATTGATAGATCTTTAAATTGGGGCAAAAAGGGGGTTCCCGTGTATCAACAGTTGACTAATTCTGTTTTATATGTTATGTGTTTACCGATCTTTGAAATAACACGTTTAATAATTGTTTATTGCTGATTTATACATTTCTAAATTGGACTATTGTACAAAAAATTATGTCTGATTGAATATTGGTGCATAAAATTAATGTGATTTCAGCAACCCTTTTGTACCCCATTGAAATCCATAGAATGATTTGTCAGCTTGCTTGTTTTTGTTTGAAATGTTAATGACACATATTATTATAAAAAAACGTATCTAAATTTCTTTTGAATCGTGATGAATTGTTATCGACTTTTAAATTATCCTATTATGCATTATAACTAGATACAAAGAAACCAGTGCTGATATAACTGTCTAAGTTAGTTTGTCTTGAAGACAAGATCCGGTAATTCAAAAATTTAAAAAATCAAATCTGTGTCACGAACTTCGGCGTTTGTTTGAACAGACAATTACGGATATAAATACTTCTTTACCTACCTACGTTCGTATACCTAAGCTGAGTCGTGTTCGTCATGGATAGATACTAACATGGAATGGCATGAATTATTAGCAAAGAATTGGGCTTGTGGATTCTTGAATGGTGATATGGATATACAGAAAGTAGAAAACATTATCGGACGAATATGATGTGGAATTTAAGAGTTTTAGTGTAAGAAGGACGGATAACAAGTTTCCTTACTTAATGTAAGGACTGACAAGACTGTGTTTCTCTGAGAATAGCAACACAACAACCAAACACCATGTCGAAGAAAGTGATGGGTAGGTATCATATATATATAAGTATGATACAAATTAAGTGTCGGTTTTTGTTGATCACATGATAACAATACATATGGAATCGAAAGTAAGTATGAGCAAATATTCGTTTTGGATATACTATTTTACTCATTTTCTTAGAAATATAATACATTGTAATAACCCATAATGTATATTTTTATATATTTTTTTTCCAAAAGATTGACAATGCTTCGTCATAAAGAGCAACAATAACCTGACAAATAAAAGACACACGTTGACTTACATTACGTCACCGTTTGCACTTGGTATCGAAGGCAGGTCTTGGCAAGTTAATAACAATTTTAAAAGTGACTATTAGCAAATTTAAGGTTTCATATCAAGATTTTATTGAAGACCAATTATGGAGCTATTTATACTGAACTGCATAAATGGGCTGTAGTTCATTCATCATACATTTAAATTATCTCAATACAAATAAACAACAACACACACCAAAACATTAATATAAAAGTAAACAGGATATAATATAACCCGATGATGTACTCAACATTTAAGTGTGCCCGCTTATTTGCATAATTCCACAAAACTTATCTAGTACATCTTAATTACTTCAGTGCTTTTAAAAACTTTTTGTGTGGCAGGTTTGTAATTTTAAAATATTTCTCATTGAAACAAAGATGGCAACCATAAAATTTTGCTCATAGTTCTGATCAACCTTCATCTCTTGAATCGAATCCCTGCGTTGTAGTTTGTCAGCAGTCGACATCGATCACGGAAATTTTGTTATTTAGAGCCCTAGAATAACAAATGTATAGTCTTGGTTGAGCAAATAGTGCAATGTTCTTAGCCCTGTGTGGATATGCACAATCGACTACACACAATTACTATCCGAAGGAAAACTTTCGGAAAAATTAATCCGCCACCCTACAAACTATTTCTGTAATAATTATTTCATAAATAAAAATACTACTTTTATTCGCTTGTATGTGACCTAGATTTACATGACGGATGTCGTTGATGAAGCAGATGATTCTTACTCTTCCGGAACACATGGTCTTATTCTTTTGTTCTTTGATCTCCGTTTAAATATTTCATTTGTTCACATTCCATCCCTAGTTTATTTGTCCGGATTATGGTTTTGTTCATGCTTCGGTATTTTTTTAATTTTTTTTTAAGTACACCAATTACTCCTGGTGGATGTAATAAAATTACATGTTAATAGTTATTTTAAGCAACACACCAGTTAAGTGAATTGAGAAGTAAAAGAAATTCAAACATGTATACTTTGATTCAAGCACAAAGTCTGCTAGTAGGGAGAATTTCTAATGGAGATCACTTTATACATTTGTTACATAATGTGGACGATACCATTTGCAGCTGTCATATGTGTAGCCCTCCTAAAACATTTTCTCTGTAAGTTCGTGACACTTAAATAACATTATTCGATTTCTGGACTATTTATCGCAAGAAAGCTTACACGAACATACCGCAGTTTCCCAAATACACACGCACTCAATACACACATCTACATCGCATACACCAGGAGGGGTGGGGGGGGGGGGGGGTTATATATATGTGACTAGCTCTCGATAGGACATAAGACAAATAAAACCAAACAAAATCAAGTTTAAACCAGTATTGAAAAACCCGGAGAGAACAATCTCGACAAGAGATATGAGAGTGGGTCATCGTACTGTTGTCCCGTTAAAATTATCGATCCTACCCTAAACGATCGACCTCGTCAATCAGTCCATGGTTTAAGGAGACATATATGTCAGCACAATACCAGGCGTGACAGATCCGGAGTAGATTCGATGAGGGTTGAGGTACCCAAACTATACCTTTATATTATACATTAATGTATCTCTATTAAACAATGATATTCAAAATTTATATTCAAAACCATTTCATCTCAATATGTATTTGTTAATTTTTGTTAAAGTATGATATATTCAATGAAATTATATCTTTATTCTGGGTGAATTTAGATATTTTAATATTAAGTTAACAAGGCTTTGTAGACGTTTTATGGCTTGAAGAAATTTATCACGTTTGTAGGATTTTATTACCTGTAAATCAATGAGTGGTTAAATACCCGAATTTTGTTTTTGTCAAAAGCCTTTACAGCTTAATCTCGTCAAAGTGTAGAAGAATTTTTTCAAACTGTCAAAACATTTGTCTAAATGTAGAAGATATTCGTCAAAATATAGAAGATATTCGTCAAACTGTAGAAGAAATTTGTCAAAATGTAGAAGAATTTTGTCAAGCTGTAAAAAATATTCGTCAAAGTGTAGAAGAAATTTTTCAAACTGTAAACTGCAGACACTTTCTATATCTAATATATTTTACATATATCGAGTTATTTGGCAAGCTGACTATGATGAAGAATTTTGTCAAAATGTAGAATAAATTCGTCAAAATGGAGAAGATATTTGTCAAAATGTAGAAGATATTTATCAAACTGTCAAAAACATTTGTTAAAATGTAGGAATTATTTGTCAAAATGTAGAAGAATTTTGTCAAGCTGTAAAAATATTTGTGAAAATGTAGAAGAAATTCGTCAAAATGTAGAAGATGTTCGCCAAAATGTAGAAGATATTCGCCAAAATGTAGAAGAAATTCGTCAAACTGGAGAATTAAATATTCTAGATTGTTATTACAGATCGTGAACTACTACCATTCTGTTATCTGTGCAGTACACATTTCTTTTATCCAGTATTTTTATATATCGAGTTTAGTTATTTGGTAAGATGACTATAATAAAAAGAATAAAAAGTAAGCATTGTTTATTTCAGTTTAACTCCGAGGTATAATTTAAGGTATAAAGGGCTCTTTGTCGACTGCCTTCTGAACCGTATCAGTGAATTTTCTACACGTACTCCCAGGCTTGATGCCCTGGGCTTAGGTTCATTCACAATGTCCCTGAAACACAGAAATCGAACATGTTAATAAATTATAATGCCCCTCATATGGTTCGTGACCCGAAACACTTAACAGTTTGCCGTACAGATAACACAGGGCTTACCATATACCATCTCCTTGCTATTTATTGCATTGCTGGGACACAGTGACCAGAGAAAATCGAAGCTGGTGTAAATTCTTTGGGGAAATTTACGAGCGCTGTTAGGAGCATGATTATAATTAGGTGGTATAAAAGACAGCATGATAACCACTTTTGTCTCTGGAAGTGAATATTGCTAACAGGATTGTATGATGTGAACAGAGGATATCCGAAAATGTCTAATATTCGAATCCTTGGTGAGTACGGCAACCTACATAGATTTTTGTGGGATGGTATATTCGATGATTAAATCAACTTTATAGGAGTAGTACTGCCTTTACTGAAAATGGCGAAGGTTCTATGCTCTGCTAGTCATTTTTATAAACAATAATCCTTTTATTTTGTTATGTACAGTGTTATGAATATTTTTCTTTGTACTCACGTTAGTGTATATCATACCCTGAATGTACATGCTGAACTCTTCCAGCTTTTGATTTTAGAGAGTTCAAATGTATTTTCGGGAGTGAATAAGTTAATATTTTATAAACGCCAGTCAAATATAATATGATTTTTTTTAAATTTCAAAGTAAGATACATTTAAACCTGATAACGTGAGCTAATTACTACCTCGTGCTAATTATAGAACGTCTATAATTACGTGTCACGTAGTTGGTAACTGTTTACACAGGGAACATGTACACAATCCGGTGGTGTTTATAATGAAGACAAGCTCTTTTAAGAATCATGCGTCAATATACTATCCAAAGAACGTTATAGAATGTATGTACATGGACAGTGAAACCTTTCTATTAAGACCACCTTCGGGACCGCACCAAAGTGGTCTTAATAGCGGGGTGGTCTGAATACCAAGGGTGAACATACAGACAGATTTCTCTGAAATCCAGTTTTTGACATTTTGTCTTGGTCCATTAACTAATATATATGCTTTTTAATGTTAAACACACAGTGATTCTAACTGATCAGTCAATTTGACACCAAAATATACAGCTTACCGATCTGACAGGTGTACACAGTGGAAAACACATCAGGTGAATTTGTGTTTGGTCGGTGGTCTGAGTATTGAGGTGAAACGTATTGCAAAAGTGGAAATTGGGACTTTTCAAAACTGATCAAGATAGCGAGGTGGTCTTAATACTGGGATGGTCTTAATTGTGGAAAACAAAGTTATATAGAAGATTTTTTTCGGGACTGAAATGAAGTGGTCTTAATAGCGAAGTTTCACTGTTTGACCTATTGTTACACACTGTAAAGTGTGTCAGAGGGGTGTCAAAAATCTTGCAATCTTGATACACAGAGGTGAAACTAAAATGGGTTTTGTAGGAAAAATGTTTGTAAGTGATGTCACTCGTAATAAGTTTACTACAAAGAAATATATAACACTATGGAAAGTCTGAGATATTGAATAACGATATTAAAGAGTGCTGTAACAAATAACTATAACATGTTAAGAGCTGTGGAAGATACACTTATTCTTTGGCATTTCTTACAACCACGTACCGCATTATAGAAAAACAAATCCAGAATAAAATGCGTATTAAATTGCTGTTATATCTGAACCTAAAATCTTGAGAGAAATATATAATTTGGAATATAATCGCCAAAATTACAAATATAATGTTATAAGCCATTGTAATTATTATGCACCTAAAACGTCCAGCCAAGAGGCCATTTTTTTATCATCAGGATGATACTTGTTTGTTCTCTGTTTCCTAGAAATACATGATAAATCGAAGCATGTGTGTGTGTTACGTCATATTTCAGGATAGGAGGTGGTATACTCTGTTGGTGGATTTTTTCGTTCCATAGGTTTACTGGAGTCTCCCATAGCCATATTTTAACTCATTTGAGTAGTAGCATGGTTCATGATATACACACTTTCGTAGTACACGATTTTAAATTATACTGTAATATTTTTTCTAAAATTCAAAAAAGTAAGAGGTTTTACGCACCTGACCCTTCTGCTTCAACAGTAGTTTAAAAAATTTCGATTTCCACCTTTTGGCACAAAGCATCACCGACGAGTCCTAGAAGGACGAAACAGCTCTATGGCACACATTTTAATTCTTTGGCTTGACTGTATCTTATTCTAAATCATTGAGGTGCTATTCTCGTTCGTGCCTTATGTACAATCCTTTGAAATCAACGGTTGTAGAAACTGCTTGTGAACATAAAGTTCCCACGATTTGCCGTAACCTACATC
Organism: Mimachlamys varia; assembly: GCA_947623455.1. Taxonomy (NCBI): domain Eukaryota; kingdom Metazoa; phylum Mollusca; class Bivalvia; order Pectinida; family Pectinidae; genus Mimachlamys; species Mimachlamys varia. The sequence continues at coordinate 17,621,031 of OX392540.1, forward strand.
CCATGTTTTAATTCATCCTAATAGTGGCACGGCTCAGATTATGCACATGTACTCTATATTCCTTTAAACTTATTCAATATTTGAAAATTACGTATGTATTATATTATGGGGCTAGTACACCTCCCTACTATTATTGATATATGGATTTATTGCCGGTTTTGTTTCTCAAGTCGCCTCTTCGGCTTCACTTTTTAGGTCCTTGCTTAGCATCATTGAGTCTGACGGCCGAAACATCTGTATGGTGAAGTTTAATTTATTATTTGACTTTCTGATTTCTTGTGAATTTTGTACAATCAATTATTTTCTTTTTAATTGCAGGGACAAAGATCACGGATTTTAATAAATCTAGTTTTGATCAGAAATCCGGATTGTACAAAGTAAAACCATACAACAGTACAACGGTCGGGGGCTACAAGCCGAAAGCTTTCGTACCCAAGAGTTCTACATATAAGATGAGGGAATACAAACCTAAAACCACCGGGTACAAGGGCACGAAGCCCTATCAGGCACATAACTACAACCACGTGTACGAATATAACCCGGATTATAACCCAAACCTAGAGCGCCCTAAAAAGGTTCCAAAGAGTGTTCCGAAGGTCGTGGTTACCCCGAGTCCGGCACCTCCACCGGATAAAAGACCGGAAACTACTGTAAGTATTATATATTAAAAAAAAGATCCATCATAGGATAGCTTGATAAGTCACGAGGAGTTAGTGAGATAATAGGATGTTCACAATCAGGAACAAATTCCGTGAACACTCAATGTTACTTGATCAAGAAAATGTACTAACCAACGAGTTTTGTTTCGTACAATCCTTTGGCATGAAAATTTCAAAATCAATTATAATTACACTTATGGAACAATTCTTGTGTCCGTCGTCCAATATCATTTATCAGACGCCAAAGTTTGCTCTGAGGTAACCTCTGACACTCTTGAATTAATGCAGACCTAAATTATCCAACTGTTTAGCATTTTGGATCCCGTGCATTAACTTTTTGTGCGAGATCGTCACCCAAATGCTCATCAACTGGGTTCATGTCTGGTGACATTGCGATATTGAAGCTGGAGAAAAATAAGTATATTATCACAGACTTAGATTTCTCAAACTTCAATATTTTGTGTAAACGTTTAAGTATTTTATAGGTATTTCATGAAAACAAACAACAAACAAACAAACAAAACAAAAAAAAACATCGAAAAGTCAAATGATAATTTGCCTCATAACTGGAAATTAAGCTTTCGTTTTATTTTACAGGAATCTATAAGGATGTGGCCAGCTCGATTCAACGCTCTAGGAAGTATAAGACGCCAGATCAACCTGACGCTTAAAGGCGGATCTCGTGTGGCTCCTATACTAGAACCTATACCAGTGTTTGAAAAATCCTCGGGATTTACGTAATGTCGGTGGATCGTTGTAGACAGTGGTCAAGGCGGCTAACATTCTGCTATCACTAGCCCTCCACCTCTGGGCCAAGTGGTTAAGGTATCTGACATTCTAATGCAATTTCCTTCCGCTACTGGTTCACGGTGGCCGAGTGGTTAAGGTGTCTGACATTCTGGTACATGTACCACTAGTTCTCCACCACTGTGTCGTGGTAGCCAAGTGTTCAAGCTGTCTGACATTCTACCACCTCTAGACCTCCGCCACTGGGTTATGGTAACCAAGTGATTAAAGAGTCTGATATACCTTCACCACTGGATCGTAGTGGCCAAGTGGTAAAGGTGTCTGACATTCTGCTACAACTAGCCCCTAACTACTGGGTCGTGGTTGCCAAGTGGTCAAGGTGTCTGATATTCTGCCATCTCTAGACCTCCAGCACTGGTTCATGGTAGCCAAGTGATTAATGTATCTGATATTCTGCTACCACTAGCCTTCCATCATTGAGTCACAGTGGCCAAGTGATCAATGTGTCTGACATTCTGGTACAACTAGCCCCCAACTACTGGGTCGTGGTTGCCAAGTGGTTAAGGTGTCTGACATTCTGCTACAACTATCCCTCCACCTCTGGGGCGTGGTTACCAGGTTAACAGGGTGTCTGACATTCTGCTACAACTATCCCTCCACCTCTGGGGCGTGGTTACCAGGTTAACAGGGTGTCTGACATTCTGCTACAACTATCCCTCCACCTCTGGGGCGTGGTTACCAGGTTAACAGGATGTCTGACATTCTGCTACAACTATGCCTCCACCTCTGGGGCGTGGTTGCCAGGTTAACAGGGTGTCTGACATTCTGCTATAACTATCCCTCCACCTCTGGGGCGTGTTACCAGGTTAACAGGGTATCTGACATTCTGCTACCACTAGCCCTCCACCTCTGGGGCGTGGTTACCAGGTTAACAGGGTATCTGACATTCTGCTACAACTATCCCTTCACCTCTGGGGCGTGGTTGCCAGGTTAACAAGGTATCTGACATTCTGCTACAACTATCCCTCCACCTCTGGGTCGCTTTGGACAAGTGGTTAAGGTGTCTGACATTCTGCTACAACTATCCCTCTACCTTTGGGGCGTGATTGCCATGTTAACAGGGTATCTGACATTCTGCTTCATGACCCACTAGCTTTCCACCACTGGATTGAGGGTTTGTTTCCTGCGTTGGACAGTTGCCAAGTACAGTAATGTACCGGCCGTAGGTCGGTGGTTTTTTTTCCCGAACTCTGGCTTTCCTCTACCACCAACACCTGGCTGGTCAGCATAAAAACACCCAACAAATACATAATGTTGGGAGTAAGACACTCAACTCGTCATCTCATGATAATTGTATGATTTGTGTAATCAGTGTTATTGAGTTTAGCACATTACAATAAGGTGCTAACGTTGAAATCACAATTCGGTAATGGGTTGTAAAATGTTCCACTTAGAATCATTTTAGCAATTCATGACATGTTATTGTTTCAAATTCATCTCATTATATCCGAAAACATTAAAATGAACAATATGATTTATCATATTATGGAAGGTGATTTTAACAGAATGAATACTTATTTTAAAGGCAATGTGATATGAAAAGTCCAAGTTCGAAAATTATTTGGTTGTTTCCCCGAATATTATTGAAACATTATTTCATAAGCGTCAACTACGCAATCTTGCACTGTTTTTCTGTATCGTTGTTCCCAACTAAAAGCCGAATTATCAGTCCTGCTTCATGATCAGTTAAAGGCCCAATATACGTAACTTTCGGCAAAACTTGAAGCGAAAATCAAGCGTAATAACTGTTTATATTTCTGAATTTAGTTAAGATTAACTGATATCAGCAATATTCAAGATGAATTCTTTCGCGGTTACCGGTACAGCAGCAGTTGAAACTCGGTTTTGTAAACACGCGTCAATTTTGAACTGTCTTCTAACATGGCTTGTTGTTTCAATTCTTTGGATTTTTCTGTCCATATTTTCTTGTTAGTTATAGCTCAGGTTTACTTCGTTATAGGCTTATTTTTGCGTGGTTATCAATTACACTTTTTTTGAGAATCAAGAAAAATTTCCCAAGGTTACGTATATTGGGCCTTTAAGTGTTTGAGTTAAAACCTGTCACCGTCATCAAGTGGTTGATATCTCAGGGTCGTGGGTTCCATGTCTACTTGGGACAGCAAGATTGTTGGCTTCTTGGCTAAGTTGGCAACCATAAAACTTAAATTTTCATTTTAATATAAACTTTGTCATTTACAACAAACTTAACCATAATATCAGGTGTTGATTTAAAAATGTTCATCGTGTATCTGTTATCATTGCAGCTATTTGTAAGACATACAACTGAACATTTCTTGTGTACTTTTTTTCTTTTGTTAAGAATGGGCATTTGGAGCAATTTTGTCGTTATATAAGAAAGTTTCTCGTTGGTAATACATGTATGCCATTGACATTCTGTGCGCTAAAAGATTTTATGTCGGTACAACAACATCCTCGATATCCAGGAGTTACACTCACCTACGCTCTCTATACCCCTGGAATATGTCATGCCAAAACTGAAGGCATTAAAATAGCAGTTTGGTTAATCTCAGGTAAGAACATGACCAATCGCTAGGCTTTTGTCCGTATTTTGAAGATTACAAAGGAACCGACTTCAGAGTTTGTCAATTTTACTGTGATTTGACCGTGAGATTAATTATGTACACCTGTAATATGTATGCTATGTGAGAGGATTCTTTATAGATGGAATCGAATACAACATCTCCTTCAACTTTTATTTTAATTCACCGGAAACAGGAAGTTAACAACAAAACATAGAAACAAGATACGGAGACGGATTATAACAATACAAAAACGACCGGATATATTCTATTGATGGTTAATAATATATAGTATACCATGTATATAACACACCACAGGATCGAACAGGTCTTCTTGTCACATCAGCTAGTTGGCACACACGGAGCCTTCAGTTTTACTTTGACATATGATATCCCGGGGTGTAGAGAGCGTAGATGAGGGAAACCCCCGAATATCCAGGATAATACAACACTGATTACTTATTTTAAATGCTGTAATAATTTGGAATCCTTAAAATACAGCTACCACTGGGTGTTCCATTAAAATCTTGCTATGTATCTACGCATTAGCCCGAGTTTCCTCTGGTCCCGACATCAGACATATATCTGTCAAAATGTCTTAAGTCTGGTGTCAGGGCCAGAGGAACCCACACCAGACATATATCTGTCAAAATGTCTAAGTCTGGTGTTCGGGCCAGAGGAACCCACACCAGACATCTATCTGTCAAAATGTCTAAGTCTGGTGTTAGGGCCTGAGGAAACTCGGGCTATCTACGCATATTTGTAAGAGATAGATTAGGGATTTTATTTCGTAATTACGTCTTTGCATTCAAAAATGATCTCCGTGTAACTTAATTGTTGAAAACGAATAGGTCAGGGGAGCTACAGAAAGCGAATGTGGCTCGACTACATCCTGCCTTCGGAGTCATATATCCCTGAAGAAACATTTTTACTCTTCCATTTTCAAAGGTTGGAATCGTTCATTATGAAATTTCAGGGGTAGTGAGCATGAGTTAAAGATGTTTTGAATATTGAGGCATGATAAGGATATGTTCATATGCTTCCAAAATACATATCAGGAATGTCAATTATTTGTAATATGCGATGTTTTAATATTTACATCAATGTACATGTGCAAATGTACGCTGAAACTGGCATTACAATTTCTTCATTTTTATGATAAATAGAATCTTACACTCGTGTCAATGTGTAATAATGATTTGATTTGTCATTAACCTTAATGCAAGTGACATATAAGAGTTAATTAAATTTCATATAACATTCACTGTAAGATTATATTTATCACATAACTTTCATTCATGAGAAATTACACAAAAAACATCAAGTTCATTTCTTTATAAGGACGGCAAATTTCTACTTTGACGGTGCATATACTAGTTTCACTATCGACAAAATGATCTTTTGTTGACGTCACAATAGTGTTATTACACGTGTGTGATACCATATTTACGACATTGCCATATTAAATGACTTAATGTATAAGTTATCTGATAAACATGTTTATTTAACAGATCTAATTGTTTGATGTGTATCATGTCTGTAATTGTTAAATAAAAGACCAGCTAGAAATTCAGTATGGCCGTCTTGAGTATTTCCTGAAAATAAATTTGTTGTGGATTTTTTTCATTTCTATCAGAAACAGAAAACAACAAACCAATTTCGAAGGAGCGAACCTTGAAAATTTGCAACAGATTGCACACAAGACAATGGGCTCCTTTATAATTTTAAGAACTAGACTAGTTCTTCTAGTTCTAACATATAGTGACCGCCTTCAACAAACTGAAGATTTTGTCACGGTGTTGGGTTTGTACAACACAAATGACAGACTCTATATTACATAATAATCGGTCTTAAATAGTGAAAGGTAGCAGGAAATGAAATGGCAGGTACAGACAAAGTTGGCGAGTGATGACAGTCGAGCCAAATTAATTAAACTGCACCATACAGCTGTTTCGTCGTTCTAGGACTCGTCAGTGATCCTAAATAAAGGCCTACAACGTGAAGCCTATGAGGCGACTGAAGATACAAGCCAGGCCGAAATGAATGTCCAAATCTAGATAGGGAAATGCGCTAGCCCTACATGATTGCACAAATTTCATTATTTTCAAACGATGATTGATTTTGAATGAATAAAATTATATTTGTTTATGTTCTTAGCCTTAGCACTATTGGAATGCAATAAAACGTTGTAATCAGGTTTAGACAAATCTTGAAGATTCTACCATTTTAAATGAATATAATTGTATTTGTTTATGTTCTGAACCTGCAAGCAGATTTAGACAAACCTTGAAGATTCCACCACCAGCAGTCTCCATCACCTACCATCTCAAAAGATTGCACAAAAGAACACCATATACAATGTAGCATGACAATATTACCAGGGTTAGACCCACGATTGAGACGACGAAACAAACCTCACGAATGAGAGCATTTGCTGTTTTATCATACTTGCTACGCATTTCTTTTACTTTAGAAGCAGAAGACAAAATGGCGGAACAAGGTGCGTACGGTCAAGGCCAGTAGCTTTTATTGTACTTTTACACCTATAATTTTAACTGTTGTTGACTTTTTAGCTTTGACCGCCACCTTCCCGTTGCAGCCTACTTTCTGAAGTTATTAGGTAACATATACGTATTACTATGTAATTTCATATTCATAACTTTATTTTGTTTGTAAATCCTTCAAGAATAACGTCTGATCATGGTGGGACGCATCCTCGATATCCAGGGGTTACGATCCCCTACGTTCTGCGTCGAGGACGTAGGTGATCAAACCCATGGATATTGAGGATGGGTGGGGCGGGTTTCGACCCCCATCTAAGACTTTTTGGGGAAAAATGTTAACAACCGTCGTTTTGTATAATAAGCGACCATAATCAATTCAATTCAATTGTCTTTGTTATTATTAGTTGCTTGTTAAAGTCTAACAAACTTGCCATTGCGGTTGCAATTGCCTTGTAAAATTGACAATTTTTTACTGTTACTAGATGAGATCATGTGATGGTTATCAAACTGGTTTTCACAATAGACGAACCTTGACAATAATAAAAAAAAAGTGGATGTCGCTCTTCTTGACTGTTCAAAAACTTTTGATAAAGTCCCTCATACAAACTTACTCTCAAAATTAAAAATACTATGGCATCAACACAAAAACTTTACTTTGGTTTTCCTATTTTTTTAATAATAGACAACAGAAAGTCTTCATTAATACATGTAGCTCTGACAGCGCCGCTGTTTTTGCCGGTGTACCCCAGGGCGCTGTCGTTGGACCACTTCTATCCCTTGTCTATATCAATGACATTTATCAAATCACTCTCTCGGAACATCGAATTCTCTGCTGATAATTGCTTACTCTAAAAATAAATAATGAACTTATGTCATTAGAAGAAGGGGAAACATGTCCCGGCCGTATCAATCTGTTAAAAAAAGTTTCCAATCATAGCTGGCTTTACTGTTCGCGATCGCCTTTGGATTAAAAGAGGGAAAGCGCTCGGTCAAGTGGTACGCACTATGCTGGTGAAGGAATTGGAGTATTCCGTGTCGCATTGCCCGTATAACCCGAGTTTAAGGGGACAAGGAATGGTAGAGAAACAATCTACATTCGTGGAAGTAGGGTATCGTCGATGAAGCAGAAGACGCTTACTCTCCCGGAACATCTGTTCTTTTTTTCTTGTACTTTTACACGGGTCTCCATGTAAATCTTTCTTATGTTCCTATTTTATCCTGACGTTATCAATTTTGAATTTGGACTGTGGTTTCTTTGACGCTTTGGTATTCTCTGCTTTTTTCATTCGGAGATTTTTATCATGTCTTTGAATTTCAATTAGATTGGTAGAAAACTGATCGAAAGTTTTTTGAGCTCTTCAATTTTAAGATTGTACAAATTCAACTTCTGGATGAAACTGTCACAATACACCAAGCACGCTGGTTTTGCTGCTCCAATATTTCCCCTCCAGGCGTATATGGTGTTGCAATACATTCTCTACCTTTAATGATTCAAAGGTACTATACGAACGGTAACAAGTTGCTAAATATTAATGACTCCATCAAGAACTAGCAGATCCACAACACAGGTGCTTGTGAATGATATATATATATATATTGTTTAAAATAGGTTACAGACGAATACAATATCTTATAACAATAGAAAGCTTGATTTCAAAGGCTACAGTACATGGATTGTACTTTTATGCACTTTTTAAATCTATAAAATATTTGTCTGTAACCTACATGTTGTACTATTTCCTATGAAAAAAAATCTCATTCATGTCCACAAGCACCTGTGATCCAGAAATAGAATGTTGTTTGTTTTGGTAGGGTTTCTTTACGTTAAGTGTTTTTATTTTTATTTACAAGCAGTAGGTACATTTTTTTCGATCAAGGGCTATGTAATAAGGGACACAACCACAAATAACCATTAATGCAGATCTTTGAGCCTGACAAGAAATACAGATTTGTGTTTTGTTCTCGTTTTGAATTTCAATCCATGAATTATTCTATAAATATGGATAAGACAAGCAATCTCCTTTATCTGTATATAAGGATTGGTCATCTTTTTGACATTCACTGGTGTGTAATATACATTAGCACATCTACTTATTGAATACACAACACTCACAAAAATTTACACCAAACAATTTTTTTAATAATCAATAATTACATATATTAGTAATATACATTATAACATAATTTATGCTGCCACGAAGCAGAAACAACATCAAATTATTTCCAACAAAATTTACGTAAAATTTTTTTCTGGTTATAAAAACCATTTTCATAAACATATTTTAAGTACCAACAACACCATGACAACAATGACGGAAGAACTCCTTCTAATTACGTAACAAATTAAAATTTTAACAGTTTATGATTTAAAACCTAGTATTCTTAACCCATTCACCCCTGAAAAATGGTTTGAACTCTTCCCATTCAAAGGTTGGAACAGTTCATTATGAAATTTCAGGGGTGAATGGGTTAACTCTTTCACCCCTGATATGTCATAATGAACAATTCCAAACGTTGAATTGGATGAGTTCAAATGTGTCTTCAGGGGTGAATAAGTTAATTGGCTGACAAATTAGCACAGGACTGCACAAAGGTACACAAATACCTACATCTTAATTGTCTAAAATCTAAAATATTAACAGAAACTATCTAATGTGTTATAAAGTGACAATTATGCAATTCAAATTTGTTAGTTGAAAAAACCCAACCTCCTCAATTAAAAAAAAACCCAACAAGACAAAGAAGTAACTAGCCAAATATCTTAGCCCGAGCTTCTTCTAGCCCCTAAACCAAATCTGGTTAGACAACTATCTGTCAAAATATCTGAAGTCTGGTGTTTGGGCCAGAGGAAACTTTGGCTATACCCATATATTTACATTTTCACAACTAAATTGTGGTATTTTGTTAAAATAAAATTGTTTTACTAACCATAATATCTCAATCCAACCACGATAGTAAAATTGTTTCGTTCACCATGTATAATAGTAAATAATTTTTTAAGTAATCTACATTTCCACACATGAAAACTTTACTATTGATTATAAAACTTTAATAATTTACAATTATGAAACAAGTTATCCAACTTATATTAATCACTCTTGGTAGCACAGATGTTATTGTGGATGACGGGTCTTATTGTGGGAGGAAACCGGAGTGCCTGGAGAAAACCCACGTGTCGGGCAGGTGACCACATACCTTTTCACTTTCGGACAGGGGATCGAACCCTGGCCGCCTTGGTGAAAGGCAAGTGTGCTATCCACTGCACCACCCAACCACCTGATAAGTCTTAAGACTTAAAGTCAATAAAGAACTTGAACTAGAACCCGCAATACGATTAGATTCCAGTTTCATCAAATTGTTTATTCATAGGGAGTAGCAGCACCAAAACACAACTAAAAAATATATTCATTTCATATAATATACATATCATACACATACTTTTGATATCATTTAATTTAATACTTCTTAAATGTACCTTCTAATGAATATTCAATATGCAAATTGAAAAAACAATCATTCTTTCTTTCATAATACTTGTTATATGCAAAAGTAAATAATTTGAATACAAAATAAATCTGTTTTTGATATAATGCTGATACAAGTACATTTGGCCTTCATCATGATCAATTCTGGAAGTATATGTCACATAACATGCTTTTAACACTCTGCATCTCTCAATGCATTGCAATAATTCCAATATATTTGTCCTATAATTTTAAGATCTATCTATCAAAAGCAGAACCTCAGATTTTGGAGGTGTCTTGTTAAATACACCTCTTTTAATTAATTAAGTAGTACTGTCTTGTCTAATATAAGGATAAATAATTATAACAAAAGGCTGTTTTTCCTTCTATTCCTCAGATATAGTGTCTTGTCTAAAGGATAAATAACAAAAGCCTGTTTTTCCTTCTATTCCTCAGTGTCTTGTCTAAGGATAAATAACAAAAGCCTGTTTTTCCTTCTATTCCTCAGTGTCTTGTCTAAAAGATAAATAACAAAAGCCTGTTTTTCCTTCTATTCCTCAGTGTCTTGTCTAAGGATAAATAACAAAAGCCTGTTTTTCCTTCTATTCCTCAGTGTCTTGTCTAAAAGATAAATAACAAAAGCCTGTTTTTCCTTCTATTCCTCAGTGTCTTGTCTAAGGATAAATAACAAAAGCCTGTTTTTCCTTCTATTCCTCAGTGTCTTGTTTAAAAGATAAATAACAAAAGGCTGTTTTTCCTTCTATTCCTCAGATATAGTGTCTTGTCTAAAGGATAAACAACAAAAGGCTCTTTTCCTTCTATTCCTCAGTTATAGTGCCTTGTCTAAGGATAAATAACAAAAGGCAGTTTTCCATGCTACGAGTATTCTGTACCCTAGATTCCAATTAGGTAATTAATGCATTAACTCATTCAACCCTGAAATATCATAATGGACTATTTCAGCCTTTGTATTGGAAGAGATCAAAGGTGTTTCCAGTGGTGAATGAGTTCAATGTTTATTGATATTACTTTATAATAATATCATCAGTTTATTTTAAGCTAATTTTTTCGTCAATGTATATTGTATTAATGTTTAACCATGTTTGAATTCATATGATTTTTTTTTTAATTTATTAAGCTGAACAATTATTATATTTTTTTCACTGATAGCTTTATTGCTAGCTTTACAGCAAGTTAATGAAAAAATATTCAAAATTTGTTTTGTCCTTCAGCAATATGAAGCAAACTTTTGAAAAAAAAAAGCAGTCCAAAAATAAGTTATCTATTTTGCTGTTTGTAAGGATGTGAAATTATTTCAGATTTAACTAAATTTTTATTCTTTTTTTTTGTAAAATGGGATATTTTAACACGTCGATTATTTCGTTCAGTCAGCCTCTAAACGATTTGCGATGTCGAATTGTTTTTAATCAATCGAAAGATTTTTTTCACGCTGTCAAACTGACACAAACCGAGTACTATATACTTTTAGACACTGTAATGTGTGAATATAATAAAAAGTGAAAATGTCCATGTCATGAACAATTCCAATTTTTCAGTAAACAGTATTTTGATATTTATTTTTTTCTTGTGGTTTAATTACAACCACAAAAACCAAGAATGTCTATGCAACACAGATATTTCACGTTATACTTAATATGAATTTTATCCAATTGTAAAACTACACGTATCCTATCAGTTAACTGAAATGTTTTAAAAAACGACTATTTTGACAAGAACTGGCTCTAAAACTAAGTACATAGTTTAAACTATTTATAATAATCATAATTTCTTATAATTACTATATTTTGTAGTTCAGAGTTGTTAACAAAAATGGCAACATTTCCTGCGTTTTCATTGATAACAGCAAGTAAAAAAAATATACAGAGAAAAATTCTCTGAAAATACTGATAAATATTCAACATATATGCCAAATATGTACATAACATTACAAAAACGTCTAAAGATATCGGTGGTAACAGCAACATATCCAACCAAAATCTGGTAGTGCCTACTGTGTGAAATACAATTGATAAAGTCTTCAGAAAATATTAAAACTAATTTTTAGAAATATTGGAATTGATTAATATCTCAAAAATATTCGAACTGCAGTAACATTAACAGAAAATAGTCCAACTGGTAATTTTAACATCTTTAAAATATCAGAACTGAGGGCATCTTGGAAATATGAGAATTTATATCACCTCAACAATATTATAACTGAAAACATTTTAAAATATTGAACTTATTCAACCTGAAAAAATCTTCAAAATATAATAAGAACTGCAGTAATGTTTATAGGAAATGTTCCAACTTGTTATATTTTTTAAAATATCAGAACTTATGACATCTTTGAAATATGAGAACTTATATCATCTCAACAATATTATGACTGAAAAATATGGAACTTATTCAACCTGAAGACATTTTCGAAATATAATAAGAGCTGACAATATTTATAGAAAATATTCCAACTTGTAACATTTTTAAAATGTAAGAACTGATAAAATCTCAAAAATATTAGAACTGATAACATTATTGAACTTATTCAACTTGAAAACATCTTCAATATATAATAAGAACTGATATCATTTTAAGGAATATTACTTAGAACTGAATGAAAACATCTTTACAAAATAGAAAAACTTAATTATATCTTTAGAAATTGCAGAACTGATATTATCTTCAGAAAATTAAAAGCAGGGTGACATTTTAAGTTATAATAACATCTTCAGAAATGATAAAACAGCTAATATTTCCAGATATTAAAAACTGACAACACTTCCAGAAATATTAGAAACATTTTCAAACTCTTATTGATACCAATATTAGCATTAAAAATAACAAATAAAAAAGATATGAAATATTTTGTTCTTAAACTGTCGATTGATGATAATCACAGATGCAAAATCATCACATGATATGAAAGTTCACGAACGGCAGAGGGGGTTGAAATCTTGAAAATCTACACATAACTTTTTTCATTTCAGAATAAAAACTTTTCTCTCATTTTGAAATATAATATCATATGATATTGTTTTTCTTTTTACAATACATGACATTCAAGAAAGTTTCCTTTTTTGAAACAGAAGTAAAGAAGTTTAAGGATGTCATGGGCTACTTGCTTAAGGGTTACACGAAAACAATTCATTCATACTGAGCGTACTTTGAAAATACAAACGATGCTACTTATAAATCAAGAAATGTTTATGAAAATCAACAAAGATAGATTACTTTGTTTTATTTCTTTTATAACTTGAGAAACAACAAATTTGAAGCACAACATTATCGTAATGTAATCCTGATTTACACTTTGGTGAAGAAGAATTATAAAACATAATTACTCAAAGCTTGTTTTGGGATTTAGAACCAAGCTTTGTTCTTCAATGTATGAATAATGTTTTTATTATTTATTTATTTTTTTCAAATCAGAAATAGCATAGTCATAAAATGGGTATGAAGAAAATATAAAATTTATGGTCCCCGAAGATATTTCTGATGTTAAATATTTTGTGTAATATTTCCTCGTCTGTGGCAGATGGCGAAATATTATACAAAATATTTAACAAAACTACAAAAAAATATTTTTGTTATAATTTAATAATTCCAATTGGTTTTTAGCTGTGGGAGGGGAACACATTAGGTTAAAGGTCAAGATAAGGCAATATGGCATGGACCTGAACGTTTTGGTAACGAAAGTTTATGGCCTCGGGATTCCAAAAAAATTCTACTTCCCATAGGTTTGGATTTCAGTTTAACACCAAGTACAGTGCATTCCTCTTTATATCATGTTGCATTTGTCAGACAAAAAGATGATATTAACAGGAATGTGACATTAATAGAAACATGTTTTTCCAATAAATCTAGTGCATTTCCAATCTCCATAACTAAAAGAAAGGTATTCAATGTACATATGAAGATGTTTCAATATCCACTGTATAGATAACATTATTTCAATTAAAAATCGTTTTTGGGGTTATTTTTTATTCTATGCAACATTTTGTACAAGTTGTATCCGAAAGTAATGGAAATGACATCATTTTCTGGATATGTTATGTGATTGATTAAAGAAAACATGATTATAAGAGGAGTTCACCTCAAAATACATGATATTAACCAAATAAATTTACATAGATTATAATAGAGAGAAAAATAGTGCTTGGGAAAACCATTATATAAAGGGGAATGTGATATTAACAGGGGTGATATTAAGTGAAGTTCGCTGTACGGCCATCATCACAAAACATTCACTATAATCAACTAAAATATAACGAAATTTAAATTTAGTATATTGTATCCCTGAACAAGCGGACAACATAACGAAGTACATACAAACGTATATATATATATGACGTACCGCATATATCATAATCATACAGTTTCTTAAATATCATGTAAATTGCATTAAATAAATGTAATAAATCATATTTAACTGACTACATGTATATATATACTGCCCGTGTAATCCCTTATCAGCCTGCGTTATGGTCCGCTCTTGACTAATTCCGTAAACTTTCGTGTCCGTTTTTTCCTTAACTTGGTATATGGATCTTGTTTCCGCTTTCAAAGTTAATAACTGTCATCTGCAAAGGAGATTAAAAGATAAAATGAAGGATGCAGGAATTTTACAATACATGCAGATTTAGGAATTGGGCCAATAGATAATGGACTTAAGCGTGATAAAGCATAATGAGAACGAAACCAAGTTTGTGATTAATATAATTTCAGGCAAATTTTTGAAGAATAATTATTTCTGAAAAATATTTCAATAAAACTCGAAGACAATAATGCACACAATAAAAATCTAAATATTTACATATCATTTATACAAGGAGAAAAAGCTGCTGGTAAAATTACTGATTCATAAGATATTCTGTAAGACAACATACAGTTGTGTGCCATAACTCTTTCAATTTTTTTTTGTTTTGCTATATATTCTTTGTTTTTCCAACTTTTTTCAATGAATTTTCCTGACTTTGTTTCGGGATCATTTTAAATGAAATTTTGTGTACTTATAGAGAATTGTTTCCTGTTTCATCTTATAATATTTTCACTGTTTTCCGTTATGTATAATTAGAAAAATCATAATTTATTTACAACATCCAATTTTCGGGACACCATTTTGACGTCATTTTGATAACGTTATATAGAGAAATGGCATCACACGGAAATTAGCAGTGTAGATAATTCTGTATAGCTCCATAAATACACAACGGAAAATTAAATAAATATTATGAGAGGAAACCTTGTATATTTCTGTACCAAATGACAAAAAATTATACAGTAGCGAGGAAACTTGGGGATCAGAAAATGGTTTGAATAAACATACCTCTAGATTATCTGGATTTCACAGCAAAATATTCCAATCTGTTGAAAAATCAAAATTAATAAAAAATTCTCTATACAATGTACAAAACACAGATTACCTATATCAAATAGAATGTAAGATACTTATCCATTAGCCTTCTTACATACATTCAAACCTTGTCACCTCGAAATTGTATAACTTGAAAATACCTGTTTAAGGTGACAGTACCCAAATCGGATCACCAAACCATCATTTTATTCATTTATTAAAAAATCTGAAGATGAATTATATCTATTAATAGTTGCATCAAAAGAAGAACATCGATGGGTGTTCTTACAAAACAAAATAGCACTCGAGGTTCACGTTGGATATTTATAGAACGCTCTGACGTCACCAATCAGCAGTTCAAGATTTTGCGAATTTGAGGACCCAAATCTGATCAAGACATTAATTTTGCAGTATTTTACATTTCAAACTAATATTTTTGTTGTAGCATATCAACATTTAATGATGTCCTTTAGAATTTATATAAAAACAAGTATTTCTATCGGGTGGATTTATTTTTATAGTTCAAAACAGAGCATATAGTCGTTGCACCCGCCTTTTTTTCAGAAACGTAACAAAACGCAAAGTTTTGAGATTCAATAATGTTTTATGGCATATTTAAACTAAAAAACTAATGATATGTGGACATAAAATGGTGTGTGACTATCTATTCTCAGACTATATTATTGTTATAATCAATCTGTTGACACTGTTGTTGAGTTAGAAGTATTTTTGAAAAAAGTGATCCGATTTGGATACTGATCCGATTTGGGTACTGTCACCTTAGTCGTAAGTATATTGTTGATCCCAGCCACACTTCATACCAAATATTTGAACTCACTAAACTCATTTGGAGGGAAACTCGTTATGATCACAATTTACCAATCTCCCTTGAAATCTCCATCATTTGATAGTCCAAACTCACACAAACTCAAAATCTATATCCTATGGTCAAATGATCTCCTACATGTAGTTACCGCAGGGTGTGTGTAATGACCATAACAGGTGTGTCTGGATCAAATAAATACTTTTTGAAGTTATTTTGACAATTAAAAGGGGAAAAAAACTGTAGCAATACAGTTTCAGTCATATTTCAATACCTTTTAAAGTTATTTTGATAACTAAAAAAGAAAAAAAACTTGAACAATGCAGTTTCAGTCATATTTCAAGCATTTTCACCCTAACTGGGAATGTAGAATGAGAGAGATCACCCTCATTGGAGGTTTCAAAGGTTAACACCTATGCAGATAACTCAAGGTTCTCCAATGGTCCAAACAACTTGGAGATACAGAGAATGTATTAATTAATTGAAGGCCCAATATACGTAACTTCAGGGAATTTTTTCAGGATTCTGAAAAATTCTGAAAAAAAAATTGGTTGATAACCATGCAAAAAATAAGCCTAAAACGAAGTAAACCTGGGCGGTAACTAACAAGAAACTCTTGACAGAAAAATCCAAAGACTTGGAAATAACTCAGGTGGGGCCCACTTCAACAACAAACCGAAGTTAGAAGACAGTTCAAAATGGACGCGTGTTTACAAATACTGTGTTTCAATTGCTGCTGTACCGGTTTACCGCATAAGAATCCATCTTGAATATTGCTGATATCAGTTAATCTTAACTAAATCTATAAATATAATAAGTTATTAGGCCTGATTTTGCTTCAAGTTTTGCCGAAAGTTACGTATATTGGGCCTTTAACAAGGTTTGTTTTTGCTCTCATGTGATATACTTATTGTGTTTCACTAGAATGATGTCCACAAAAGTGTATTTACCGGTTCCCTGCGTTTCTAGTCTTGTTTCTCCCCGCGCCCTTTGAAGTCGTCCATGGAGTTTGAAGCACCGAAGTAACGACATAATATTGACAGCACTTTAGTTGGAATAATCCTGGAAAAAACAATGGAAAAATATATCAAAAACATTGTATAACTTATTGTAAACTGGAAGAAAGTGTACCACTCTGTCAATTACTGTTGATAATGTTGTAATATTATAATATAATTGTATAATATAATGTGCATGATGTCACTGTGTCAAGTGTGTATGAAGTGTGAGAGTGTATTTTATGACTTACCTCCCCTTTCTATTTTAAAGAGTTACCTCCCTTTACCCTTTGTTGTACAAGCTTTTCATTTATAATCATTTTTTTCTTTAATCATCATATCAAATCTGAATTAATTATATAAGTTTACTTTGGCCATCTTGTGGAGGGAATTGATATTTGCTTTGCCTGTTATTTTATCCACATTGACTTGTAACATTTATGTCAATAAAGATTTGTTGAAATGAAAAAGTAAGCAACACTTTATTTTTGTCAAATGTAATGAGAGTGAATTCTATGTTATGTCATACATATAATTATATGGAAAGGAAATCAAAATGTGAAGGATGGAATTTTTTAGGGTGCAAATATGTATTTTACTGGCAAAGGGTGGAGTTTGTACTGTACGTTGCAAGCTATAAGTATTATATAAAGTAGAGCGCAAGTTACCCTTTCAAGGTCATCAAGAAGAAGAGGGCTACCAGCCCCAAAGTTTCTACAGAGAATTTCTCTAATTTATTTTACTAATAGCTTATTTCCCCTTTGTTTCAGCAATCAAAGTGATCAAAATTATTTGACTATTTTTGTTTTAAATATGTGTATATTATTCTAGAGACAGGATTCATTCTAGTGGCAGTATGATGACTTTCTGGTCCCATACCAAAAAAAGTTACAAAAAGTTATAACTTTTTTGTACCTTTACAGTACCTTTTTTGTACCTTTTTGAAAAGGTACAAAAAAGTTATAACTTTTTAGTACCTTTTTGAAAACTTAGAATTTATCAGTGTAACTTTTTATAACTTTTTTGGACTCTGCAAATTTCAATGATAACTTTTTGTACCTTTTCTGGACTCTGAAAATTTCAATGATAACTTTTTGTACCTTTTCTGGACTCTGAAAATTTCAGGGATACCTTTTTTTTAACTTTTCTGGTCTCTGAAAATTTCAGGGATAACTTTTTGTA
The DNA here is from genome assembly GCA_947623455.1 of Mimachlamys varia. NCBI lineage: Eukaryota > Metazoa > Mollusca > Bivalvia > Pectinida > Pectinidae > Mimachlamys > Mimachlamys varia. The sequence goes on from OX392540.1 coordinate 17,639,361, forward strand.
ACTTTTCTGAACTCTGAAAATTTCAGGGATAACTTTTTGTAACTTTTATGGACTCTGACAATTTCAGTAGTATGTACTGTTTATTTACATTTCCTTAATTGACTCTAAAATTGCTGTGATAACTTTTTGTAACTTTTCTGGACTCTGAAAATCTCAGGGATAACTTTTTGTAACTTTTCTGGACTCTGAAAATTTCAGTAATACTGTTTATTAACATTTCCTGGACTCAAAAATTCTAGACTAAGAAAATATTAAACTTTGATTTTTTTTTTATTATTTTCCATTTAACATTTCTGTATCTTTCTATATAGTTTAAATATAAATATTTCTTAGCAATGTCAGCATAAAATAAAATACAATGACAAAAAAAGTCAACCATCAATTTATCGAAGTTATTTGTTATCCAGTGAATGTTCATTGCATGCCAGGCAATAATTATTTTTAATGTGTTTTCGGATTCATTAATATTATGCAGTTAGCTAGGTTTGTACAAATTTTCACCCTTATCGGAATATTGGAAAGGACAAAGATATGAGAATGAAAATACATATTTGCATGAAATGAGTGATAACGGAAGTTAGCTGTGCGTAACAGGTAGACTTCACTTTCCAATTCTGTGGTAGACAGGACATCCAGTATACTCGTAGAGCTATATTTGGATTAGCATTTTATTGTTCTGAATGTCTATGATTGACACCTGATCGACGATCTCTGCCCTGCAGGTAGATTTACCTGTGGGAGTGTGAACTACCTATAGGTGTGAAATGTGAACAAAAGAGGACAATTATACCTGTGTATATACTGATTATGATGATGTTGTCTGTAAATTAAAAAAAAATACAAACAACGATGAAGAGACATCCTAAGAGATCAGCTTTGTGATGGAAGAGTGGAGACCAATGAGTTCCATTCCAAAAAAAAAACATTTAACATTTTTCAAACTGCATGAAATTGGTCGTGAAAATACTACGTATCCGAATAGCATTGCACACCATCGTTCCTTCTTTTTGTTTACTAGGAACTCTCATAAGCTTAGCCCCGTATCATGGAGTTCGATTTCGAACGTTGTCTATGCTAATTGCTATACGATATATTTTCGTCGATGACCACCCAACAAAAAGATCACGATGTAGATAGGCCTAATCTGCCTGTGTCCTTCTTATTTGATGTGATTGTGAATTATTTAAATTCCAAAATACATGCGTGATTGAAATGACCGAGTTTAATCTTCACCGAGTCCACAGTCGAACCCGGAAGTGAATTGGAGAAAGTAGACAATGTGTCGATTCGCTGCGTACGACACAGAGTGCCTATGCCGCTGGATTTTTTGTTACCTGTCAGTAATTGTGATACCGAAATCATTCACAGATAAGATTTCATGGAAAAAAAATATATTTAATTAATAACTGGAAGACGACATGACGGCGTTCGGAGATATCGATGTAAAATTCTCCCTACTCCATTTCCCCCCATAATGCAATAGCCCGACAAATTACTGACCAATCACAATAAAGCCATCCACAAACAGCGGGAAATTCATTCATACTTTTACACACGACTTGAAAATGTAAACAAACAGGGCGATTGTGTATTACCGTGAAATCGGGAGTATTTTCATGTTACGTTGGGGAATAACGATCACCCTTGGAACTGAGAACTACACACACGTGAATGGTGAAGTGGAAACACTGTATTTTCTACATGAACGGCGACGAATTGGTTCTTTTGAACAATATTAAAACTCACCGACACACATCGGCCTGGCGGCCATTGCGTAAGTACAAATGCAAATATTTTCGGTAGAGTCGTGAAAGTTTTTTCATGTTTGATTTAGTTTTTTTGCCGGAAATGTTAACCAAATACTTCAAGATTCCAATTCAGCATGTTTATAAGTGAATACCGATGTTTTTCAGCTTAACGGTCACAATCAACAGCTGCTTGCTCCACGGCAGTGCCCACTTGATTTAAAAAAAAAAAGAAGAAATTTCGACGTATTTGTTTTTCGACAACATAAACACTGATAAAATGTCCAATGGTAAATATAATGATTTTTTTTTTTAAGTTTGGTTGTGATGTAATAACAGTTAAAGGTTTAAACTGCTTGTATTTTTTATTCAATAACTCAGTGTGATTTACGTGTTTCAAAACGTCAAAACTCAAAACCTAATAAAAAAATGAAAGAAAGAAAAGAATACCCTGCATTATGAAGAAGAGAGAAATGAGATACATTCTGAATAATTCAATGATGTTTTGGGGTTTGAAATAATGGATGGGCATCGATCCGTTTGAGGTGAATGTGTGAAATAATGTTTTGTATTTACTTTTATTTAAATTTTCTAGTTACTCAAATTGTTCTTTTATCCAAAATGACGAGCTAAACTATTCCCTATATTTCAGCTGATCCTATTTGTTTTTTTTCACCTGTCAAACCTTCTACATTTGTCAATATTGCTCTATCAAAGTATAAAATATTATTATCATTTTTTTTTTCATTTTGTTCCAATATTTTGAAGGAAACATTGCTTACTTATTCCAACTAACCAATTTTTAAAAGGTTTACTTGATTTAAGTATATGATAAGCAAGATAAGAGAGATGTTTTTATAATTAACTTTTTTTTTCATAATTTTCATGGAATGAAATCTAGTTTATGGTAAATAATACATGAATCATTCATTAAAACTTTAAAATATTTAGAACTTAAAAACGTAAATAGACATGGTCTAGAAGTAAAAAATGATATTGTGTTCAAGATATTTAAATACAGTAGTTTTAATTTCTTTCACTTAGATGGTGCAAAGGTATACGTGGATGTTGATGATGCCAGTCATTCCATCACAATAAACAAACAGAAAAATATGGACGACAAAACCACCAGATGGTAATTTTCATTTAAATTTGGTCACCAGCTCAATTACAAAGGGAATGAAGTTGTACCACTCCTAAATTTTAGGTCTGTAAGTTATCAATGCTTGCAAAGATTTTGGCCTTGGTATATTTTCTTTGTCTATATCATGATGAAATTATCTACAATTTTATAGTTCACTTTAAGACAAGAAGAATGAGATTGAAATATACCAGGTAAGCAATTCATGCTCTTATACTTATTCTTTATAAATATTATGTTCATTTGCAATTGCCTGTTTATATATTATTATTTGGAATGTTTACCCTTGTTTTTTTATATTTACATCTGGTGTATAATTAAATTAACTCAAACTTTACATGAATTAAAAAAAAATGTTATGTTTCTTTGTACCTATATATCTAACAGGATTGCAAGAATAAGTTCAAAGTAATGTATCAAGTCAAATTGAACATTATCATGATTATTGGGAGCCCTGCATTAAAGATATAATAATCAAGCTAGGTTGTCTGTCTGTCCATGTTTTGGTCATCTGACCCGAAGGGTTAAGGCATCATAGGTCAAAATCCAACAAAGTGTCACCTAATCAAACTCAAGGTCACCAGGTCAAAGGTCAAGGTCGAATTACTTGGTTGAAAGATAATTAAAACTTGAAGCATTTTGTTCAATGTTGTATGTGTTCTGTAATACATGTACAATATATTAGTTCTTACCACTTTTCATTTCTCAAAGTATCACATTGTGTAAGTCTATATTCCTTACTTTTACAGATGGTAGACCTTATGCTAACAGCTTAGCCCTGGATTTTTTTGTCAACCCAAAACACATCATGACAGCTCAGCAAAAACAGAAGGGGCACACAGGTTGCTAGATATCCCATATCTGTTTATTTTCCTTACACAAAGTTACTAGATGCTATTGGAAGCCATGTTTGGACAGCGCCATTTTGGATACCATGGCATAATTGGTAATTATATCATAATTATTTGCATAAGAACAAAAACTTAATTGTGTGTCATATACCAGAAGAACAAGATAACTCATAAATATTAAACTACATTTTCAGTGAATGTTTCATAGTTGCTAAAATAGTATGAAATGTTTAGATTGTAATAATTGTATTGCCATAACCTTCAGACTTCCCTTGTTATTATGCCCCCCCCATTAAATGTGCAATGTTATAAGTAGAGCACTGATATTTTTTGTTTTGATTTTCTAGAAGATGCTGTGTCCATCCAAGGAAAGAATCAACTGTAATAATGAAAATATTCCAGGAATACAAAACCATTCAGTGCATTCATCAAGTCAATGATGGAAAGGATCTAGTTGAACTTTGTTGCCATGGTTGAACTTTAATTCACACAAATTTGATATAAAATGGATAGTGATGACGACGACAGTGATGACATTTTATTCCTTTGTTTTTCGATTTTTTCTTCCTTATTACTACCAATAAAACTTGTTTGTACCTTTTTTTTAAATATTTTATTTTGTAATTTCTTATACCTTTTTTGCTTCCTTATTGAAAAGGTACAAAAAGTTATAACTTTTTGTACCTTTTTGAAAAGGTACAAAAAGTTATAACTTTTAATACCTTTTTGTAACTTTTTATACCTTTTTTGCTTCCTTAACACAATCAGAAAGGTACAAAAAGTTATACCTTTTTGTACCTTTTTAAAAAGGTACAAAAAGTTATAACTTTTAATACCTTTTTGTAACTTTTTATACCTTTTTTGCTTCCTTAACAGAAAGGTACAAAAAGTTATACCTTTTTGTACCTTTTTGAAAAGGTACAAAAAGTTATAACTTTTAATACCTTTTTGTAACTTTTAATACCTTTTTTGCTTCCTAAACACAATCAGAAAGGTACAAAAAGTTATACCTTTTTGTACCTTTTTAAAAAGGTACAAAAAGTTATAACTTTTAATACCTTTTTGTAACTTTTTATACCTTTTTTGCTTCCTTAACAGAAAGGTACAAAAAGTTATAACTTTTAGTACCTTTTTGTAACTTTTTATACCTTTTTTGCTTCCTTAACAGAAAGGTACAAAAAGTTATAACTTTTTGTACCTTTTTGAAAAGGTACAAAAAGTTATAACTTTTTGTACCTTTTTGAAAAGGTACAAAAAGTTATAACTTTTAATACCTTTTTGTAACTTTTTATACCTTTTTTGCTTCCTTAAAACAATCAGAAAGGTACAAAAAGTTATACCTTTTTGTACCTTTTTAAAAAGGTACAAAAAGTTATAACTTTTAATACCTTTTTGTAACTTTTTATACCTTTTTTGCTTCCTTAACAGAAAGGTACAAAAAGTTATACCTTTTTGTATCTTTTTGAAAAGGTACAAAAAGTTATAACTTTTAATACCTTTTTGTAACTTTTAATACCTTTTTTGCTTCCTAAACACAATCAGAAAGGTACAAAAAGTTATACCTTTTTGTACCTTTTTAAAAAGGTACAAAAAGTTATAACTTTTAATACCTTTTGGTAACTTTTTATACCTTTTTTGCTTCCTTAACAGAAAGGTACAAAAAGTTATACCTTTTTGTACCTTTTTGAAAAGGTACAAAAAGTTATAACTTTTAATACCTTTTTGTAACTTTTAATACCTTTTTTGCTTCCTAAACACAATCAGAAAGGTACAAAAAGTTATACCTTTTTGTACCTTTTTGAAAAGGTACAAAAAGTTATAACTTTTAATACCTTTTTGTACCTTTTTATACCTTTTTTGCTTCCTTAACAGAAAGGTACAAAAAGTTATAACTTTTAGTACCTTTTTGTAACTTTTTATACCTTTTTTGCTTCCTTAACAGAAAGGTACAAAAAGTTATAACTTTTTGTACCTTTTTGAAAAGGTACAAAAAGTTATAACTTTTAATACCTTTTTGTAACTTTTTATACCTTTTTGTACCTTAAAAAGTTACAAAAAGTTATAACTTTTTATACCTTTTTATTTCTTTCCTTCTCTACTTCCAAAAAGTTACAAAAAGTTATAACTTTTTATACCTTTTTTCCTAAAAGGTACAAAAAGTTATAACTTTTAGTACTAGATTGGAACCCTGGTCAAATGTGGTTCCAATCTAGCATTAAAAGTTATAACTTTTTTGTACCTAAAAAAAGTATAACTTTTTATACCTTTTTTGCTTCCTTAACAGAAAGGTACAAAAAGTTATAACTTTTTGTACCTTTTTGAAAAGGTACAAAAAGTTATAACTTTTAATACCTTTTTGTAACTTTTTATACCTTTTTGTACCTTAAAAAGTTACAAAAAGTTATAACTTTTTATACCTTTTTATTTCTTTCCTTCTCTACTTCCAAAAAGTTACAAAAAGTTATAACTTTTTATACCTTTTTTCCTAAAAGGTACAAAAAGTTATAACTTTTAGTACTAGATTGGAACCCTGGTCAAATGTGGTTCCAATCTAGCATTAAAAGTTATAACTTTTTTGTACCTAAAAAAAGTATAACTTTTTGTACCTTTTTTTGGTATGGGGTTACACGAAGGGAGATAACTCATACTGACATTTCAGGTTCGTCTGAATTCATAAATCGTGCTGTACATATTTTATAAAGTACAGCGTTAATTACCCTTTCAATGCAATAAAGAAGTAGAGGGCGCGAGGCAGTATGATGACTTTCTGGTTTCACAAAGGGAAGTAACTCATACTGACTTATTTCAGGTTCTTCTGAATTCATAAATTAACAAGCTATACATATTTTTATAAAGTACAGCGTAAATTACCCTTTCAATGCCATAAAGAAGTAGAGGGCGCGAGGCAGAATGATGATTTCTGGTTACACAAAGGGAAGTAACTCATACTGTTTATTTCAGGTTCCTCTGAATTCATAAACATATATATAAGTACAGCGTAAATTACCCTTTCAATGCCATAAAGAAGTAGAGGGCTTTGGGCAGAATGATGAGTTTCTGATTACACAGGACGGCATCTACAATCCTGTTGGCAGCATCTCCGGGTTTCAGAATCGGCAACAACCATGGAACTCTGAAAAAACGGTGAATTAATTTCATTATTCTTCTTCCTTTGGAACTGAAACATTTCTAGGGAAAACATTGTATGAAATAAATTATAGACCACAAAAATATTGACTATGATGATGAAAACTTAAACATGTTTACATGGAGACATTATGAAATATTTTAGATGAAGAAAGCAATCAATAGCATTATAATTTTGATTGTGACAGCATATTTTGGGGTTTATACTGAAAAAAGTTTTGGAAGGAGGCAGGGGGAGGGGGTTGTTCTTGCGGAAATGTGATTGTTATAATTCAATAAACTGATTGTGATGTGGAAATATTTGCATGTTTTGCTTCTACAATATCTGTAAAGATGCAATTGTATGTGGTAACTTTTGTACTTATTTTATTTATTGAACTGTAAGAATGGGATCACTTAGACAATGAAATTAATTTCTTGTTTTTACCGTATGATTTTAAGTTTTGAAAGATTCTTTATTGCTACAATTTATCAATTCATTATGCAATAATGTTGAGAAATTGAAAAAACTAGGAATGTCTGTGAGACATAAATGCCCCCTTCCCCAAATTAGTTCTTCATCGTTTTTACGTATGCGAAGTTTGATGACAATCAGATAAGTTGTTATTTAAATAAGCTAGTAACATTACCGTGGGACGGGACAGTACGGACATGGGTAACACTATATGCCCCCCCCCCCCCCATTTCATGACGGCGGCATAACAAAATTATAACCTTGTTTTACAGCCTTCAAACATGCCCGTGGAAATGTAGAAGGGGCAGACAACCGTGGTATGGACGCCATCTTTTCCCAACATTTCCAATTCAAACCTGAGTGACTCATCAAAGCCAACGGCTCCAAATTTACTGGCACAGTAGTCGCAGAGACCATTTACTCCGAGCAGACCAGCAGAGCTGGCGACATTCACGATGTGTCCATGGTTACGCTCCATCATCACCGGAAGAAACGCCTTACAAACCTGTGTAAAAAAATGATTTTTTTGTTAAAATTTGTTTAAACCTGATGTGTTATTTGGCATGTACACTTTACATGTTTAATTAATTTTTCAGAAAATTCAATCGCGTACAACAAAACATTCCTTTCACAATTCACACATAATATAAACTATATAACTGACCGTTTTTTGGTTTGGTTTAATTGTTTTTACCTTCTATTAACAGCCAGAGTCATTTAAGGACGGCCTCCCGGTTATATGCAATGTGTGTGTTGAATGCGTTTGTTGATTTGGGAGGCTGCAGTTTGATCATGTTAGTCTTTTTGCGATAGTCCAGATCTTTTGTGGATTTAAAGTGCTACCACACTGAAGTACACGTATAATGCTGAAGGCCCCGAACAGAACACCCCACACAGTCACATTATACTGACAATGGGTGAACCAGCTGTTCCACTTGCATAAGTAGTAACTACGGATTTTTACGATTCTAGTAATTGTCCCAGCCAGGGAATAAAACCCAAAGCCTTCATCACAATTAAGGGTGAATGCTCAACTAAAGGTCAAAGGTGAGATAGTATCAAGGGAGACATTAGGAAGGAGAAAGTTGTTATTCAGAGTATAAATGTCACCCTTGACATCAATGACTGAAGAAACAATGTATTTAGACAATTTTACAGTTTTTATTCTATTTTAAATGTTATTGGTAGAAAAGATAACATCTACACTTGTTCATCATTTAATAATGATATGACAAATATAAATAAAGCATACCTGCCTACATGTACTTCAAAATGGCATTAAACTTTCTGCTGTGAATATTTTTCAAAACCAACCAATTTTAAAAAAAAAAAAAATGTTCAGTTAAAATGAAGAATTAATCTCACTCCATTGCAAAAAGATCTGGCAACATCCCATAAGACGTCATGTTCTGGTGACCTTTGTTTGACCTTTACTTACCACTCTAGTATAATTTTCTAATTGATGACAGTAAACGCTGGCATCTGCACCAAGTCATTTCGTCGCATACATGCACATTAGCTTGCTGTGATGAAAAGACTTAACACACAGATAGGATTATGGAAGTTTTTTTGCCCACAAACTTTCACATTGAAGATTCTGTGAGCGGTAATCTGATTGGCTGATGCAAGAGTTCACCCGAACAAATGACCCCTTTTTAAATGTTTTCAGATCCTATGTATGTGAAGAGTAACAGAGCGATAATGGACCTGCATTGCAATCAGATTTATTTTTTTTAATTGTGCAATTAAACAACCCGGTAAACTAGAACTTACCCAAAAATGAGCGAGAGTGTTGACTTCAAATGTCTTCTGAATCATCTCATCTGATATATTGAGGAACTTTTTGCCAGTGACAATCCCGGCATTGTTCACTAAGATGTCAACATCACCAATATCCTGTTTCACCTGGAATGTAAACAACATCAATAGACCATTGTATATATATAGTAATACAGTATCAACAGGTATATTACATATATACCCACATGTAGGTATATCAGGACCACAGGGACCTGAGAATCTGTTACAGCTAATATTGGACCTAAACAAAGGTGTTTAGAGTAGTAATTTTACACTAAATTGGGGTTTAGTTCAATCTTTTTATGACCATTGAGAGGGCATTATTATTGAAATTTGAACCTAACCCCCCAAAAGTGTAAAATTACTTTAAACACCTTAGTTTAGATCTAAAACAAACTGTAACAAATTCTCAGGTCCCTGTGATCAGGACAATTACAGTAAACCTTCGGTTCAGTTCAAATAGGTGTATAGTTTGAACACACCTTTTCAGCATCAAAAATAATAATTTTTTGACTACTGATAGTTTGAACACACAATTTGATTATAAAACTTACGTAATGGATTGCTCTCGGTGATGCAATATGCAATATATACATGTAGCCTTGCGTAAACTGATCTATTTTCACACCATCCGTGTTGAACTACAGTATAACGTTTATTACTCATGATGTGCGATATTGTTGACAGCGATAAAGGTTTTATCATACTGTATCACAACTATCAGACTGTAACATTAACTCATGATCACTCACACCTAAAGTTTCATCTTGAACTATTCCAGCCTTTGAAATGGAAGAGTTCAAGTGTGTCTTTAGGGGTAAATGTTTCAACATGATGATAAAATATATATCAAGATACTTTGATCATAATATGAGACTTACATTATTATAATTAATTTTCTTAATATTACAGTTGAAATAATAATATAATAATAATAATTTGAGGTTCTTAATATATACCGCTTTATCACCACCAGGTTTGTAGGCAGCCTCAAAGTGGTTTACAAATTATTATCTGTGGTAGGAGGGCCTTAGAAACCGACTAATATCATTCTTAACTTCCTTGTTCAAATGGTGCTGCCATTTCAGCACTCACAGGTAGTGTTCTACAATTTCTAGCACTGCCCAACTACATACTCATTTACAGCTGAGTAGACTGGAACAAGCAGATTGAAGTATCTTTCTCAAGGATCTCAAGGATACAACACAAGTGCTGTGGCAGGGATTTGAACTCGCAACCTCTCAATCACGAGCCCGGCATCCTACCACTAGACCACCGTGCCTCCATTAACAGTGTGAATATTAAAGGCCCACTATTGGTAACTTCAGGAAATTTTTCTGGATTTTGAAAAAAAATCCAGTTGATAACCATGCAAAAATAAGCCTAAAATGAAGTAAGCTTGAGCGGTAAGTAACAAGAAACTCTGGACAGAAAAATCCAAAGAATTAGAAATAATTCAGGTGGGGCCCACTTCAACAACAAGCCGAAGGTAAAAGACAATTCAAAATAGACGCATGTTTACAAATACCGAGTTATATATTAAGCCTAAGCCTAAAACGAAGTAAACCTGAGCGGTAACTAACGAGAAACTCTGGACAAAAAAATCCAAAGAATTGAAAATAATTCAGGTTGGGCCCACTTCAACAACAAACCGAAGGTAGAAGACGGTTCGAAATGGACGCGTGTTTATAAATAGCGAGTTTCAACTGCTGCTGTACCGGTAACAGCGAAAGAATTCATCTTGAATATTGCTGATATCACGTAATCTTAACTAAAACTATAAATATAATTAGTTATTAGGCTTGATTTTTCGCTTCAAGTTTTGCCGAAAGTTACGTATATTGGGCCTTTAAAGGTAATTATGACAGACCTGGCCGGCCACTCTGTAGATGTCCTCCCGTTTACAGAGATCCACCGTATACGTCCTAGCCGACGCTCCGACACCCTTACACTGACGAGCTGTTTCCTCATTTCCCTTCGAATCAACATCCCATAATACCATACGGCATCCTAGCTCTGCAAATCGTACGGACATCAACCTGCCGATACCACTTCCTGTAAATTATAAAGATATGACATCTGTAAAGGATGTTGGATTTATTTAGCCATTGAACGTTTGTCAGATTGTATTTATTTTCAATTATGAATGAAAAGTGAGTGCAAGATAAATGCCATCATCATAAATATTTATCTAAATTTGATTTACATGTATGTAAAGATTATTTTACACAACCAATAAATGTTTATATGTGACATTTTGATGACTAGTACTATATCTACCCTGTCACTTTCATCAGACTAATGACCAACAAAGCGTATGCACAGAACAGGTGTAGTGGATACGCCGCAGTGGGCCGATTCTAAATCGAGATGAGGGGGCTCACAGACTCTCGCACATATGACCAAGTCATAAAGAAAGCCAATCAAGTCACTTCGGTACAATAACTTTAGTATTGTACATACTCCTAACAGCTTATACGAAATGACCGATTTGTCATTTATTAACTCGTACACAATTTACACTTGCAGGATTATGTACAGTGTACATGTGTATAGAAGCAATGCCTTGCTATGCAACTGTAAATGGAGACTATAGATGTAGTTTGAAAATGTAATGTAGGTAAAGTTACACACATAATTTCAAATGTTTTACAGAATAAAAATAAACTTATTTTCTCTTTGATTTGTTATGCCAATAGGTGGCGCTATGTGTGCATTTGCATGTGCGAGCAGTGCAAATACGGGCCTATAAGCTACACATGGCTCATAATAGTACCTGGGCTCATCATTATGGGGGCACAGGTAGCGTAGTACACATGTATATTTTTTATGTTTTGATAATTATATAGGGTTAATTTGCCATTGGTTGTTTGAGGGTACAGTGTGCGAAAGTAATTTATGAAGTGCCATTTCAAATTGCATAGACTCGACAATAATTCCGTAGACTGAATTTTTCCAGCGGTGCCATAAACAGAGTGACCTCCTCTCTTTCAACCAATGTTTGAACAAAAATTGATTTGTAATGACATATTCAGTCAAAGAAATCAGGAAATGAACAACACATAAGAGAAATTCAATTGATGTGATTTATTCAAATAGTTTTAATACTTTTTCGACATTCATAAGCAATTTAATTGCTTCAACATATACAGGTTACTGTACAAACATTTTGCATAGACCGACAGGTTTTCCTGTGGCCTTTGTCTATGGGTCTATCGTTACTTTTGAACACTAAGGGTATAACTCTTTAAATGAGAGAATATTTCATTGCTAGAATCTAATGGCTTTTGATAGCTTTATATGAAACGGATAGAAGCAACTATTTATTATATAATGGTAAATTGTCTTGATGTTTGACAATTTTTTTTTATTTGATTAAATCATGTGGTACCTCTGTCACTGTCAAATACATTTACCGGTAGGTGTTTGTGTTATAGTTATTCAGTTAACCTGCTTAGTAACTAATCATATGTGTCCATTTATCCTCCCCCAGCCCTCTACACCCCCTTCCAACAAAAGTTACTGTAATGTACACTGAAACTAGTGATTTCATCTGTCTATTGTAGCCAAACCCCACTCAAACTGATACTCATCGTAACATTTCACCTTGTTTTCCTCAGGGTCACGGACAATTCAACTGCTTAAAGTAATTAAATGACCCGTTAACTTGTATATAGGCCACACTTGGTCTTGTCTGAGGCCAAGAGGTAATGCATGACTTTGTAAACATTGACCCGGTTATTAATGGCTCTAGTGTGGTGAAGTTTAGCGCTAGTACCTTGAGGCAGTAGACAGCAGAAAGTCTGACACTTATAATTAACATCAATGTATAATGTTACCAACCAGTATGGCTAGGCTCCTAATATTTAGCCTGAGGAGTGTACAGTGAATTTTCACTTCAGCTGTAGAGATTAGAGCATCTGCTAAAGAGCAAGGCACCAGCTAGGGTCACATGCAGGGTCAAGCACCATCATCAGAGCATATGACTCATTCTACTACACATACACCATGTATAAATAATCATATTTTGCTTCATAGGCAAAGATTTTTCTACAATGTTTTTTTATTCAAGGTCTATTAAAGGCCAAAGCATTGTGAATTCTTCACCCTGTAAAATGCAAAATTGCATACTAATATTCTTTTCCTGAAATTGCCGATCAAAATGTTTACTTTTCCGACTGGGAAATTTTCGGCAACAAGCTGGGAATTTAATACAACAAAAACTACCAAGGGGAAAGTGGTTGTTTTTTGGTCACTAATGTTATTGTAAGAAAATCCCTGATAGGTAACACAACACCTGTCACAGGTGTTACACAGGCAACAACACACCATCTGACACAGGTGTTAATTACACAGGTAACAACACCTGACACAGGTGTTACACAGGTAACAACACTTGACACTGGTGTTACACAGGTAACAACACAACACCTGTCACAGGTGTTACACAGGTAACAACACAACACCTGTCACATGTGTTACACAGGTAACAACACAACGCCTGTCACAGGTGTTACACAGGTAACAACACACCATCTGACACAGGTGTTACACAGGTAACAACACCTGACACAGGTGTTACACAGGTAACAACACCTGACACAGGTGTTACACAGGTAACAACACCTGACACTGGTGTTACACAGGTAACAACACAACACCTGTCACAGGTGTTATACAGGTAACAACACACCATCTGACATAGGTAACAACACCTGACACAGGTGTTACACAGGTAACAACACCTGACACTGGTGTTACAAAGGTAACAACACAACACCTGTCACAGGTGTTACACAGGTAACAACACAACACCTGTCACAGGTGTTACACAAGTAACAACACACCATCTGACACAGGTAACAACACCTTCCACTGGTGTTACACGGGTAACAACACCTGCCACTGGTGTTACACAGGTAACAACACCTGACACAGGTGTTACACAGGTAACAACACCTGACACTGGTGTTACAAAGGTAACAACACAACACCTGTCACAGGTGTTACACAGGCAACAACACACCATCTGACACAGGTGTTAATTACACAGGTAACAACACCTGACACAGGTGTTACACAGGTAACAACACAACACCTGTCACAGGTGTTACACAGGTAACAACACAACGCCTGTCACAGGTGTTACACAGGTAACAACACACCATCTGACACAGGTGTTACACAGGTAACAACACCTGACATAGGTGTTACACAGGTAACAACACCTGACACAGGTGTTACACAGGTAACAACACCTGACACTGGTGTTACACAGGTAACAACACAACACCTGTCACAGGTGTTATACAGGTAACAACACACCATCTGACATAGGTAACAACACCTGACACAGGTGTTACACAGGTAACAACACCTGACACTGGTGTTACAAAGGTAACAACACAACACCTGTCACAGGTGTTACACAGGTAACAACACAACACATGTCACAGGTGTTACACAAGTAACAACACACCATCTGACACAGGTAACAACACCTTCCACTGGTGTTACACGGGTAACAACACCTGCCACTGGTGTTACACAGGTAACAACACCTGACACAGGTGTTACACAGGTAACAACACCTGACACTGGTGTTACACAGGTAACAACACAACACCTGTCACAGGTGTTACAAAAGTAACAACACACCATCTGACACAGGTAACAACACCTGACACAGGTGTTACACAGGTAACAACACCTGCCACTGGTGTTACACAGGTAATAACACAACGCCTGTCACAGGTATTACACAGGTAACAACACCTGACACAGGTGTTACACAGGTAACAACACAACGCCTGTCACAGGTATTACACAGGTAACAACACACCATCTGACACAGCTGTTACACAGGTAACAACACCTGACACAGGTATTACACAATACAACAAGATGTTACCTGTGTAACAGCATCTGATGCAGGTTTTTCATATTGAAAAAAAAAAACATAATACTTGATATACATGTATTTGTGAAGCAAGAAACAACATATGTCACATCAGGGTGTAATATGTACAATTTTAAAAAAAAAACATTAAATTAAACAGGTGCATCTCACACAGGTAAAACACATGTACAGGTATCTAAACACCTCTCACAGGTGTCCCATTGGTATCATTGGTACAGTTTGCACAGGTGCATCCAACACACAAATAATACAAATGAAGTCAGAACTGACCTGAATACCTTCAACATGTGTTTAATACACGGATAACTTTGCTATATACACCTGTAATTAGGGATGTGACAGGTGTACATAATATGCTTTCAAAATACTTTGAAAAGACAACGCCCCCTTCACCCACTGCATACAAACAGTAAGATGCTATATAAGGCTATAATGTAACACTAGACCTGTATCATTAGTTTTTACATGGGTATAAAACTAGGACAATTGTGTGGTTCGTACCTGCTCCAGTCACCAGTACCGTCTCGCCAGATATGTCTTTAGCCTGCAAACTCGTTGGTAAAATTGCGAGCACAATTGCTTTCAGCCAGTAGAAGACTAGAGAAAACAGCATAATTAGCGTCTCCTTCGTGAGTTCAACGTAGTCCGCCATTTTTGCAGCTTCAGTCACTATCCTATACAAAATGGACTTCGGACCGTCCGAGTAATAGGCCTATTTGAGATCTAGATACTAGCTAGGCTACCGCATTTTTATCGGATAGGGCTCCATAGGGGGACTTCCTGTTTCGAATTCGCTATCATTTACGTTGGCCTGTGCAGGGTAAAGTCGTCCTTGTTTGTGTTTATATGATGGTTTCGACATATATTAACAATTGTGATTCATCATTATTTTAGTGTGAACTTGTACAAACAGTTTTTACTTCCTCAATAAACCAGATGGGATCAGTCCGAGAGATTTGGGCCCACATGCAGGTCACCGATAGCTAGCACGTAGGCCAAGGTAACGTAAACAGAAACCAGGGGCAGTAACTCGTATACTTGTTTTAATTCAGGTAGCACAACATTAATTATGAGAAGTGCATGGCGTCATTGGATTTGTTCGTCTTTTACGTTCTTTGAACAACAACGGTTATTTAAGGATGTGTCAGGTTTTGTGTAATGGAGGAAAACCGGAACACCTGGTACTATCATCACCATATTGATATATTGATACTTACAGAACAGATATGCATTTATCAGGTTACAAAAATACCTTACAAATGTGAGCTGTAGGGAGTTTACCCTTTCTTGGCGTGCCTTGAATATAAAGTGACGTGCAAAAAGTCTTTCATTTTCTTTTTCTTTTTTTTTGCTATATATTCTTTGTATTTCATTTTTTTAAATAAATTTTCCCGACTTTGTTTATAGATCATTTTGCATGAAATTTTATGTACTTATAGAGAATTGTCTCCTGTTTCATCTCATAATATTTTCACTGTTTTCCGTTATGAATGACCAGAGAAACCACAATTTATTTACAACATCCAATTTTCGGGACGCTATTTTGACGTCATTTTGATAGCGTTATATGGAAAATGCGTCACACGGAAATTAGCTGTGAGCCAATGTAGGTAAGTATGTGTTGCTCCATAAATACACAACGGAAAATTTAAATAATATTGGGAGGGGGGACCTTGGATATTTTTGTACAAAATCACAAAAAAATTGTCGAAATCCATAAATAAACGAATCAGGAAAATTTATTGGAAATACAAAGAATATATATCAAAATAAAAACAACTGAAAGACATTTGGCACGTAACTGTACACGTATACATAAAAACAAATCTTCACTTGTATAGAGTTTTATGACAGAATGATTGAATGAGAAACATTGACGCTTAGTGGTAACTTTCTTTATTAGTGTTAGAACCAAAACTGAAATTCTCTCTTCTTCGTCTTCTAAAAAATAAATAATGCAAAATAGGTTTTGAGTAATGTACATGTACTTGAGCTGCTCGCGTATCCTTCCCTTTGGTAGCCGAAGAAACTGATTATAACTGATTGAATTAGCCATAAATAGATATTTATCATAAATTTTTACTAAACTCACGGCACGTGTCCTTGTGGCCCTCTCCACAATAGGGGATTGGAATATACCAAAATTAGCATGAACAGCTATTTCTGATTTTTTTTTCAGAATGATTATAATTTTATATGAATGTGACTTTGATTTTTTTTTAATCTTTATTTTGGAAATTAATAGGATTTTTTTTTACTTAAACTTTCTTGGTTTAAAAATCGTTAAAATAGGTTTGAATTGGGATTACTTCTTGTATTGCAATTAATAAGTTTGTATTTGAAATGTATATTACAGTGTATATTAAGAGATTAAAAAGTGTTAACCATTCTAAACCTGACCCCCACCGATGTCTTGCTCTAATAAGTTATAGTTATTTAAAGATTAACTTTCTATTCTGTTTAGGTTATCGTGGGATAACTTCAATGGAACACGGGTAAATTCAATAACCGGCTTTACCCGTTTTCCATTGTAGTTATCCCCCGATAACCTAAACAAAAAAGAAAGTTTATCCTTATATGTACAGTATCTTTCTGTGAAATGTTCGTAACTATTTTGTTCATTATAGTCCCATCTTATGACACAAATTTCATTTCAAAACTAATAAACGTGAGCATGGTTCAATAAATGTAACAGCATGGAATTTGCATCAATCTTTGTTAGCTCCGCCCATGTTTATTGTTGTTGACGTCACACAATTGTGTTTCAAACTGGAATTGTGCATGGTTCATTTTCGGACCGGATCCGATCAACAATATGGCCAACAGGTGGCCATCTTGGATTTTGACTCTGATAGTTTGTTTCTTGAGAAGTACTGGATGCATCCTTATCAAATTTCATAAGCAGGTTCTGTTCGTTCCCTAGTTGTGCATGGTCTAACGTTTGGACTGCTTCAGGGGAAAATATGGCCACGAGACGGCCATCTTTTACATTGACTATGAAGTATATTATAGCTATTTTTAAGAAATACAAGATGGATTTGGAATTTGGAACTGACCAGGAAAAACAAAACTTCTGACCAGATATTTTCTATCAACTATCATTAATTTTCAAGAGAAATTCATAGAACTAAAATTAAATACATTACACACGCGGAACCGGAGGGAGGAGCAGCCGGCGCGCGCCCCCTCTAAGATTTTGCCAAGTGATCATTTTTTTTTTTGCAGGAATTAAAAATAGAATTTTCATCATCAGCATTTAATGGGTAGGTATATATAATAAAAAATGGGGCTACGCCCTAAATCAGACTAACACAGTTTATCACACTTAAATTCTGTATTAATTGAGTGTAATATATAATAAACGTCTGACAATTAACTACCCCTCGCCCACCTCTTCCCTGTTTCTTTCTCCTCACAATTTCGCTGATTTGTTGTTTAAGTGGGCCCCACATCTGTTATTTTCAATACTTTGAATTTTTCTGTCAAGAGTTTTTTTGTAAGTTACCGCTCAGGTTTACTTCGTTTTAAGGCTTATTTTTTCATGGCTATCAACTAGATATGTTTTCAGATTTTTTCACAAACACGTACAATTTCCTGAAGTTACGTATATTGTGCCTTTAAGCTAATAACCCTTTGAACAACTGGGCCCTGCACTACATTTGCTGCTTTGATTTGTGGACTGGGGCATTATCATGTGCTAGAGACCTGTTCTAGGACGAATGATTCTCTTTTGTGCAAGTTCGCAGTATTTTCATAACCAATTTC
This sequence comes from Mimachlamys varia, assembly GCA_947623455.1. Classification (NCBI taxonomy): domain Eukaryota; kingdom Metazoa; phylum Mollusca; class Bivalvia; order Pectinida; family Pectinidae; genus Mimachlamys; species Mimachlamys varia. The sequence goes on from OX392540.1 coordinate 17,658,184, forward strand.
TTATAGAAGCTTCCCGACCCCTCCCCCCTTTGGAACAGCAGTTTGCATAATTGGGCTACTACAGTGTATTTCTAAAGAATATAGCGTATAACACCTTCTTTGCTGTCAGTGTTCGTTAAGCAAATATTGGGCCTTTTTCCAAAGCCCATATCCTATTGTCAACTTTTCCTTTATGCACATAAAAATGCACACATATACATGTATGTCTCATCAACCATTATGAGACTATCAAATGCCCTTTTCTGATATTTTAGGTACTTCTCCAGCAGTTTCTTAGCCATTTGTACCCGTGTACAGTTATGCTTGCCAGTGAATAAATAGGGGATCCAACGAGCACTTATTTTCCTAATCTTGAGGATTTTTTTTTCAGAATGTTCAAGAGAACAAATGCTAAACCCAAGTTTGTCATTCGTGTAAGCTGTCTAACCGTATTTAACGCGTTTCTTTCTCAATGATTTACTTGATTTTACTGACATTCAATTTGTTAGCCGCTGACCTAGATCTTTCTGAGTAAAGATCACTTATAAACTGTGGAAAATGATATTTCTTTATCTCCATCAACAGCACATGTCTTATCGTGTATATTTTTGATGCTCAATCGATCCCAACTTAAAACGAGCTTTATATAACTCCTGATTTCAGCGATTTTCTATTCGTTTTCTATCCATTTTCAACACAGTGTATATGACTACACCTGAAAGCAGTCTAAATTGCAAGGGAACTTGTTAGTGAATTTCAATGACATTTATTTTTATACACACACTGCAGCGATGAGCCAGTTCGTACTGGTTTCATGTACGTAAATAATGAAAATGTGATACTCGAGTATACACTGTGCGTTTGAAAATGTTTCCGAACGCCCCTCGCATATTGTGAACAACAAAGATGCAATTTATAATGTTGCTGTGAATTCACTGTGTATCATTTGACACCTATACACAAAAAATTCATTCCAGAAAAGACACGCAGGCCCCCACTAACCCGAAATCCTGGATCCGCCTATGCATAAATGGAAGTTAAAAAAATACGGGAACAGATCCATCTCCCTGAAAATGAATGAAAAATCATCGATGGTGGGCGCCAAGATCCCTTTGGGATCTCTTGTTTTCATTTCACGGCAGGCTATGATCTAGTATGGATAAATGTAAAACTCAGTCAGCTAAATTACATTGTACTAGGCCTACTATGTAGTATGTTATTTGAACAGTTGTTTGATAAAACTCCTCACCCAGAACACTGGGACCTGAGAATTGTTACATCTAGTTTTGGACATAAACTAAGGTGTTTAAATTAACATTTAAGATTTTTTTTTTGGGGGGGGGGGCGGGATTATATCAATTTTCGATAAAAATGCCCTCTTCAACGGTCATTAGTGGCAGGTAGTAAACTTTGAGACACGGACGTTTTGCGTGCTTTTGGAGGAAATGGAGATTATTTCTGCGGAAGGAGGATACATTTGACTTGCATTTAAGAGGTCGGTAAAATAAAGATTATCCACCTTTCAAACAATACCAAGCGTTTTTTACGTACCTCAACTAGAAAATGTGATATTTTTTATGCAAGAAATGTAGGTGGGGTTGATTTTTCGACCTCGAAAGCTTTCCACCCTTTAGCCTTTATGACCATTGAGGCGGCATTTTTATCAAAAAGTGTAAAATTACTCAAAACACGTAAGTTTTGGTCCAAAACTAGCTATTGCAAATTCTCGGGTCCCTGTGATCCAGAACGGATATTTCAGTTTCACAATTACTACATAACCTCGGTATGTTACGCGTAGGAAATAGTTCCCTTGTCAAGGTAAATTTTGTTTGTGAAAACTCGTTCATCGAAGTGAAAATTTTATTGAAATATATTTTAGATATATATCTGTGTGTATGAGTGATATAATATAGGTATTTTAATGATAACATTGATTGTTTCTATCAAACACGCATATACAACAAAGATACTCTTGAATATAAATCAGCGGTAGGAATTTATGTAGGCTATGCACGTGATCGCGTGCGCCAATGAAATTGCTCCTAAACATGTCCAGCCAATCAAAGTTGGTGCCGAACAGGAAAGGCAGGACCCCTGTACATGTTGGCGCGAGTACTAAAGTGTACCAATGGAAGATCACAGGCGGTAAGTTAATTTTCCATACCTTTCATTATCATCCATATTTTATTTGTTATTGAGCATTTATGATTGGTCATCGAGAAACAAAATGTTGCGAACTTCAAGTTGAGGGTCTAGAGTTAGAACAGTTAAGGGCATTGCATAGGCATTTCGTCCACAATTCGTTGGCTAAACATAAGAACTCCAATTTTACAAACCCTTTGATGTTTTATGGCATAAGGGTATATATATACAAATGATGTTATAAAGTGTTGAATTCGTGTATTGCACTAAAAATACTTTGTTGCTAAAAAATGTAAAATATTGACATTTTTGTCAGGTTTTGTATGTAACTGCGCATGCAAAGACACAACTTTATTTAAACTTATTAAAATTAAATTTAACATGAACTTCATCATGATCATGCGTTACCTACATGTACCTTAGAATTAGAATTGTCGTCCTGTTTCACACAATAATCCAGTCTAGTGCAGGGGTATAGTATATTTTATGTCCAATATGGTGGCTATGATTGAACTGACCAAACTTGTTTTTAGTGAGTGTCACTCCTATATATAGCTACCTGTTGGTAATGAAAGTTTACCTGTAGCACGTGCTTTTTCTCCTGCCCGAGTGGACAGGCACACAGTCTATATATAGCTACCTTGCTCAGGTAAAGCTGTCTCTTAGTAAACAAAAGCCTTGTCAGCTTAACAACTGCATCGGAAATTTATAGAAGCAGTCGTCACAGACACAGGGACCTGAGAATTTGTTACAGCTAGTTTTGGACCTGAAATAGGGTGTTTATAGTATTTTTTTTACACTTTTGGGTGGTTAAGATTAATTTTCGATAAAAATGTCCCCCTCAATGGCCAGAATAGCTTTTATGACCCTATTTTAGGTCTAAAACTAGGTGTAACAAATTCTCGGGTCCCTGTGGTCACAGTTAGTCAGCTCACCTGTCCTGTAGACGAGTTGGTTTAGATGCCTAATATTCCATAAAGCATTATGCCTATCATTTCTTACAAACTATATTTGTATGTATCTGTCCTACAACTGACAATAACATAGATGACCATATTTATTTTGTGGATTTAAATAATTTTACAATTAAGTTTAATTCAATATGAACAATTGCTAAGGAGTACAAGAGGGAAAATGGGGTTCCCCATGGGACATTTAATTTATACCCAATACGTATGCACTTAAACCTCAATAGGATTTGCTACATGTAGCCATATTGCCTTATGTTTCCTTAATTGCTATAACATCTGAAATCTAACAGTTATCTCCCCTTGTCAGCCCCTTCCTTTTGTCCCCATCCTCTTGACTTGTTCATCACCCTCCCACCCATTTGTGCTTTGGTCAGGTGCAATATTTCCAGTGTTTCTACATTTCAACCTGACAGTTATCTCCCCTGGTGGCCATTTTTAAATTAGGAGTAACCATCCTCTTCCCCTCCCCGCCCCCTGCCCCTGCCCCTGCCCCTGCCCCTGCCCCTGCCCCCTGCCCCCCCTTCCATGAATCAGTTAGTTCTGGTATTTTATGTTTTTTACCTCTTCATTTGAAATCTTGCATCTAATATTTCCTTAGTTCTTATTATTTTTGTTTAATTTATCTATTTTTATACGCCCGTCAAAATTGACGGACCATATACATGTATTACTGCATTGTGCTTGTCCGTCCATTCGTCCGTCCATCACATTGTCGAGAGATATACCCCCCTACAGTGTGGTACTCTTGTTTGACTTGTCATTGTGTATTGATTTGTGACAACAACAAGGAGCAGAATAAGTGAGTATATCATAGACTTCACAGTAAACCGCAGTTAATATGTCAAACATGAGTTATCTCCCTTGGCAGCCATTTTGTTTTTTCATTCCATATTTTGTGACATTGAAAATTTGTTGAACATAAATATTAAGCATTTAATTGATTTTGCATTTTTTTAAATACAGTTTTGCTAGTATGATTAATAGACTTTTGTTTGCAATAATGGTAATAAAATCCTAATGGCTGCCATATTATTCAGATAATTCATGATTAATGTCTTTGTCTGTGCATGTTTCTTGACCTTACTGGCCACGCAGTCAATATAATGTCAATATCTTGTCTTATGTCTTATACAGCTGCAATTCGTATTATGCAGGCCATTTGTGAATAATTAAAAATTAAAATTTCAATTAAATTCAATTGATTTTAATTGATTTTGAAATTATATATACCACAAATTTTAAAATATTTTTTAAAGCAAATTTTTCAGAAATGGCCTCATAGACTGAATTGTGTATGAAGAGCAATAATCATATGTAACTGATGCAAATCTTAATCCGTGTTATGTATGGTGATTGCTCTTACGAGTTTAACAAATAGAAATACAGTAAAACCCCACTTACTCGAACATGGTCTATTTGAATACCCCTCATTGGTCAAACAATTTGTTTGGTAGCGACCAAGTTCATACATATTCAACAAACGACGGATTACTTGAATAACATGTATTCCTCAAACTAATTGGTCAGGTCGCCACAAGTTCGAGTAAGTGGGGTTTTTCTGTACACGTAATGACCATAACTCAAAAAAATTCAATTAATAAATTTAATACGACGATGGTTATGGATTTGACAAATTTAAGTTTCCTGATTAAATCCTCACACAACCATGAGGACTCCAGGCTCACTGGACCAAAATTTATAATGTACATGTAAACAGACCATAAGTTTCTGCTAAATTATGGATTACTTACACTTATATTTTCATTGAAACACTCTCATCTTTTTGTTGACACTTTCTTGTCATAGGAAACCTTGTAATCAAGTTCCATGCTCGTTTGTTTCAGGACCTCGGCACGCTTGTCTCCCCTGGGTAATGGACACTCTACATGTTCCAGTTTTGTCAATGCTGAATCCATCCTTCCATGATTGAACCAATGAACTGCTGCTGCTGTCACAGATATGGCGTTCCTGGAACGGGGTAAGTTTTTTTTGTTAACTGTCATTAACAAATTTGTTACCCACCTCATTACTCTGTGTGTTCGTGTTACCGTATTTCTCCGGCAATAAGCCCATGTTCGGTAATAAGCCCAACCCCACTTCTGCCTTTTCCTATGCACTTGGGGCATATCTGGTAATAAGCCCACCCCTTACTTTTGGGCCTCTGCCAATCTGTCCAAGTCGGGAGAATGATTGTTGTCTAGAATACTAAGCAAATGAAATCTGCAATTCTGTTGATATGTATCGGCAGTTGGAAAGACATTTGTTGTGTTGTGTTGTATATAAAATAAAATTGCCATTATGTGTTATCAGTCATTAAAATGTTTGAGAGCATTTTTTGTTTATGTTTGAGAGCATTTTTTGTTTCTTATTATTTTCCTCAAAAACGATGTCCAGAATGTCAGGAAAATTGACCTCCGAAAGGGAAACATTTGTATACGTACAACTTCTGTGTCATATTATTAATTAATTAAATGTGTTAATTAAGTTTGTATCTAAATTTAGATGCACATTGGAGTATGTTACCTTCCTCACTAACCTTCCTCACTCACCTTCCTCACTTATTCCTCACTAACATTTCCCACTAACTTTTCTCACTAACCTTCCTCACTAACCTTCATCATTAACCATCCTCACTCCCTTCCTCACTCCCTTCCTCCCTCCCTCCCTCCCTCCCTCCCTCCCTCCCTCCCTCCCTCCCTCCCTCCCTCCCTCCCTCCCTCCCTCCCTCCCTCCCTCCCTCCCTCCTCCCTCCCTCCCTCCCTGACTAACAATCCTCACTCCCTTCCTCACTAACTCCTCACTAACCTTCTTCACTCCCTCCCTCACTCCCTCCCTCACTCCCTCCCTCATTCCCTTCCTCACTCCCCCCTCACTCCCTTCCTCACTCCTTCCTCACTACCTCCCTCACTCCCTTCCTCACTCCCTACCTCACTCCCTCCCTCTCTCCCTCACTCCCTCCCTCACTTCCTCCCTCACTCCCATCCTCACTCCCTTCCTAACTTCCTCCCTCACTCCCATCCTCACTCCCTTCCTCACTGCCTTCCCCACTGCCTTCCTCAATCCCTCCCTCACTCCCTCCCTCACTTACCTTCCTCACCCCCTTCCTCACTCCCTCCCTCCCTCACTAACTTTCCTCATCAACCTTCCTGACTAACCATCCTCACTCCCTTCCTCTCTCCCTTCCTCACTCCCTTCCTCACTCCCTCCCTTCTTCCTCACTCCCTTCCTCACTCCCTCCCTCACTCCCTTCCTCACTCCCTCCCTCACTCCCTGCCCTCACTCCCTTCCTCACTCCCTCCCTCACTCCCTCCCTCACTCCCTTCCTTTCTCCCTTCCACGCTAACTCCTCACTAACCTTCTTCACTCCCTCCCCCTCCCTCTCACACTCCCTCCTCACTCCCTTCCTCATTCCCTCCCTCACTCTCTCCCTCACTCCCTCCCTCACTCCCTTCCTCACTCCCTTCCTCACTCCCTCCCTCACTCCCTGCCCTCACTCCCTTCCTCACTCCCTCCCTCACTCCCTCCCTCACTCCCTTCCTCACTCCCTTCCACACTAACTCCTCACTAACCTTCTTCACTCCCTCCCTCACTCCCTCCCTCACTCCCCCCCTCACTCCCTCCCTCACTCCCTTCCTCACCCCCTCCCTCACTCCCTGCCCTCACTCCCTTCCTCACTCCATCCCTCACTCCCTGCCCTCACTCCCTTCCTCACTCCCTCCCTCACTCCCTTCCTCACTCCCTTCCACACTAACTCCACACTAACTCCTCACTAACCTTCTTCACTCCCTCCCTCACTCCCTCCCTCCTTCCCTCCCACACTCCCTTCCTCACTCCCTTCCACACTAACTCCTCACTAACCTTCTTCACTCCCTCCCTCACTCCCTCCCTCACTCCCTCCCTCACTCCCTTCCTCACTCCCTCCCTCACTCCCTCCCTCACTCCCTCCCTCACTTACCTTCCTCACCCCCTTCCTCACTCCCGTCCACACTAACTCCTCACTAACCTCCCTCACTCCCTCCCTCACTCCCTCCCTCACTCCCTTCCTCACTCCCTCCCTCACTCCCTCCCTCACTCCCTTCCTCACTCCCTTCCACACTATCTCCTCAATAACCTTCTTCACTCCCTCCCTCACTCCCTCCCTCCCTCCCTCCCACTCCCACACTCCCTTCCTCACTCCCTTCCACACTAACTCCTCACTAACCTTCTTCACTCCCTCCCTCACTCCCTTCCTCACTCCCTCCCTCACTCCCTGCCCTCACTCCCTGCCCTCACTCCCTCCCTTACTCCCTCCCTCACTCCCTTCCACACTAACTCCTCACTAACCTTCTTCACTCCCTCCCTCACTCCCTCCCTCACTCCCTCCCTCACTCCCTCCCTCACTCCCTTCCTCACTCCCTCCCTCACTCCCTCCCTCACTCCCTTCCTCACTCCCTT